>QLTV01000577.1:844385-885154 GCA_003457575.1 Thermophis baileyi
CTTTTGCTGATTCATTGCTGAGTGACTTCGTGTCTGTAAGCTCTGTGTGTAGCTAGCTATCTGTGATAATAGAGAATCTTTGTTTGATGATTAAGACAAAGAAAGGCTGGTAAGAAGACTGCTGTACTTCTGAATACTGACCTTTTGCTGATTCATTGCTGAGTGACTTCGTGTCTGTAAGCTCTGTGTGTAGCTAGCTATCTGTGATAATAGAGAATCTTTGTTTGATGATTAAGACAAAGAAAGGCTGGTAAGAAGACTGCTGTACTTCTGAATACTGACTGATAGAACGTGTATGATTCGGACTGTTATTTGGACTGTGCTATTTCTTTAAGTAAACTACTTTTATACACTTTAACGTATCTGTGTATTGACTGAATCATTACTCATATCTACTGCAACATTACGGTTCACTGTGCAAGCCTTCAGACCCAGAGGTTACTCTGCACAATTCCTTAACACAAATGTTGGAAGATAAGTCAGCCAAATGTTGGAAGTGCCACCTGGGTCCTATTATCATATGTGGTGGACAAGTGTAGAAGCAAAAAAATACTGGACAAAAATATATACATGGCTGGAAAAGATGATAAAGCAGCACATTGATTTAAAACCAGAAATATTTTTGTTGGGGATGTTACCTGAAACTTATAGTAAAGAGAATGCATATTTAATTATCCATGTATTAACTGCAGTTAGAATAGTATTTGCACAAAACTGGAAAAGTGAAGAGATCCCTACTGATGAGAATGTGATTAGGAAAATATTAGAATGTGCAGAAATGAATAGATTAACACTTGCAATTAAGGAGAAAGAACAAACTGAATATTATACGACATGGGAATTATTATTAAAATAAAGATTGAAATTAGAAATAAAAGGAGTTCACTGAAGCAAAGAAAATACGTTAAGATAGAGATGTAAACAATATGATGATTGTTATTATTATGACTATTAGGATTATTATGCTTAATATTATTATTACAGTATATTCTTATTAGAAGATATGTTAAGAGGGAGAAATGAATAGGTTTACTATGTTCAATACTATAATTGTAAGATCAGAGAATTAATATCAATGTAATGAATAGTGTTGTAAATTTTGATGGTTGTTGCACAGAGATATTTGTACCCAGACGACACACTGTTTAAGGGAAGATGGAATGTTTATATTGAATTTTTTTTAAAAAATTATTTTTAAAAAAGGAAATTTCTTCTTAGTTCTAGGTTGCTTCTCTCCTTGATTAGTTTCCATCCATTACATCTTGTCCAGGGGTGGGTTCCAACTTACCTCGCTGCCGGTTCGCTCCCTCCCGCACCGTGTGGGCGCGCCTCATGTGCAGTAACAAAAAATCCGGAAAAAAAAAACAAAGCTGAAAAGAAGATGGCGACTGCATGCACAGTGCCGGAAGTTGGCTTCTGCGCATGCTCAGAAGGGAAAAATTTTTTTTAAAAAAAATAAAAAAATTAAAAAAAGATGGCGGCCCCCACGGACTGGCACCGACCGATCCAGTTCGGTGACATCATTGTGACATCACCAGCTGGCCGCTACTGGTTCGGGAGAACCGGTCCGAACCGGGAGGAACCCACCCCTGATCTTGTCCTGCCCTCAGGTACTTTGGAGAATAGCTTTTCTGGATCTGCTTTGAGGAGGTGGAAAGAACCTGAGTAGAATCTGAACATCTCCTTTCAAAGGACAGATTGAGGGGGATATTTTTGGGTTGACATGCATTGCAACTCCCTGCTGGTACATGAACATATCTGTGGAGGATGTAGAGGGAACCTTTGACCTTGACCAAGAAGAACTCATTGGTCCCTACAAACAACCTGCCAAACCAGTAGAACTTTGGTGACCCATTAACTGTCTCAAAGTGTGTAGGATGCCTGCACTGAGGTTGCTGGAGATGTAGAAGATCAAGCTAAAATGTCAGTGGAGCTGTGGCTGAGATATGTGTGACTCAGTTAGATGTGAATTGGAAGCAAAATTGGCTTCATTATACAATCAGCAAATGTTCATGGCCATGAACATTTCTAGAATAAATAATCTCTGGCTGTTGTAGAATCGGTCCTTGTCAATTAGTAGCACCAGTGTTTAGACAATATGCTTTTTTTTTCTAATACAGCAAAATAGTTCTGTATATATAAAGAGAAAGCCAGCCAATGCTCAAAAACATCCTTCTCTGTGAAACATAACTTCTCTTAAAACTACAGATCCAGAGTTGACAACAACAAGAGATCAATCCCATTTTTCCTATTCATCATATTGCTCCCTTTTAGCCAGATTCAGGGTTTTTTTTTTCCCTGGTCTCTGGAATAAACATAGAGTCCATCTGACCAGAGAGGATAATGAGGTTCCCCTACTCCTGATTCCTTGGCAAGAAGACCCAAAAGCTTTCAGCGCCAAAGGCTGCTCAGAACGAAATGATGCATTTGTGCCCAATTCATTGAAGGACAGAATGATGAGGCTTAAAGCAGTAGATTTGTAACAGGGGGGAAAAACCTGCATTTTATCCAAAGCACAGGGCTTTTAATCAGGGGTGGGTTCCACTTACCTTCCCTACCGGTTCGCATCATGATGGAAGTGCGCGCTTGCACGCATGCTTCGCTCGTGCGCGTGCCCCATTACGTCACGCAAAAGACCCTGAAATGACCCTCTGCTCATGCGCAGAAGCCTTTGCACATGCACAGAGGGTATTTTTGCAAGCCGCGGCGACCGGAGGACCGGTTCGGGAGCGTGGACTGGCGGTCATCGCAGCCGGTTCTGCGAGCGGCGGTAAATTTCCGCTATCGGTACTAAAGAACCGGTCCAAACCGGCAGCAACCCACCACTGCTTTTAATCCTTGGGAGATTCACAACAAGCAATAACCAAAATCGATGGGTTTTGAAAATCCTGGGTGGCCATTTCGTAGACCTGCTGTGATGAGGCCTTGGTTTCCATGGGTGGGCATGTGTCTTGATCTAGCACTGATAAATTTCTAGTCCAGTGTACTGGAAGGGCATGAAGGAGGAGGTCATATCTGCAAACTGAAGGGTAAAGGTAAAAATAAAAGTTTTGCCTGTCCAGTTGTGTCTGCCTCTAGGGCAGCGGTTCTCAACCTGTGGGTCACGACCCCTTTGGGGGTCGAACGACCATTTCACAGGGGTTGCCGTGCGCGTTAGCCCGCCATCTTGGTGCCACCGTCACTTGCAGGGGTGAAATTCTCCCGGTTCGGCCGTGCCTGCGGGTCGCTGGACAGCCGATAGCGACAGAAGCGGGAGACTTCGCCCACCCGCCCGGACGCCACCATTTGGGTTCTTTTACCCTCTGCGCATGCGCAGAACACTTTGTGCATGCGCAGAGGGTAAAAGAACCCAAATGGCGGCATCCGGGCGGGTGGTGACCCTTTCACAGGGGTCGCCTAAGCATGCGCTAGCCCCCCATCTTGGTGCCACGCCCCCTTTGTCACCTCATCCCATGCGGGGAGGGGGTGGGGAGGGGGTCGCGGCGGCAGGGGGGGTGTCGCAGCGGCAGGGGGGTGTCGCGGGGGTGTCGCGGCATTAGAAAGGTTGAGAACCACTGCTCTAGGGGGCGATCTCATCTCCGTTTCTTAGTTGAGGGAGTCAGTGCTGCACAAAGCCGTTTCTTTGGTCAGGTGGCCAGCATGACTATGTGCCAAAGGCACACAGAATGCTGTTATCTTCCCACTGAAGTGGTACCTATTTATCTACTCGCATTTGCATGCTTTCGAACTGCTAAGCTGGCAGGATCTGGGGCAAGTAATGGGAGGTCACTCCATTGTGCGGCTCTGGGCTGTCAGCTTTCCAGTTGACAAGCTCAGTGTCTTTAACCACTGAGCCATCACGCACGTGCACATGCACACACATGCACACACACACACACACTGTCAATTTCAGTCGCAAACTGAAGAAACCTCAGCAAACCAAATGAACCACTCAAGTTTTCCACTTCACTTCCAAGGCTCCCAGATTACTCTTTACAGGGCAAGCATATTTATTTCCAAAATAACACCTGAAGTTCAGTGAAAATCAGGAGAACAAGGCAGTTTGAGTTGACAATGTTTCAATGCAGGGATCATAGCTTTTTTTTAAATTTAATTAGATAGTTTAGTGGATTTTATGTGGGCCAATGGTGGCCATCTATATGAATCAGACCCTCTTTGATTGTTGGTGAGGTTGATTTAAGCACCTCCAGATGCTTACTCACCACTGGCCTAAGAGTCTTTATAGCAATAGCATTTAGCACTTAGACTTATATATTGCTTCACAGTGCTTTACAACTCTCTCTAAGCAGTTTATATATAGAGTCAGCATATTGCCCCCAACAATCTGGATCTTCATTTTACTGACCTTGGAAGGATGGAAGGCTGAGTCAACCTTGAGCTGGTGAGTCTAGTGAAGAGAAGGACCAGGGCAGACATGATAGCAGTGTTCCAATATTTGAGGGGCTGCCACAGAGAGGAAGGGGTCAAGCTATTTTCCATGGCACCTGAAGGCCAGACAAGGAATAATGGATGGAATCTGATCGAGGAGAGATTCAACCTAGAAATAAGGAGAAATTTTCTGACAGTGAGAACAATCAACCAATGGAACAGCTTGCCTTCGGAAGTTGTGGGAGCTTCATCCCTGAAGGCATTCAAGAAGAGATTGGACTGCCATTTGTCAGAAATGGTGTAGGGTCTCCTGCTTGGGCAGGGGGTTGGACTAGATGACCTACAAGGTCCCTTCCAACTCTGTTAATCTGTAATCTTGCCTCGAACTGCCAAACTGCTGGCAGCCGGCAGTCAGCAGAATTAGCCTGCAATACTGCATTCTAACCACTGCTCCACTATGGTTTATGGTTGTAGAGTCCTTGTTTGTCAGAGGCAGATGTGAATGTTTCCTGTTCACAAACATACTCAAAGTAGGGATCATGTTATGGTTAAGGTGTAGGACGTGCTCTGGCGAAGCTGCAGAGCTCTCTGGATGACCTTCCATCTCAACAACAACCTACAGAAATAAAATGAAGAAGGTCTCCCAGGAAAAAGAAGGCTACAAATACAGTTAATAAATCAGCCAAATAAATCAATATGCTGAAAGATATACCGAGAGATCCTTGAGTCAGGATTGCTGGCATATTTTGGTTGAATCATGTCAGGTCGCCATTCTGCTTGTTTCATTATCTGTTAAAAGCAGCACATTTACAAGCATTAATGTGTAGGCAGAGGAATTGTGAAAGCATTAATGTGTAGGCAGAGGAATTGTGAAAGCATCTCCGTGCTGTTTGTGTAACCATTTACAAGGCAGCCTCCCCCTGATCTGAAAAGCAAGGTGCTAGTTGCATGGACACCCAATTTATCTGACCAAAAAAAGTGCTTTTTCTCCTGCAGATTTTATCCCTTTTGGTAGGGATAAAAAGAAATGGATCATCCTGCAAAGTTGCTGTTATGCTGTTCGAGCTGGCCAAGAGGGAAGCTGCATATTTCTCTTCTTCTGCATAGATGTTTATATTGCTTCGCTAAGTTTTCCAAAAACCAAAATGGCCTTAAGTGGGGGAAAAAAAAAAACAACAACCACCACCACCACCATTGCTGGATTTATTAACATATTTCCTGAAAGATGCTCTGGGTGTTGTCTAAATGCATAATTTTCTAGCCACAAACCTATTACATTTCGTGGCTCTTGTATGAACTTTTCATTTATGTTTCATTCTATCTGGTCTTTCACCTGGTCTTCCCTGAAAACGGAACTAATATCTGAGGCTCAGTGCCTTTTGCTGTAGTTGCATGGTGGGCCCACTGAAATGGCTCAACACCTGAAGGTTGCGATCCCAGTGTGATTTCCTGGAAAAAATGTTTATTTGAACTTCTCCCACTAAAAATCTGCAGGTCAGCTAAGACTTCGAACTAAACCAGCAATATCTTCTTGATTATCAGATATCAAGGAGTAAGGAAACTTAGGGTGGTTGTGGGCTGCACTTTACATTTGGGGAGCTGATGGTCAAATCATATGTCATGCTAACTAGACCAGGATTGGGCAGTAAAAATTCAGACCCACAAATCCATTCATGGCTTGAGCTTCAACCAGAATAAAGTCTCTCCATTCTCGGCATATGGTGATTGATAAGAAACTTCTCTGCAGAACAGACTGAAGACTCATGGAGCCTTTGATGGCTTCTCCTTTAGTGTGAGGGCTCCTTTCTCCCTCTGTTCTGACCCAGCTCCCCGAACATGATAAACCCTCTGTAGTTGAAGCAATGATTCCTTTATTAGGAGCTCCAGCAAAAAGTTTCTCTCTCACCGCAGGCTAACAAGTCTGTCTGGCAGGGGAGATGAAAAGTTGTCTGCCACATCTATTCATCTCCGCCCCCTGCCTTTTATCCCCAGAGCTAGGGTGGGGCTTCTCTAGCAGTGGTGGATCTTCTGTCCCAAGGATTGGCCCATAGATTTCCACTGCTCTTCTTTCCTCTGCCTTCTGCACATCCGCGCATCAGGCACTGGACCCAGCTGTTCCTCCTCTTCTTCATCAGCCACCTCCAGACCTGGGGGCTGTTGACTCTCCATCTGAGGGCTGACAGACGGCCCAGGTTCTGCCTCTGTCTCTCTCTCTCTGCCAGCTCCATGCCCTCTTCCCCCTCAGAGCTCTCAGGTTGCCTTGATGCTGACCCTAACTCCCATGCCTCCTCCTCATCTGATTCGGCTGCTGGAGGGGCCAGCTGCCAACAGGCCACAACACCCTCTTCTACTTATACCAAGGTTTGACTTTCTCTGTTGCTAAATCCAAACAGAATCATGATGGCTTATAGAAATTAAATTGAAACATCCATAGTCATCACATGAGCCTATTGCTGCTTCTACCCACTCTCTCCAGCTTTCACTCATTTCATTGCTCTTCATTTCATGGCTTTGTAGCTGAGTGGTTGTTGGGTGTTGACATAACTGACATCTCCATCCTGAGAACTTGGCTCTCAGAGGAACTCCTACATGAGGCGTGTGTGATGCTGAGGATTTGGGAAAGTCTTTCAGAACAGGTCTGTTCTCATGTCTCCCTGATGGCTGCCAAGCACTTCTAATAGTCTTAACTCTACACAGCCAATGGCAGCCCCTTAAGAATCAGAACGGAATCAGAGGTGGGTTCCTACCGGTTTGGACCGGTTCTATAGAACCATTAGTAATGTGGTGGCATGGGTCGCTAGAACCGGTAGTGACCCACGCCTGCCACGCCCCCGAGCCAGTTCTCTCGGTGGTGCCGTAGGTGCTGCCATCTTGTTTTTTGCTTCTGCGCATGCGCAGAAGCTTTTTTTTAAGCACTGCACATGCGTGAAGCGTGCACGCGCCCACGTGGTGCGTCACTGAGTGAACCGTCAGCAAAGAAAAGCAAAACCCACCCCTGAACAGAATATTCTCTTAGGTCCAGTTTTAGAGTTTATTCTCCAATAGAGAACATTAGTGGCTATTGCTAAGCCTACTTGGGAATTCTTCAGATCTCCTAAATTCTCAAACAGGCTTAGCAATAGCCACATCTCTCAAGGATTGATTTTTCTTTCTATTAGCCATGAGGGTACATGCATGTGGAAGGGAACAGGGACAAGGGCAGTGTCTGTGAAGGGCTTCTCTAGATAGGAACACCTGGCTGATCTTCAGGCCCAGATGTATGAATACCTGACTGAACCCGCAAAACAAGTACAGTCTCTGTCTCTCTCTTGAGAACAATTGGGTAGTCACCAGCGATAGAACCTTTTGTGTAGCAGTATCCTCATTTGTCTAGCAACCCCACCGTTGCCAAAAAAAAAAAAATACAGCGCCAGGTGCTATCCATGCTTTTGTTTCAAGTCTGTAATGATCTTTGATATTCCTGTGCTGATAAAAATCTAGAGAATGCATCTCGGCACATTAGGTGTTATAGAGGGGTGGGTTCCACTTACCTTCCCCACCGGTTCGCATCGCGACTTTTTGCGGGCTTTGAGATTTCTCTACAAAAATGATTCATTAATTGGCTATAAACAGATGGTTAATCAATTAAAGTTCATTCAAATCTGTGCATCTTTTTGTATTGTATAAGGAACTCCAGCATTTAAAGCTGAATTGACAACATATTCTGGTTCCTCGGTACTTGACTGCTTTGAAACTCGTTGAATTTGGTACTCAACGCACTTTGAAATGAACATTTTGTCCTAATTCTTGTCATTTGTTTCATACTCAACACGCAAGTTAGAACTTGTGGTTGGTGGTTGCCTCGTTTACTTACATTATTCCTTACAGGGGGGAAAAGTTTGGTATTCATTTTTGGTACCCATCAAGTTTCCTGGAACCAATTAATGACAAGCACTGACATACCACTATATGTACAGTAGATACAACACGTTTCAAGAAGGGTTACAATTTACATATTTTTGCATCTTACCAAAACCTTATGATACTAACATTTTTTTCCTCTTTTTGGCTAAGGCATTGACTGCAGAGTGAGATAAATTTATTATTTCAGTACAAAGAGAAGCCATCACTTATTTATTATAGAAAAATTATCTGTGTTATAAAAACACAACACCATAATAGCTTCAATAAATTAAGTTGCCATTGTCTTTCACTTCTCTAATTTAAAGCTGCCCTTGATGGCTTAAATTATCCTGTCAATTAATCCACTGAAACATCAGTTGATAAAACTACAGTCTGAAGGGATTGAAATGGCAACTTCCTTTCTTAGAGAACGAAACTCTATTAAAGTGTCGGTTTGAGTCTAATTGCCAGCCACTTAAGGACCTGTTTGCAAAATCAAGCTTCTTGGCTGTGGGGTTGAAACCGTATAATGCCCTGCTTGCTTGTGATAGAAAATCATATCTCCTTGCTGTCCTGTCTTCTCCCTGGATCATCTTTCTTGGATGCTTGGATGATTCCCCCTTCTTATCCAATTCTTCAGGCTCTCCTTGGACATTTCTTCTTGGCTCTTAAGCTCACAGAAGGATGAGACCACGGCCGGCACTTGGCAGGATAACATTTATGGAGGCCAATCATCAAAGCCAAGGTCATTAGCAACAGCAATTCAGATGGAAATGACCCAAAAAACAAATAATAATAATTTTCCAAATGCACCAAGAAGCATCAACAAACTGGCATTCTTTATATATATTTTTTTAAAAAATGTGCTAATTTAGCAGACAATAGCAGATTAGAGGATCCTTGGCTTAGTCCTCTACGGTTATGTACAAGTAGCATGTGCCGAGGAGGCAAATCCAATTTATAATTAGCTAATAAATCATACAAGTCACATTGAAGTGCAGGCTTCCTTTATTGGTTGCCTGATTTAAGACTTAGCGTAGAGACATATGGCTTCTGGATGCTGGAATAGGAATTTCTGAAAGTCCAAGTTGCTCCTGCTGTGAGCGGGCTCCACTGTCTGGGCTGCAGCTGAGGTTTGAGCAGACACCGCTCGTATCACTGCAAGGTTGGCGTGCCAAATTGGGAGGGCTTGGCAGAGTGTCTACCAGATACATCAGCTCAATTTAAGCCATGCAAAAAAAGTATCTTTAAAAGCCGCGATGGCACAGTGGTTAGAATGCAGTACCGCAGGCTACTTCTGCTGCCTGCCGGCTGCCTGCAATTTGGTAGTTCAAATCTCACCGGCTCAAGGCTGACTCAGCCTTCCATCCTTCCGAGGTGGGTCAAATGAGGACCCAGATTGTTGGGGGCAAGATGCTGACTCTGTAAACCGCTTAGAGAGGGCTGTAAAGCACCGTGAAGCGGTACATAAGTCTAAGTGCTATTTCTATCTGTTATATGTTTTTCTCATGATGGGCTAGATCCCAGGCAAGTGGAAGCATCACCTTCTCAGAAAATGGTACGTCAGGAGGCCTTTAGACCGTCATGTCATCATGCCGAATGCAAGCTGCCGCCTTTCATCTCTGCTTTCCTTTGAAAGTAATCATATTGTATCTCATTGGGTCATACAGAGCTTGATTTATTGAAGCCAATTCATGAGACACTAAATCATTTTGGTCAAACAGCCACATTTCACAGCTTTCGGCTTTATCCCATTAAAATTTCAACTCTGTAACATGCAATTATGTGTATACTCAAAGTTAAGATATTATTTTCGATGTAGGCAAAAAGGAAGTATAAATTTCTCCCCTTTAATTTGTAATATATCCAGGTTTGACAGTACTAATTTGCGCTGCAAAGTAATTTGGACATCAGAAGCATATGTCAACATGAAAAGTAACTGCAACTCGGTCTCTGGGGAGCCGTGCTTAAATCTGTCTAGTTGCAGATACAGCTGATGTGCTCATCTTCATTTTTGACCCAATAATGATAATTTATGAAACCTGCTCTTTTCTTCTCCTGACAATTTGCTCCACTCAGAGAGCAAAGAAATAGGTATCATCATTCTTTATTTTTTTTTTCTCTCCTCTGGATTTCTTAGCGAAAGGGGAAGTGTCCTGATGAAGCATTTGATTCTTTCATTGTACTTACCTTCCTTGCTTCACCCTAAGGAAATAAGAGGTAACCAGTAGTGGGTTCTAAATCCCGTCGCTACCGGTTCACGCGCGTGACGCTTCTGCGCATGCGTCCCGGGCGGGTGGGCGGAGCCTCCTGCCACCGCCGCTACCAGTTTGCCGAACCGGGAGCAACCCACCGCTGGATGTAACATATCTGGAATTTGTTGATTGGATTTGGTTTCCAGATGTTTTGGTGGGCATCTGGGAAGCTGAGGTTGAAGGAAGGTCCTGAGCTCTGGGTCAGAATGTGGGATGTGGGATATGGATTTCCCCCTTTTTTTTCAAGTTTTTACAAACTCTGATTTCCAGTCCTCCATTGCGGTCTAGAACCATACTTTGCCAACTGTTCTGAACCAGGAGGTGTGACATCATAAATTATTTGAGTCTGTATATATGTGCAAATGCACACTTCCATAAAAAGTGCAATCCACATGTGTGGATTTCTTTATCGTACTACCTTCAGCTCCCTTCCAAAGCTGTGGTCCACCTCTACTGTCTTCCTGTCTATTTTTGGGGTTGGAGCAACTCCCTTCATTGCATCTTAGGCAATGACTGTCTATGGAGATTCTCAGTCATCCAGGTCATGGTTGTCCCGAAGGTACTTTTTTCAAAAGGCAACTGGACTTTTTGGGGTTTTTTTCTTTGAAAACGTTTCACTTCTCATCCAAGAAGCTTCTACAGAATTGAAGAAGCTTCCTGGATGAGAAGCAAAAGATTTTCAAGGAAAACAAAAACCCAAGAAAGTCTAGTTGCCTTTTGGAAAAGCACCTTTGGGCTTAGACAATGAAATTTGCTACATTCCTGACATGAAAGCTAAAGGGCCTGCCCCCATCTCCTTCCATCTCTTGTCTGTCATTTTTACTGAAAATTTTGAGGTAAGCTTGAGGTTGTGCAGAGGACAAGATCAGACGATTTACGTGGTATGTGATTGCCGCCTTCATTGCATTTTTCTCCCATGAAAACCGGGTCCCAAATTCCTTTCTTTCCAACTTGCAAAGCATTTGCCTTAGGTTGATGCTTAACGGCTGTTATATCGAGTAAGGAATTGACCTCACCCTGAATAGGACAAAGTGACCCCCCCATGCTGTTCAGGTCGGGGTGAAACTAAAATGACTCTAATATTCAATGGAACTGCAGAGAATTTTAGTGATCTGGATAACAAGGCCTGGCCTGTAAACCTACAGGGGAATAACAAGTATAACATGGCTTTAAAAATAGTTCCTACGACTGCAATAATTTCAGACCAATTGAGACTTCTCTGTGCAAAGAAATTTATTGAAAAATAAACTACTGGTATTCCTTGACTTACAACAGTTCCTTTAGTGATCATTCTAAATTACAAGGCCACTGAAAAAAAGTGAGTTATGACCGTTTTTCACACTTACAACTGCTGCAGCATCCCCAGAGTCACGTGATCAAACTTCAGATGCTTGGCAACTGGCATGTATTTATGGCGGTTGCAGTGTCCCGGGGTCATGTGATCCCATTTTGTGACCTTCTGACAAGCAAAGTTAATGGGGAAGCCAGATTCACTTAGCAATCATATTACTCACTTATCAACTGCAGTGACTCACTTCACAATTGTGGCAAGACTGGTCATAAAGTGGGGCAAAATTTACTTAACTGTCTTGCTTACCAACAGATGTTTTGGGTTCCATTGTGGTCATACACTGAGGACTACCTATAGCCGTGATGGCGAACCTATGGCATGCGTGCTAGAGGTGGCACACAGAGCCCTTTCTGCTGGCACGCGCGCCGTCGCCCCAGGTCAGATCTCCGTGGCATTTCTTTTGTGAGCTTATGTTTCCCTGCAAACGACAAAACAGAAGCTCACGAAAGAAAAAGATCTTACCTCTTTCCGTGCTGCTGGTGTTGGGATACCCCGCCTCCCACCGGCTAGCTGGTCTTCGGGTCTCTGCTGCGCATATGTGCATGTGAGTGCATGTCTGCGCATGTGCACGTCCACACACATCAGTGCATGCACATGTCCGCACACATCTGTGCATGCGTGATTGCATGTCCATGCATGCACACACTTGAGCATGTCCACGCATGCATGTGTGCATGTCCACACATGCACTCACATATATCCACACATGCATGCATTTGCGTGCGCATACACACCTTTCCGTTTGGGCATGCGCACACGCGCAGTTTGGGCACTCGGTGTCTAAAAGGTTTGCCATCACTGGCCTATAGTAATGGCTTAAGATTTCTGGTTGCTTGTGTACTGAGCTTCTATTGGAACAGAGAAGAAGCAAAGTTGAACCATAATGGCTCACATTATTCAGTCGGCAAAACCACATAAGATGCGGCAGTGTGACCAAATATGCCGGTATCTCCGAAGGTTGTTCAGTGGGGATGACCTGTTTTCCTTCTTTTCTCTCCATAGTCTCCCAACGTTCATAACTACCCAGATATGGAAGCCGTGCCCCTCTTGCTGAACACCATGAAGGCAGAGCCAGAAGAAGAAGCCTTGTGCACGGATCATTTCCAGACGCAGACGGAGCCAGTGGACTTGTCCATCAACAAAGCCCGATCCTCCCCTCTTGCCACCTCGTCTTCACCAGTATCAATCACAGCCTCTGCGTTGTCCCCCTCTTCGACTTCAACGTCTTCTAGCCGGCCAGCTTCGTCCCCAACGGTAATAACCTCGGTGGCATCGGCAACATCGGCCCCATCAGTATTAACTCCAGGTCCGCTTGTGGCATCTGCCTCTGGTGTTGGAGGGCAGCAATTTTTGCACATAATCCACCCGGTTCCACCTTCGAGCCCCATGAACCTACAGACCAACAAAATGAGTCACGTCCACCGCATTCCTGTGGTGGTGCAGTCGGTACCGGTGGTCTACACTGCGGTGAGATCACCAGGGAATGTCAACAACACTATAGTAGTACCACTACTAGAGGACGGCAGAAGTCATGTCAAAGGTAAGAAGGACTCTTACAAAATAGACTTCTAGAGTAGCACAATGGAAGAATGCTTCCTGAATTCACTCATCATTTGAAAACCAACCAAAGAGTCTTCTTCTTCTGTGTCTAGATCAAACTTTAAACTGCCAGAATGAAGCCACCTTCTTGGCTTTGTTGCTGGCCAAAAATAAGTCATTATTATATGTTTCTGGAAGTAGCTGACATACCAGCAGATGGGCCGGGCTCTGTCTCTCTCCACATTCACATACAGTAGTGTGTTGTTATCCACTAAGAGCCTCCACTTGAGTATATTGGTTTTCCATTTAGGTATTCCAACTCTCAAACTAGTCAAGGTCCTCTAAGTAGTATAAGGAAGGTCGATCTTTCAGCTATATCCTCCTTTAATGTTATTCCTTGCTCGATGGTCACCTTCCTCCATCTTTTAATTCAATTTTGTGAGCCACGCAGATGATATTCCAATTTATAACTCAATTTCCAAGTGGAACTTTTTGAATTCATGTGCAGCCATTTGCTGTGAATTCCCTCGGTGCCTTAGATAAATTCCTGGCTTTTGCCTTGCTTGCCTCTACATTGGGGCTAATAGAATTGATTTATCTTACAGGTTTGTGGTGAGAATTGTTGTGAGAAAATGTATGTGCATGTCTGGGTCACAATGTAATCTTTAGAAGAAATAAATTGCGATTAGCAGTAGTTTCAGAATCGTGGGAGCTCTGCGTAAACTCTCCATTGGGGGAGTAAAAGGAGTCCCTGCAAGTTTTACTCTGCTAGTCATAGCCAATTTTAGGGGCGGTGTTCATCTCTGTTTCTAGGCCATGGGTCCTCAAACTATGGCCTGCGGGCTGCATGCGGCCCGCCGAAGCCATTAATCTGGCCCACGCAGGACCACGAGGCTGCCCCGCCCACACTTCGGCTGAGTGCAGGACTTACCTTTGTGAGCCCCGTGGGCTGGAACTGAAAGGTAAGGCCAACAATTCTGGAGACGTTCTGGAGGTGGGGGAGGTGAAAAACAGGGTGCACAGACTGTCTAAGGAGGCCCAGCTCTTGGACTGAATCCCTTGCCTCCCACCCACCCAAAACAAGTAGAGGGAATGCCTTCCCTGGTTTGTTCTATTTGTTGATTATAAGCTCCTTGGGGCTGAGAAGAATTGCTGCAAAACTGAGTTTCCTGAAGTGGACCACTAGACTCCTAAACAACTTAAAAAACGATCTAGTAAAAAGAAAAGTCGATCAAAAGAGCAACATGCAAACAAAAGCAAATAAAACACCCCCAGGAGCAAAATAAATTAAAGTTTAATTTGTGTGCATTGTTTAATGGACTATTAAATTGGCCGCGCCCACCTAGTCACATGACCTAGCCATGCCCACCCAGCCGGTCCAATCCCCCAACAGTCTGAGGGACCATGAATTGGCCCCCTGTTTAAAAAGTTTGAGGACCCCTGTTCTAGGCCATTGAGCCAGTACTATCTGAAGACATTTCCACAGTCATGTGGCCAGTGTGCCACAGTGTGGAGCATGCAATGAAACATGGAGCACTGTCACCTTCCCACCAAAGTGGTACCTATTTATCTACTCACATTTACATGCTTTCAAACTGCTATGTTGACAGGAGCTGGGAGAGGACAGGACACCTGTCATATGGCACTTGAGTCTCACACCTGGGCTGCCAGCTTTTCAATGATAAGACCAGGGTCTTAACCACTCAGCCATCACACTGCCCCTCTATTGGAGGAGTGGGGAGGCCAAATGCAAAATGTGTTGCATGCAAGGATAGAAGTGTGGAGTTTGCACCGCAATGTCACCATGCATTTGGTATAGAATGCCCGTGGATTATCTTTAAAAATTACCTGGTAGATGGAAGGAATTGTCATCAAATTTGAAAATGGAAATTTAGTCTAACATTGTCTAATATTGTCTAAGCAGCCAAAAAATAAATAAATAAATCAAAATGACTTCAACAGATTTGAACATTCGGCCAAATCCAACATGGTAACTAATGATGTCAGGTCCTGCATCTGGGTAGGAAAACACCAACCAACAGGGAGAAGACAGCATTCTGAGACTGGCTTGGTGGATTCTTGAACTGAACAGGGAGAGTAGAATTGGAGATCTGAACTTACAACCTCCAGCTGCTTTACAAATGCAGAAAGGACCTGTACCAGAGGTGGGTTCCTGCCGATTCGGACTGGTTCTTTAGAACCGGTAGCGGGAATTTCCCCCCCCGCTTGCCGAACCGGCAGCGGTGGCCGGCTGGACACGCCCCTGAACCGGCTCTCTCGGTGGCGCCGTATGTGCCGCCATCTTGTTTTTTGCTTCTGCACATGCACAAAAGCTTTTTTTCGCTTCTGCGCACGTGCAGAAGCTGGAATTTCAGCACTGCACATGCGTGTGCGCACCCGCGCAACGCGCGCGCCCACGCAGCATGGGAGGAAGTGAACTGGCAGTGAGGTAAGTCAGAACCCACCCCTGATCTGTACATGTGTGCAGTCCACCAGATGTCCACCAGATGTTAAGAGAAAAATCAGATGGACGTTTTATTGAACATTACTGGTGTCCCACAAAATGGGTGAACTCTGAAGCAAGATATTTGTAGGTAGGCTGGTTTTGTAGTTGTGATTCCAGATGTGTCACTCTAAGAGTCTATGGAGATTCTCAATCATCCAGGTCACGGTTGTCCCAAAGGCATTTTTTTCCCCCCTAATTGGCAACTGGACTTCCTTAGTTTTTCTTCTTCTGTGAAAACGGTTTGCTTCTCATCCAAGGAGCTTCTTGGATGAGAAGCAAAACATTTTCAAAGAAAAAACAAACCAAGCAGATCCAACTGCCTTTTGGAAAAATCACCTTTGGGTTGCTCTTTGAGGTTTTGGATTGGATCCTGCTTCTTCCTTGTGCATACAAATAAGTAGAGATATGGGAGTATATTTCCATACATTCCTTTACTTTTTCTCACTGCGAGCACCATCTAGGAGTAGAGAATAAAAGTAATTTCAACCATGATTTCTTGCTATATTTTAATAAAATCCAGCACTCCAAGAAAAAACATCTGCTTTAAGAGTATCAGCCCCCCCAAAAAAAGTATATGTAACTATCTTGAAGTTATTTTTCATTTGCCTTCACATTAATTTTCACCATGAGGGTGATTATATACTGCTGCTCTTGCTGCTACTAGCAAGTAGTTGAGTATTTTATAAATGTATTCCCAAATCTTCAGAATTTATTTTCCTTTCTCAACTCCTGGACCTCTTTGGGAAGTGCAGCTCTACAATGCGCAAAGATTATTTGAATTCCTTCTGGTCTCTGGATATATAATCAATCCTGACTTTATAACAGTGGAAGATTTGTGCTGAGAACATTGGTGTGCTGTGACTGTGACATCCCATTAGAATTTGTCCAAAATTATCCCATGAGCTGCATGGAGACTCGAGTCTCCATTTTCCCAGTTCCTCCCAAGTGCAAAAGATCTGATCACAGGCATGTCTCTTAAAAACCAGTGTTTACCTCTAGAAGACCCTCTGAAATTTTATTTTCCCCAGGATAAAATTTGCATTCCTACTGCCATCCACAGATACTCAATTTATATTGAGAACCTGGCTAATCTTTCATCTACTGTACCCTTGTTGGATACCCATATGAGCTTCTCACAAGGGGACAGAAACATAACCAGTGCAATCATGTTCTTCTCATGTGCACTTGATACATTGGGAACTCTTTTCAGGCTGATCATATATTTGGGCTAAAGATTTACTTCCGTAAAATGTTTGGGTGCAGTGATCCCTATTGGCCCAGATGGTGTGATGTCATGTTGTGATTTAGTAATCTCTCACTTTTAGTGGGGATTTAGTAATCTCTCACTTTATTGGGGATCCTCACGAAGCCCAGCTTTGAGAACTGGGAGTGACCTCAGCTGAGAAAATATCTGCAGAAAAATCGGCCACGTTTTGTTAGATATTTTTAGGAAAGCCTTGGCTGAAAAGCTTCGCATTGAGCCCTTACATCGAGTGCTGCTCAAAGCTGTAATTGCTTTTCTTCCCTCTGGCTTTGCTTTATGTTCCAGGGTGAATCGGTTATAAATTAGATACTTGATGTGATTTAGGTCTTGACACTCTCAAGAATTCAGCTTCCTGCAAATAAGTGTGAATTCAGCAGTATTCCACTCAAAATGAAAAGGGCTTCAGATTTTTGTGGAGTAAAAATGATCTCCATAGATGGGTGTTTGAATTATGTGTAGCTTATCTTTTTTTTTTCCTATGGGTCTTTATGGCTGATAGGAACCCAGGACATCCACAGACAAAGTCTTGGTGCAGAGGTATTGCAAGCACAGCCTGATGGAGAGAACGATATTGATGATCTTGAGAACCTCAGAAAGCTAAGATGGAAAGTGACAAAAGTTAAGCCTGAAGGGCTGAACCCACTTTTCGGAGGCTGCACCAGAGCATATTGTTAAGCTGCGATGTCCTGTTAAATCTCCATAAAGGCCTGAAAACAGGAGTATGTGTAATCTTGCTATAAATTGTAATAAAAATTACTCGGTAGACACGGTATTATGGCCATTAAGTTCATGGCCATTGCTGCTGTGTACATAAAGTTTTATGGAATAAATTGAGCGTTGTTTTTTTTCTCCCCGCTCGGAAGCAAGCTGCTTTTGATTTAAACTTTGATTGGTAATTGTCAAGTATTTTCCTAGGAGCAAGTCCATTCATCATGACATTCAGTAGAAAAAGAAGGAAGAAGGGAAGGAAGCGAAGAAGGGGGCGGGGAAGCCCTGGGTATTTTCTCCATGCACAAAGAAAAGTTGCACATATTTTTTTTAGCTATAAGAAGATTTTGCTTGGGTGTCTCCAAAGCATTTGATCTGTCACAGGTATATTAGTTGGACCTCAGCATAGTATCTACTCTCACCGGGTTTAGTTGGGATACTTTGTCTTTCCTGGTAGATATTTTAAGGAAATGTTTGTCTGTTTATTATGATCTTAATCTGCTATGCTCCTCAGGGACTCCTGGCAGTATGAGTTACAAAGAACATTAATTTTATCCTTTTTTCTGCATTATCCCTCTGAGCCTAGCAATGAAATTCTGCCTTTATTTTATTGGGGCAAAAGAATGGAATTAGACCAAGAAAAATGGCTGGTAGATTTTTGTTCTGTGCTAAAGTAATGGATTTGCACGGCTTAACTTCCAGAAAATGTCCAATCTTGATTTGAATACAGAGAGACCTGCGCATTATGGAGAATTTGGATACATAATTTGGGTGCATCAAATATGTTAATTAAGATACTGGTTAAATTGACGGGTAGAGGGAGAAAGAGTCACTAGCAACATATAAAGTCAAAGCACCCACAAGCTATCCAGTATTCTTCTACTGAGTTGCAAATAACTGTCTATTTTCTAGGTATCTTGATTACTTTAAGCTCATCTTTTAATTTAGGTGCCCTTTATAAAAGTCTCAAGAATCTCAGGGTTCCAAGACCCTACCCCATAGAGGGGCTGCGCGCACCCCCCCCCAGGCACCATTTTCGCTGGCAGAGGGCTAGCAAAACAAACTAAAAACAAAACAAAAGAAGAAATGTTTCCCCTTTTGCATGTGAGCATGCAAGAAGGGACAGGAAAGGAGAAAGGGAAAGACAAAGAAAAAGAAGGAAAGATGGGAAGAGAGCAAGGAAGGAAAAATAAGGAAAGAGGGNGAGAAAAAGGAAGGGAGGGAGGGAGGGAAGGAAGGAAGGAAGGAGATTATAATGAGAGGGAGGGAGGGTCTGAGGGAAGTCCTGCCTTAGCACTTGGACTCCATAGGTGCCCCTGACATGAGTGACATTGAGCTGGCCACGCCCAACATGACCACGCCCAACATGGCCACACCCAACATGGCCACACCCATCCCGGCCCCCTGAGGTCAAACACAACCCTGATGTGGCCCTCAATGAAATTGAGTTTGACTCCCCTGTCATAGCGTCTTAAAAGATAATAAAGGGAATTCTAGTTCTTAGAAGTATGTGTATTTATTGAGATGTTTAATGTAGATACCTTATTGGATAAAAGCTCATCATAGTGATGGGCTCAACTCTTTTTCCTTATTTTGGAAGTTCAACCTTGGCAAAGATTTGCTAACTTATTAAGACACCATCTGGTCTGACATCCAAGCAGAGAAGTTTTATTGTCTCACGAGCAGATCAGATTTTGCCTAGATAGGTGACTAAGCATGGATACCCTTTCCTTGCCAACTGGTGGGCCCAGAGCCTCATCCCAATCAATGTTACCTGAATTACAACTGACTGGCACTGAGGAATTTTAGGAACAATGCCCAGAAATCATCATCCTACTCATCCCTTCTGAATGAACAAAGAGAAGGATGCAGGGAAGCAGATTGTTTCTTTGATATCACAGCCAAAAGGACATCCATCAGCCTGGTTGGAGATCTGAGTGGAAGAATGAAGAGAGATTCCAAGATTTAAGAATGAAATTGGTTGCTAGTTCAGAAAAACATGTAATTTTGTATCACAGGGTGGATCTACCAGTTTAGGGAAAATAGATATTAAACATCTGCATAAGCACTCTGATGATGGACAGTGTCATTCTTCTTTATCTTTTGGCCATACTTCTGAAATAAATTTTTAGAACCTTCTTTTTTGGAAGAAATATCCATCTCGTTCAGTTCCAAGCTGGGAGAAAGACACTGGAAACATGGAGGCTGATTGGAAAGATGGTTTAATGATGAAGCAGGACCACATGGGTTATTCTGGTGCAGCTGACCACATGGAGTTGAGAATGAGGGGTTTTTATACCTTCCCTTGGGCTTTGAACTTGAGCTTCCTGTTCCTGTGCAAGAACATGTATTCTATTGGCTGTTGTCAGACTCCCATGGGGCTATGCAGGGGTCATAGCTGGCTCTGTGGGTTGTCTGAGAAGTTTGGTTGAAGTTTCTGAGGGTGATGCAATGTCCTTAGGAGATTGTGCATTGTAGTGAGCTCTGCTGCTAGTAGGTTAATCCTATTATGTCCTGGAGGGTCATGTCTTAATCCCTTCATCCTGGAGCTGAAGGTCTTTTGTTTTGTAGATAGGCTGGCCCAGTCTTTCTTAATGGGCACAAAATATCTACTGGGGGCAGGGAGATTGAGTCTGCTTTCTGAAAAACATGTTTCTCCACTTCTCATTTAGGAAAATATAATATTCTACCTTTTTTTTAAATATTCCTCAAAATATTTCATTCTTCTGGGGGAGGGGGGTGGCTTCCCACAGCATCTTCCTTCCTCCTTTCCTTCCTTCCTTCCTTCTTTCCTTTCTTCCTACCCTGGTTGTGCATCTCTGAGGTCCCAACAGATGAATCTATTTAAGGGAAGGGATCTGGAGTGTATTTCCCCTATCTGACCTGGTTGGATAGTCAGATACCCTCAAGGAGAGGCAGTCCTGCAAATATATTTTTCCCATGCCATTTAGGGCTCAAAGCTGATAACGAATACCTTGTATTGCACCAGGAGAGCAAATGGATAAGATTTGTTTCCATTCTATTTGGTCGTGCCAAGGCAGTTTGTGGGAATTAATCATCCCCATGGCTGTTAGCGATGTCCATAATGATGTATTAAGCATTGTGATGCCTTAAGTTCATTATCATTCATCATATCTGATCCACAGCAATCATGCTAATTTTAAAATTCAGGGTTTGGGAGTACCTTGCTTTGTTTCTATTTTCCAAAGCTTATCCTACTGAGTTTTGCTGAGGGATCAAGTCCTGCCTAAAAACTGACCCATGGCAAGACAGAACTACTTAGGGTGTAGTCCTGCTTGAAGATCTAAGAGGGGAAAAAAACCTCAATTAATGGTTTTGAATGTCCTTAGATTTTTCCACAGGTCAACAGGAGATTACAAATGTCTCCAGGTCTGCAGGCCAACTTTTATCGTGCTTTGTACCACTTACACATTTATATTTTTTTTGGTAGCTGAAAGCATTGTTGTTCATGGGCTCTTAGGTGGTGTGAAACTTCTTTTTGGAAAAGGTTATTTTTGAGGGATCATTCATACTTGCATGTATCATTGAATTTCCTAGGGTGGGTGTCAGCAACCTGCAGCTCCAGAGCCGGATGCTGCTCTTTCGTCCCCCTGCTGTGGCTCCCTGTTGACTGAACCCACCACTGGCTGGCCCCGCCCCTCACCCTCCCCTCCCACTCACTCCTCACCTGCCCTGAGAAGGTAAGGGTGACAGCGGGGGATGGAGACTTGCTCCATATTCCAGAGTGGGAGCGAAGGGCCCCTGTACTTGCTAGGTCTCGCGGGCGCTTCTTCCAGCCCTTCTTGGGCTGTGCACACCTCAGTCATTCGGGGAGACGTGCGACTTGCTTTCCGCCCCGAGACACTGGCCCGGCCCGGCTGCAGCCGATGCTGCTGCTCTAGCCATCGCTGCTCTCACCATCTCCATAGCCTGCCTGCTGCTCTCGCAGCACAGTTAAATTTAACGTGCTTCACAATGGTGGAGATGGCGTTCCTTCTTCCTCCTGGAGCCCAGCCCATTATGATGTGGAGCATTGGCTGCAGCCGGGCTGGGCCAGTGTCTCAGGGCAGAGAGCTTCTCAGGCCAGGCAAGGAGTGACTGGGAGGGGAGGGTGAGGGGCGGGGCCAGCCAGTGGTGGGTTCAGCCGACAGGGAGCTACAGCAGGGGGATGAAAGAGCTTCATTTATCTGGGAACCTGAAATGACTCTTGATTTAAATCATATGGTAAAAAGCACCCAAAGAAGAAGAAAGAACAACATCAGCACAAAAAAAACCCCAACCCTCACCTGTTTTTGTAAATGGTTCAAGAGGGAACACACGCACGCACATACACACACACACACGAGAGAGAGGGAGGGAGAAAGAGAGAGAGATGAGAGAGAGATGAGATGAGATGAGAGATGAGAGAGAGAGGAGAGAGAGAGAGGAGAGAGAGAGAGGAGAGAGAGAGATGAGAGAGATGAGAGAGAGAGAGAGAGGGAGAAAGAGAGAGAGATGTGTGTGAGAGAGAGATGTGAGAAATGGGGAGAGAGAGGGAGAGAGCGAGAGAGACAGAGGGAGAGAGAGAGAGATGAGAGAGAGACAGAGAGAGACAGAGAGGGAGAAAGAGAGAGAGACAGAGAGAGAAAGAGAGAGACAGAGAGAGAGAGAGAGAGATACCTGTTTCATCACAGAAAAGAAAACACAGGGAGCCATAAAACCTGGGTAGGCATGGCTGGGGGGGTGTCATGTGACTGGGTGGGAGTGAGTGACATCAGGTTGGCCATGCCCACCCAGGTTTTGTGGCTCCCAGTGTTTTCTTTTTTGTGGCTCTTTGAGTGTTTAAGGTTGCAGACCCCTGTCCTAGGGCAATGATTATATTAATGTAACACCATTAGCGGTGGCCATCTATCACCTTCCTAAGTTCCTTTGAGTCCCATAATTACATTAATGAAACCAATGGAATGATCTGGAGATGTTGCCCCAAAATTGGTCAAGCAAGATACCTATGGAGCTTCTCAGTTGGTTAAGCAGCTTCCTTTTATATCTGGATTCCAAGAACTCCAAGATGGATCTTCTGCCTCCCAAATAAAGATCCTTATGCAAATACTGCTTTCTTTTCAATCTACTGTATGAAAGAAATTAACATTTAAAAGTTTTCTCTGTATGAAATTATTCAGAGAATAATTATTCCCTTTCTATAGATGAGGAACATAGCCTGAGGATAAAATGGTGAGGTTCTCAAGATCTTCTCAAGAAGTTCAACCATTGCAGTGAAACTTAAACCCATGGTTTGTGGATGGATCCACAAACTTGGAGCTGACTGTCTCCAAGATATTGTGGATAATGAGTGCTTACTATTGAAACTGCCTCATTTTGTAGTTATAGTTTTCTTCTCGTGCTTAGCACTTGATTAGTATTCCAATACTGCCATTATTTAATTTAAGAAAAAAATAGCCCAAGCACTTTATAGAATTTCTCCTTTCATTATTCTCTCAGTGCAAGAAATAGAAGATTTCCCATAGGTTGTAAATTCTATTCATGATATCTTTAGTGCATTCTTGGATATCTGAAAAACGTGCAAGCCCAAAGATTAATCAAACTGTCCAAATACAAATCCAAGCTGTTTATCTTAACTTTCAATAATGCCCAGAGGATTGAAGAGAAGTACATAAAAAGAGAGGGAAACTTTTAATTTTTTTTTTTTTGTAAAAAAAAAAAATCTGAAATAAGTATTCCTGAACAAAATAATTTTCTCTGAAAACAGAAAAAAAAATAGTATTTTGTTTCTGAGGCTGAAAATTGTCCTTTATAACCTGAATGCCAAAGCTTTGTCTACCAGAGAGGATGGGAGGGGGTTGAAATACTACAAATCCCAGAATCCACACTTAGAGTGAACAATTGGGAAAAATGCTGGGAATTGTAATACAAGAAATATCTAAAAGGTTATGGCTGGCCTAGAACATAAGAAACTATGATGCTAGGTTAGGGTTAGAGTTGTAGAAGTTAGAATTAGCTGACCACCAGATGGCACCAAAGATCTGCTCATGATCTCTTTTCTGCCACCTAGTGACTGTACAGATTTGTGCAGCCCATTTTTAACTGTTCCCCTCTTCCTTGCTTAAACGTAACGTTCTTCCACTCATTCTGATGAAAGCCCTGCCATCTTCTGCTTTTGAAATTAAGAAGTCTTCTCTCTTCCATCATTGGGTATCTTCCTCTTACTATCTTGTGCTCTCCTATTAGAAAGCAGATAGGTTGGAGAAAGAAATCCTTTGAATTCTGTTCTGCTTCTGTTTTAAAAAGCCAAGGGATAGGAGTGTAGCCATGGCATAGCCTACCTCAGTTTCCCCACTCTGTCTGCTGTAGAAAGAGAATTAAACCCCAAGGGAGGTGTGAACCAAAAGAAAAGACAAGCTGGGCTGGTGGACCATCAGACAAAGTGGACAACTGGTCTCTGCCTTTCTGAGAAGTATGTCCAAACCATAATTCTCTCTTGATAAAAGGTTTCTCAGAATCTTTGCATTAATCACACATAAAAGAACTGAGACTGGAGGGATTTTTAGTTTTGGCCCTTAGGATAGTTTTAAACTTGGCCTATTTGGTGTCCTTGGCAGATATAATATTCTGAACTAGAAACTGCCTGCAGAAATCAGGTTTATACAAGCTGTGAAGATAAAGTGCAGTGGGCAAATTTGCAGTTCTTGAACCCAGGCTGTGTTAAGTAGAGCAGCTTGTTGTCTCATCTTCCTTTCAGAGGGGTTTCATGAATTCTCTCTCCAAATCTTCTCCAACAGCAGAGGCTGCCACCCTCACCACAATCATCTGAAGAAATTCTATGATCTTCTTGGAGGAGAAACATCCCCAGAAGATACTTGTGTTCAGATGGTCAATAGAGGAGCCCTCTGAGGATTTATACATCCTAGACATCTATAATGCTACCCTCACTTCAAACTTTATAGATGTCCCAATGATCTGACTTTCTTTGTTCAAATCCTGGCAGCAATAGCCAATGATGGGGGCCAGGAACTGTAGCAGAACTCTACAATGTGATCATAGTCCTTGATCATGATTGATATATATGGAGATGGGAGAAAGTGAAGGGAGCATCAGAGCTTCCAGCCAGGCATCCATGTTTCACAACACTTTTCATTTGGCTCCAGCATTGGCTTGATGGGTTTTTTTGTGTGTATCTATGTTTGACATAAGGCTGTACTTACAGGCATGAATATTTCCCAGAAATCTCTTTTTGCAATCTGGGTAGGTGAGCTGTGAATCTGCTCTCCCTTAGCTGAAAATGGATGAGGCAATAAGAGTGATTTAGGATAACTCTTCTTTGGTCTCAGATCATTCCCTCCTGTGACATCTTAGCTTTAGGCCTTTGTGCTCTCATCCTAAATTTTGCAAACATTTGACCATTCCAAGAAATACCATCAAAAGAACTATACAAGGAAGTGTCACTTGTCACCTGATGGCCTTGACACCTTGATTGCCAAGGGTAGCATTGCATGGGACCATACTCCCAAAGAGTGAGGCAGGGGCCCATTTGGGGGAGGAGAGAAGGGGGTGTTTACAAGATAAATGTGGGTTTTTTGCCCTATACCTTTCAGGGGCAAAAGATCAGGATCACATGTGAAGTTCCAATTAAACTAATTTATTACTAATTGTGTCTATGCATAGAAAACTACTCAACTAATGTTTAGCACTATCTTGGTGTTAGATATGGTTCACCGGAATTCAAGAGGGGTTTGATTCAGCCCATTTGTGGCTACGTCAAGACTCTAGGCTGATTCCTTTCTTGATTCCACCACCAGGTTCTGCCACTCCTTCTCCTAATCACCTCTGCATCCCCAAAATATTTGGGCTCACCTACTGAGAGGGACCTTGGAAGTCACAAAAGCAATGCTGGCAGAACTCCTGTGTTCTCCAGCAGCCTCTTGTGTCCTCCAGCACATCCTTCTCTTACTGCCCATAAAAGTAGAAGTGGAAAAGACTGGATGCTCTTGGAAGAACACCAATCAGGAGTGTGCAGACAACTCCAAGGTGGGTGCTGGGAGAGTAGAAAAATCCAATTATGCATAGCCAGTTCATCATGTTCCGTCAGCTGAATCGGCTTATTAGTAGCTTAATTAGAAACTTCGGTGTCATTTCACGAGGTAGGTTATTGATATTTATATCATGTATAAATATCACGGGCACAATCCATTACGGAGGATTAAAGGTAGATTTTTAAAATTTTCACATGTATTTTTTTTTCCCCTCTTGCTAATGTAGAAAGGTATAAACAGTGGAGCCCACTAGGGATCTGTGGTTTTGAACTTCATAAATATTCTGGAGTATAGAAGGGAGGGGATGTAATACCAGAATCATTTCTGGGTGTTAAAACAAGAAGGGGACCCCCCCCCCCAAAAAAAAGAATTCAAAACAACAAGAATGCAGTGAACATGAGGTTGGCAAATGAACTGTGGTGAAAGCAAGCGTGAAGCGATGTACATTGAGGGGAAACAGCTCAAACAGGGTCTGAGCTAATGACGACTGACTTGAGAACCTGCTTACCAGGAAACTGAAGCAATAGAAGCCATGATGGAGGACTTGTGTTCTGTGTTAGGAAAACCACCCACAGCTACCAAGGCATCCAAGGAAATGATAGGGTGGGATTCTTGGAGAATCAAGGTTAAAATAAAGGAAGAAGGAATGATGAAGTTGTTGTCATTGGTGCAGTCTACAAACACCCATCTAGCTAAGGAGATATGGAGGATATTTTCCAGAGACAGGAGAAAAATCACCTTGGAATGCTGGGATTTCTGCTTAGGAATGAGGAGTTCTTTGGATTTCAGGAAGGCAATTTTTTTTTATCATTGAGCTAAGTAGGACGCCATGTCGTAAGTGCTGCAGCTGCCAAAGAACTACAATAACAATAATAATAACAACAATAACAACATCTTAGGCTGCATTAACAGAGGGATAGAATCAAGATCATGTGAAGTGTTAATATCATTTTATAATGCCTTGGTAAGACCACACTTGGAATATTGCATCCAATTTTGGTCGTCATGATATAAAAAAGACATTGAGACTCTAGAAAGAGTGCAGAGAAGAGCAACAAAGATGATTAGGGGACTGAAGGATAAATATATGAAGAAAAGTTGCAGGAATTAGGTATTTCCAGGACTGACATGATAGCAGTGTTCCAATATTTGAGGGGCTGTCACAAAGAAGAGAAGGTCAGCCTATTCTCCATAGCAACTGAAGGCAGGACAACAAGCAATGGATGGAAACTAATCAAAGGAGAGAAGCAACCTAGAACTTCCTAGAAATTTTCTGACAGTGACAACTGTTAATCAGTGGAATGACTTGCCTCCAGAAATTGTGGGTGCTCCAACACTGGAGGTTTTTAAGAACAGATTGGACAACCATTTGTCCGAAATGGGATAGGGTTTCCCTGCCTGAGCAGTGGGGTGGAGTAGAAGACCTCCAAGGTTCCTTTCAACTCTGTTATTCTGTTAGGAAGAAAAAGAGTGTAGGAAGAGTAGAAAAGCACAATGAAAGGCACCCTGGCCACACCTCAAAGAGAAGCACTTCTTCGGAAAGTGGAATTGGCAAATGTAAAATACTGTAATGACCACAATTTGGAGAGTTTTAGAAGGATACCATTGACATTTTTGTAGGCGGTCTGCACCCCAGTGGAGGAAATGAATCGCTCAGGGCTGTAAACGGGGCAGGAGAACAGTTCCATGCAATTTGGCACATGGGCTGTCTGCTGACATCAGGTTGGCCAATGCAGAATGGTATGTCAGAATAAATCAGAGGTACAGCTAGATCCTAAAGTAAGAAAAGAAAAATCTGTGCATATGAAGTCCCTGAGATATGATGTCCTGGTACCAGGGGTGGATTCCTCCTGGTTCGGACCGGTTCACCCGAACTGGTAGTGACCCGCTGGTGACGTCACGATGACGTCACGGATCCAGTTTCGTCGGTGCCGGTGCGTGGGGGCCGCCATCTTTTTTTTAAAAAAAAAATTTCCAAAATTTTTTCGATTTTTTTTTTGAATTTTTTTTCCCTTCTGAGCATGCGCAGAAGCCGACTTCCGGCACTGTGCATGCGGTCACCATCTTTTTTTTCGGCTTTGTTTTTTTCTTTTTCGGATTTTTTGTTACTGCGCATGGGTGATGGAAATTCTCCCGCGGCACGGGAGGGAGCGAACCAGCAGCGAGGTAAGTTGGAACCCACCCCTGCCTGGTACCATCACTTGGTCAAAATATCACTTAGAACAGAACATGGAACAAAGAACATAGATTATCAGAGTTGGAAAAGGCCTTGGAGGTCTTCTATTCCAACCCCCTGCTCAAGCAGGAGACCCTACACCATTTCAAGCAGGAGACCCTATACCAGTGATGGCAAACCTTTTCAGCACAGAGTGCCCAAACAGGAACGTGCGTGCATACGGTGCGCCAGAGTGCCGGAAACCCGAAGACCAGCTGGCTGGCACACGCACGCCTGTTTTTTGGCCATTTTTCGGGCTGTTTTTTGGGCCGTTTTTCAGGCCGTTTTCAGGCCGTTTTCAGGCCTGGTTTTTGGCCATTTTCAGGCTGTTTTTGGGCTGTTTTCAGGCTGTTTTGGGGGCCATTTTTGGCCCAAAAAACAGCCTGAAAATGGCCCAAAAACAGCCTGAAAAATGACCTGAAAATGACCTGAAAACGGCCTGAAAAAGGCCCCAAAACGGCCCGAAAAACAGGCCATTTTCCGGCACTCCGGCGCCTGCAAAGACCAGCTGGCTGGCACGCATGTGTGCGCCAGAAACCAGAAGAGCATCTGGCAACAGCGCACATGCCCAAACAGAGGGCTCTGCGTGCCACCTGTGGCACGCGTGCCATAGGTTCGCCATCACGTCCCTATACCATGTCCAGTCTCTTCTTAAAAGCCTCCAAGGATGGAGCACTTACAACTTCTGAAGGCAAGCTGTTCCACTGGTGGATTGTTCTTACTGTCAGGAAATTTCTCCTTAGTTCTAGGTTGCATCTGTCTTTGATTAGTACCTTCCTTAATACTTAATACCTTCCTTAATACTTAACACCTTCCTACTTGGGAAGTCATTAAAAAAACTCTTTACATTAACTTTCAGACCTGTTAGATTGTATTAAAAATTCAAGATTCTTCTAGCTGCTCACTTTGGCAAAAAGTCAGAAAAAAAAGCTTACTTCATAATTTTAGTAGAAGCAAATGCTGCTATTTTTTTCCCATTCATACAGTGATGATTGTTCGGATTAATGTTTTTATTTCTTGCTTGTACCTGCTAGAAATCTGTTCACCTAGAATCCAGAGATAGCCGCTGCCAACACACTTTCTTCCTTATCCACAAGCAACTCATTTTGGCATTGGAGGGTTAGAAGATAATTTCCCCCTTTTGCAAGATTCGGAGCTTTTTAATATGCCTTGTCTGAGGAATTTCTGGCAAGCAGGCCTACAGAAATTGAAGACTTTTCTGATCTCCCCTAGGAGCTCAGCTGGAATTGAGATCAAAACCTGCTAGCAATTTAAACTGCGGGATTTTATTGAAAATAAAGTCATTGTGTTTTGGGTTGAGTTGTTTATATGGCACTCGATTATTTAGAATCTTAGGCTGATCCATTTGTTTGACTGTTGTCATCCAGGTCTCGGATCTGGGTTTATGGGTTATAATCTCGGCCTCCTTTACAATTTCCCTTTTGTCATGCAAACAGCTTGAGATGTAACTGAGGCAGAAATTATGGAGTGCAATATAACAGCAGCCTGATAAGCTTTCTCAGCAGGATATTTGTTTGTGTGTGTGTGTGTGTGTGTGTGTGTGTGTGTGTGTGTGTGGGCACGCAACTAGGATAATTGCTTCAGTAGTGTGTGGGGAGCAAGACTTATTCACCTTTGCTCACCAAAACAACTTTCAAAGAACTTTGCAAGCAGAACCATCTGCACAGCACTTTGAGCTAAGAAATCTGAAGCACGATAAATGGTAATCCCTAATCCTTTATCAACTGGCCCGCACATTTTTAATTTGCAGTACAGTAGGAGATTGTGTGTATTTTCACGTTCATGTGCCACCTGATCACGGCCAGGGGGAGAGAGCAACACAGCCATGCAAAAATGGCCATTTTTTTCTCGACTCAACAGGCTGTGTGTGGAGCAAGCCCATTGCTCTGCTCAAGTCAACAGATGTGATTTTAAAGCCTACTGAATACCTCTGAGTCTCCCCCCCCCCACCCTCAAGAGAACATCACTGGTTTCAAAGAGGAAACCAACAAGATTTATATTATACTTGGCTACAGCTGTGAGAGATGCATATGAATTTATGGCGATGTTTATATAGACTCTGTAAAGTCAGAGTTGGTCCTGAAGGTATTCGTGAGTGCCATGTTTGAAATTTTTAAAAAGAGAACGCTCTGGGGAGAACGCTGTTTACCAATGCATTGCACATCATGTGGTCTGCATTTTTTTTTAATTTATGCTCTCCCCACACATACTGTACATACACACGTGTGCTGTTTCTCAGGCCTAAAGGGCTCCATAGAATAAGACATTAGTAATGAGTCTAAACCAAAAAATAAATCTGAAAAAACAGACTGTAAAATCAGAGTTGATCCTGAAGGTATTAATGATTCAATACCTTCCAGTATGTGTTCCAATATCTCAGGGGTTGCCACAAAGAAGAGGGGGCTAACCTATTCTCCAAAGCACCTGAAGGCAGAACAAGAAGCAATGGATGGAAACTAATCAAGGAGAGAAGCAACCTAGAATTAAGGAGAAATTTCCTGACAGTGAGAACAATTAATCAGTGGAACAGCTTCCCTCCAGAAGTTGTGGGTGCTCCATCACTGGAGGTTTTTAAGAAGAGATTGGACAACCATTTGTCTGAAATGGTATAGGGTTTCCTGCTTGAGCAAGGGGTTGGACTAGAAGACCTCCAAGGCCCCTTCCAACTCTATTATTCTGTTATTCTGTTAAATGAGCGAGAACTAGTGCAATTTCTTTTCCTCCCAAGTCCATCCAAATAATGCATCCAGATAATGTTGCACCCCAATTTTTTTTTCTTGCTGCTTCTTAAACCCTAACCATTTGGATAGATTTTGGAATTCTCTCTGGACAAAGTGTTTATATTTAAAAAGAATCTTCTTTGTGAATAAGCAGGCATAGGTAAATCCAGTCATGTCTGACTTTAGAGGGTGGTGCCCATCTTCATTTCTTAGCTGAGACAGCCAGCATTGTCCAAAGACATTTTTCATGGTCATGTGGCCAGCATGACTATATACTGAGGCCAGCATGACTATATACTGAGGCCCATGGAATAGAGTTGGAAAGAACCTTGGAGGCCCATGGAACCTCAGCATACAATCCACCTTCCTGCCTATTTATCTACTTGCATTTGCATGCTTTTGAACTGCTAAGAGTAGGGGCAAGTAACAGGAGCTCACCCCGTCCTGCAGCGCTTGGGTCTCAAACCCGGACTGTCAACTTTCCAGCTGGCAAACTCAGCATCTTTAGCTGTTAAGCCACTGAGACCCCTTTACCTTTAATGAGGCTAAACGAAAAATAAATCCGAAAAATGTGTGAGAACCGATGCAATTTCTTTTCCATCCAAATGATGCATCCAAACAATGTTGCACTCCAATTTTTTTTCTAGCTGCTTCTTAAACCCTGACCATTTGGAAAGATTTTGGACTTCTGCCTGGACAGAGTGTTTACATTTACAAGGAGTCTTCTTTGCGAATAAGCAGACATATGGTCCTCCTATTAGAAGAAGATCTGAAAAGGGAAAAGGGGCACTAAAATGTAGAAGGAATATGGCAAGACATAAGCCAGAGTTTAAGGCAGGAAGCATTGTGCCCAGGCTGTGCGGCAGGGTTCACAAAAGCTGCTTCAGCCAACTCATAGACTGGGAATGTTTGGCCAGAATTTGAATTCCCAACCAGATGGAGCCTTCAAAATTTAAGAAGCTGTGGAAGGAAAACTAGAAATGTGGCCATCTTCTCAGGGTTCTTCCTGGGTAGAATGTGAGCTATGGAGGTCCCACACAAGTGTCTGATCCAGAGTCTACTTCTCTCTACCTATTTTGGAGCACCAACTAGTTAGGAATTTTTGTGAGGATGAGGACTTTCTCACAAAACATCCAACAGAAGACAAACCATGAAGCTACAGTACCTAAGATTTTTCCAACTCTGAAATTTTTTCTTGATGTGCTTCTCATAGATCAATCATTCCCCTTCTTTCTCCTTGCTTCCTCTCCCCTCCTAAATAGGACAGCCCCAGCATACCTCAAAGCTTCAACTTCAAAAGTTGTAGGCGTTCCATCACTGGAGGCTTTTAAGAAGAAACTGAACAGTCATTTGTCTGAAATGGTAGCGGGTCTCCTGTTTGAGCAGGAGGTTGGATTAGAAGACGTCCAAGGTCCCTTCCAACTCTGACATTCTATGTTCTACCTGATCATTCTCTTTAGGAGGCATTAGAAGACCTTGATCTTCTTGGGTGGGGCCATTCCATTAGAAGCTTTGACACAGTATTTTTCAACCTTGGCCACTTGGGGATATGTGGACTTCAACATGGGGAATTCTGGGAATTGAAGTCTACATATCTCAAAGTGGCCAAGATTGAGAGACACTTACATAAGACCTGAAATAGACTGCTGTTCACATAGCACAATATTAGAGTTGTGCCAGAACCTCCTAGCAATTTTCTTCTTCTCCCCCCTTTCCTTCTGCACAACAGAAGGTTAATATTCAGCATTCAGGTCCAAGAAACGATAATCCTGCGGCATTAACAAGCTTACTGCATAATTAGTTGCATAATTCGGAAAGGGCAAGATAATATAGCTGCCATTTTAAAGTCACAGCTAAGTGATGAAGTTGATGGAATATCGTTTGCAAATAGACCTCAATGCTGAAGGTTGCTCTTTGCCTTTAATTTGCTAACAGAATATTGAAAATTGATGCCCTCATCTTGCTATGAATCAAGGGTTTCTAACCACATTCCACAACAGGACATAGGGGAAAAAACCCCAACAAATCTAAAAATCCATGATTTGTTTTGAGGTTAGTTTAGGCAATTGACATTATTGACCCAACCTATTAAAAAAACATCGAGATTGCCTTTAAAATGTGAATGTTTTAACTTTCTAAGGTTGGCTCGACCGGAAATTTTTCTTTCTAAGTAAGAGTTGAGTTTTATGGTAGCCGTCTGATGTTTTCAAATCACAGAAACTCACAGATAGAATATACAGAAGGAAAGCAAACAACATGGAGGGAATTTTAGTTACAATTGAGGCATTTGTGTTGTTTTGAAAAGGTAAAGGTTTCCCCTGTCCAGTTGTGTCCAACTCTAGGGAGTGGTGCTCATCTCCATTTCCTAGCTGAGGAAGCCAAAGTTGTCTGAAGATACTTCCGTGGTCATGTAGCCAGCATGACTATATGCCGAGGTGCATGGAATGCTGTTGCCTTCCCACTGAAGTAGTACCTATTTATCTACTTGCATTTACAAGATTTCAAACTACTAGGTTGGCAGGAGCTGGGGAACGAATGGGAGCTCACCCCATCTTGCGGTACTTGGGTCTTGAACTGACAACCTTTTGGTTGATCACTCCACCATCTTAAATTCTAGACATTGCATCCGCTTTGTGTTGTCCCAAGGCAAACCCTTCTTACCAAATCTTCATCACTCATCGAACATCTTTGAGGAACTGTTATGAGGAATCTTCTCCTGTTTCCTCCCCTCACGTATATCAGTTGTATTTTTCTACCCTATATAGACAGGCTTCCTGGCAACGACAATATTTACCTCTTAAATATTATTATCTTTGTCATTTAAACTATTTTGATAGACAAGGCCTCTGCCAAGGGAGAGGACCTCAGATTGAGGATACCCTCAAATTTGCTCAAGAACAGGACTGATCCTGTCCTACTACAGGAGGAGCCGTTGCATTTGTAGACAGCTGGTTTGGACACTAGCAAAAAGACAGCACATTTTCATTTGTTTGTGTGTTGTTGTGTTTTAATTCCAGGGCAGCAGTGACATGCCATGAGAATGACGCACACACTTCGTTGCTTAGAGTCTCATCCCGTGAAATGGGGGTGGGGGTGGAAAGGACTCAAGACTTGCTATTTGATAGTGCTAATGGAGAAGGCACATTATACTCAGAATTGACAAAGGAAAGAGAAATAGGAACATTGGGTCAAGATCTGAAGTTCAAGTTCTAGAAGAACTTTTTTATTTTTTTGACCCATGGTGACTGGTTCATTATTTAGATCACGGGAGTCAAACTCATGTCATCATGGCGGCGTCATGTGACATATCGGGACTTTTCCCCCTTCGCTAAACCAGGCATGGGCATGGCCAGAACGTGACCCATCCGGCCCATGGGCCGGGAGTTTGACAGACCTGATTTAGATCAACTACTCTAATATTTGTGTGGCTTGAATATTTGCATTGTGCAACTATCATTGTGGACCTGCACATTTTTATCTGATTGCAGATTTGTTAAAGCCTCAGTCACTTGAGTGAAGTTTATTATCACTTCTCTGAGGCACAATAGGTGGTGATACCCCTCGGGTGGGGGTTGCAGCCATCCTGTTGAGCCACATCCTGATCCTAAATGGCAGCCCCCCCCCCAAACTGGAGAGGTAGCCTGGCTGTTTAATATTAATTATATATAATATTAATTGCAGGATTTGGGTTTGGCTAGTCTAGAGAAAAGAAGGACTGGGGTAACATGATAGCAGTATTCCAGTATTTGAGGGGCTGCCACAAAGAAGAGGGGGTCAAATTATTTTCCAAAGCACCAGAAGGCAAGACTGTATTTCTGGCTGTAGACACTCATACCTTTCATTGTTTAAACTATATGTCCTTTTAATAAATTCTTGGGAGCTGTTCCTGGGACCTAGACAAGAATAAGAAATATATTGATGGCATATATGCAGAATAGAGGGACCGTGCCCATCTTAATGTTGTTACAGAGCAATATTAATGTCACAGTGCTGTTGTTAATCAATTGTGTTCTCTTGATTCCCAGCACAAATGGACCCCCGTGGACTGTCTCCCAGACAGATTAAAAGCGACAGTGATGATGATGACCTACCCAATGTGACTTTGGATAGCGTGAATGAGACTGGATCCACAGCCCTCTCAATAGCCAGAGCTGTTCAAGAGTAAGTATGGAGTCTTCAGGCTGGTGCCAAGGTGGGAGTACCTCATCACATGTCATTCAGTAGACAGCTAAACTCTGATTGGCCAGGCTCGGTTAGAGGTGGGGTTACTTCAAATGGCAGAGGAAACTCAACTGATGATACTGTATTTTAAAGACATCTCTGTTGTCTGGGCCAGCTTAAAGATGTCTTCTGGTAGATCTTTTCTGCTTTGCAAGGAAACATTCTGGGTTTACTTCTTTCTTCTTCTTCTTCTTCTTCTTCTTCTTCTTCTTCTTCTTCTTCTTCTTCTTCTTCTTCTTCTTCTTCTTCTTCTTCTTCTTCTTCTTCTTCTTCTTCTTCTTCTTCTTCTTCTTCTTCTTCTTCTTCTTCTTCTTCTTCTTCTTCTTCTTCTGTTGTTTATTGGAAATGAAATGTACCTCTTCCAGAATACAAAGGGTTGGGAAGAAGATGTTTCTGTGCATCTGTCTGCGCAATTGATTGGATTCATTGCAAAGGAAGTCCATTCTCTCTTGAAGCCCTATCCATAGTTCCTGCTTGGATAGATAATGCAAATACTCGGTGAGGCTTCACACTGATTTACCATCAGATCACTTTATTAGCAGAAAAGAACTCAGACTCCTTTCTGCAGACAAGTAAGAGATCATTGGGGCAGTTTCCTACTGCTTTGCACGTAAGGCTGAAGTCTGATTTCTTTTAACCACGTTCTATTGAGCAAGCCAGAATGAGTCTTTGAAGCAGGCAAAACAGTCATAGTTATTTAAGGCAATTTCTAGCTCCTTTTGTCTCTGTTTGGTCAGCACCCATCTGGTTTTGAGAAAGTGCTAAAATCGGTAGAGGATAGTTTTGTCTGCTATTGTGTGAACTCTCTTTCTCACACGCACCCTTTCTGTTCAGTCAAACAGATGAGGGTTGGTTGTATTTTGGGGATTCTGTGCAATACTTTGCGAGTGGGCAAAGAATTGAATTTTTGCTTGTTTGTGTAAGTGGAAGCATAAATCATCATCATCTTTTAACGACCCTATAATCCCTTGCAGGGTGGAGTCTGGGCAACTGAATGGAGCTGCGTGTTTAGTGGCCGGATGTTAATGGCCGGATGCCCTTCCTGTTGCCAATGTGGAGTTTTTGTTCAGCAGATATATTCCCAGTGTGCCCAGAGAGAGAAATATTAGGAGTGAAGGAGAACTTGACAGCCAGATCCTGGAATGGAGTCTTTAATTCAGAGTTGGACAGAATCCAAGACTAGCATGATCAAGGGATGTTGAGATGTTGATGTTGATCACAGTTTGAACAGAGTTGGAAAACCTCTTAATAAACCATGTTCTGTGATAGAGAGGATCCAAATCAGCTAAACTTAGGGCTTGAAGCAGCTCATGAAAAGCACAAAAAAATGGTGAAAGCTGAAGTATTGTACTTTGTGATTGTGGTGAACTGCTAAGAGTTATGATATGGGGCCAGGGGTGAAATGCTACCAGTTTGGCCCAGTCCAGGTGTACCGGTAGCGGCCGCCGCCGGTGGTTCAGAGAACCGGTAGTGGTGGCAGCATGAGGCTCCACCCACCCACCCTGATGTCACCATTTTCCTGTTTTTAACCCTCTGTGCATGCGCAAAGCATTCTGCGCATGTGCAGAGGGTGAAAAAGCGCACACGGAGCGCGCGCTTCCGAACCAGTAGGGAAGGTAAGTAGATTTCACTGCTGTATGGGGCTATGTATCAACAAAACTCTGTAAAGAACTAAATGGAGTTAAGTTGCTCCAAGTGCCGTCTATTGCCTCTTCAAGTTTCCCATTTGTGGAATCGCTTTTTCGTGTTTCCTTCCTAGTGTAAAAATAGCTATTTTTATGCATCGGCATGCAATGTTGCTGAACTATGGATGACCCTCCCTTGCCTCTGCATGTGTGTTTAATTCAGTGCATGATCAGAGGCATTAAAATGCTGATGCTAGCAAATATTCCTCAAGGAACAAAGGCAGGAATGTGTCCTCAGTAAAGCAATCTGAATTTAGAAGATCGGGGCAGAGTAAGGCCAACGGGACAGAGCAGGGAAGTCAGAGGAGAACTGTGCACCAATTGATCAGCAGCATTGTACCCTTACCTTCTATGGGTTCTGGAAGGAAGACAAGGGTAGTGTCATGCCCCCGTCGGAGCCTGAATCTGTGGGGGAAGACGAGCTGGAACCTGAGCCGACAGAGATTGAGGGAGCGGCTTCATTATCTTTGGAAGAAAATGGGGAAGGGCAGGGCCAGTCAGGGTTAGGACAGCTTGTAGACAGGGAGGAATAGGGGCAGGATGAACATGAGAGACATAGCTCAGGCGAGGAGCAAGGACCGCCTCCTCCTGTTCCAAGAGCTGGGAGAGTGGAGAGAAGGTGTGAACAGCGCAGACTGAGCAGGCTACTCGGGAGAAGAGTGCCCCATCCATCTTCACAAGGCACACCTGGGGAATGAGACTTAAGGAGATGCTGTGGGGAGGGGCATTTGTCGGGAACAAACGCTGAGTTCCTGAAGTGTTGAGTGTCGATGTTTGAACTTCCCAAGAGTCCTTGCATTCTTTCTGGTTTTCTGGACTAATTACCTGGATCCTTTGCTTCCTGAACTCCTTGATTTGCCCTGCTGGATTTATTGCTGTGCAGCCTTGCTGTACACAACGTTGGGCTGGACTATTTGCAGCCAGAGGCTGCTTGAGGTATGTGTGGGGGTTTGACATCACTTTGCTCTGGGACTGGCCAGAAACTTGGGAGCGTTTGGGGAAATTTGGAGCAATAAAGGGGCGGTTTGAACTGCCATCTATTTGTGTTATCTCTGTGCCATGCCCCGGGTCATCACAGGTAGGCTGAGCCCCAAGGCTTCTCAGGAGCTGTTATTATGAAGCCAACCAGAACACAAGAGAGATCCTGGAGAGGATGCTGTCAAACCCTGCCTATACCTGGAGAGAGGAAAGGAGGGTCTGCTTTGTTTTTGTGGGACCACTCTAGAATAGAAATGTTTAATTCCACTTCTAGCAGTTAAGATGCAAAGGGCTACTCTGAACATTTGCTCAAACACCTACAATGGATGATACTGAATTTGAACGTCCTCTATAAATAACTGTAAATGAAGAGAGAAGTGGTTGGTATGGCAAAGGTGAAGTGCACTTTCTCCTCATTACTATGCCAGGAGAAGCGTTTCTCTGCATTAGAAGTCTCTTTTACTGCCTTAATGCTGCCATGTTGGTTGGTTGGTTGTTTTTTCTTCTTTTTTCCAGTGAAGACATTGGTCAAACTTGAAATAGGCAGGAAGATACTTTTCTGCATTCTCATTGTTAATGTTTGCCTCGGCATCATTTATGGAAGACGGTTGGGAAGACCTGAGGTTGCCAGACAAGGGACAGTCTCTGCTCTGGTGTGAAGATGAGCCCCAAGGCAGAGCAATTCTTGTGCTCTGGGGAGAATGGGGAGATGCTACTTCTCCTGCTTGCCGAGTATGAGGGAGATGTCCAGTCAAATCTCCGAAAATCCTCTGTTGCTTTTGCTCCACCCAGATTCTTCCAGTTCAGAGAGGTAGAAATGGATGAAGGAGGAGCCTCCTCCAAGACATAGAGGCATACTCTCCTACTTTGCATTAAAAATAGCTCAAACCAAGTTAGGATCCAGAAAGGCCAGACATCAGAAAGGCTGATTGTGCTCTGAAGGTCCTTGCTTGGTCCTACCTGAGCCCCATTTGAGACTGAATAGAATTCAGTTGGGCTGGATCCTTTGCCTGCTGCATGTCGGCCCAGAGTCCCTTGCTTTGAGGTTGAATTCAGGAAAGTAACTCATTGGATGTTGGGATGGCAAAGGGGGAACCCATTGTTCCTCAACCTTGGCAACTTTAAGATGGCTGGACTTCAATTCCCAAAATTCTTCAGCCAGCATCTGAAAATTGTCAAGGTTGAGAAACTCTGGTCTAACCCATTGGAGAGAATCACTTCCAGGACTCCAAAGGCGAGACATGATAGCAGTGTTCCAATACTTGAGGGGCTACCACAGAGAGGAGGGGGTCAGGCTGTTTTCCAAGGCACCAGAAGGCCAGACAAGGGATAATGGATGGAAATTGACCAAGGAGAGAGTCAACCTGGAAATAAGGAGAAACTTTCTGACAGTGAGAGAGATCAACCAGTGGAACAGCTTGCCTTTGGAGGTTGTGAGAGCTCCAACACTTGAGACTTTCAAGAGGAGATTGGACTGCCATTTGTCTGAAATGGTGTAGGGACTCCTGCTTGAGTGGGGGGTTGGACTAGATGACCTACAAGGTCCCTTCCAACTCTATTAATCTGTATCTGTAAAGGCAACTTGACCCCCATGAAGCCACATGTATTTCAGATGACCAGTATAGGTCCATGTGATAGCTTCTGGTTGTCCTCAGCCTTCAGAGCTGATCTTCTTCCAACGGAGTTTGACCAGGGGAAGCATCCATTTTCCTCAGACATTGCAATGGGGGCTAAGCAAATGACTGCTTCTATCTATACTCTTAATGTAATAACTCAGTAAGTTAAATTTGGCAAGAAAGGAAATACTGCATACATTTCACATTATGTATGGTTTTTCTTTTACGGACCCCACCCTCCACCCCAATTACAAGAAACCATTTTTTCTCTTGACTAAAAGCTACTCATTTTCCAAAGAATTCTACAATAATATGCAGATGTTTTTAGCAACCACAGTGATTTGAGATTATGAACTGTGGGGTCCTTGGTGCTCTCTGAGCTTGCTTCTTTTCTTGCAGACGTCTCATTACCCTAACTAGGTAACACCATCAGTGCTAGTAAGGAGTGCTGTTTGCTGTCAGTTTACATTCTGGTGTGTTGCTTGTCTGTGTGGGTGGGGGAGGACTTAGAGATTCTTTGGTTCGGCTGTTTACTGATGGCTCTTTGGCAGTTTCTTGATTGTGATATTGTTTACTTAATTGTTGCTGTGAAATAAACAATACCCCAATCAAGAAACTGCCAAAGAAGCCAACAGCAAACAGCCCAACCAAACAATCTCTAAGACTACCCCCACCCACACAGACAAGCAAGTCACCAGGAGTGTCAAACTGGCGGCCCGCGGGTGTGTCACATGTAAGCCACACCCACCCCAGCTCTGCAAATGGGAAAAACATTGCGAAACGTCATGTGACGGCAATGTGACACGGCAAGTTTGACACCCGTGCACTAGAATATAAACTGACAGCATACAGCACTCCTTACTAGCACTGATGATATTACCTAATTAGGGCAATGAAACGTCTGCAAGAAAAGAAGCAAGCTCAGAGAGCACCAAGGATCCCACAGTCCTCCTCCTCCTCCTCCTCTTTCCTGCAAACCCTACTCCCTTCTAGCACTGAAGATAGGCTCAAGATACAGAAGGATATTGACAGACTTGAACATTGGGCGCTATCTAACAAAATGAAATTCAATGGTGAAAAAAGTAAGGTTCTACATTTAGGCAAGAAAAACAAAATGCACAGGTACAGTATATGTGGTAACTTGCTCAATATTAGTAACTGTGAGAGGGATCGTGGAGTCCTAGTGGCCAACCATTTAAATATGAGCCAGCAGTGTGCAGCAGCTGCCAAAAAAGCCAACACAGTTCTAGGCTGCATTAACAGAGGGATAGAATCAAGATCACGTGAAGTGCTAATACCACTTTATAATGCCTTGGTAAGGCCACACTTGGAATATTGCATTCAGTTTTGGTCGCCACAATGTAAAAAGGATGTTGAGACTCTAGAAAGAGTGCAGAGAAGAGCAACAAAGAT
>QLTV01000577.1:885278-896817 GCA_003457575.1 Thermophis baileyi
TATTCTATTCTATTCTATTCTATTCTATTCTATTCTATTCTATTCTATTCTATTCTATTCTATTCTATTCTATTCTATTCTATTCTATTCTATTCTATTCTATTCTATTCTATATTACTTAGTTAGGGCAATGAAACATCTGCAAGAAAACAAGCAAGCTCAGAGAGCACCAAGGACCCCTCGTTTCAACCCTGAGCTACAAATATTCTCCTTTAATGATGAACTATTTCATACAGGGTGTGAACCATGGTGAAAGTAGCTACATGTGAATGAACCATGTTCTAAATTGCTATCTTCCCCCAAATCTTCAGCATTTTATATTTTAAGTAGCTTCAATGTGCTCCTCCACACAGCATGATTGCCAGTGTTATGGTGGTATAGGTGGCTGGAGTTCCCTACCCTATATATAATGTGTAAAATAACCTTGAAGCAACCTGAAAATCAACATTGGTATTTTGTACAAATCAAATTATTGCATCAGTAGCTGCTTATTTTTAGTGGAACTGATCTTAGCCTCAAAATCAATGTGCAATTCATTTTTTTTTTCATATCAGAACTCAAGGTAATAATGGAGAAGTGTTTTGCTTCATTACAACTTTAAAAAAGCATTGCACGCTTGTTTGCTAGGAAAGGGAGCCTACAGATTGACAATTTTCGGGCCATGATACATGCATAGAAGGCTGCCAGCTTCCCTTCATCCCTCTTGGGCTAAGTGCTGGTTTGGCTAACGAAAAGTGATGGATTTTGAACCTGAAGCACACTGTGGGGGACACCTTCAGGTTTTTTGGGGGTGCTCCGTGATACATAATTTAAGAAACAATGACTTCCAACAATTGCTCAGCTTAAGAATGCCTGTGCTAGCTTCCAACAGTGATTTTTATAAATGACCCCTGTCAATAATCATGAATAGTCATTGCAATTCCATACCTTGTTCAGTGAGACTTGTTCCCAAACAAGGTTGCTTCAGATTTGAACACGAAACTCTTTTATTTTCCAAATATATCAGAACTCGTGTTTCAGGAATACTATTCATTTTAGGCAGAGGTGGTATTGACTTACTTTCCCTACCAGTTTGCAAATGTGCACGTGCACTCACTGGCTTCGCTCCCACGCACCCCGTCCACGCATGTGCATGGCCTTCCACACATGTACTGTGCTCACGCGCACGCCTTGCATGCATGCGCACGGCTTCAAACTGAGCCTAAATAGAACGACATAGCGCTGGGGCAGGGGGCAGGGCAGAGGGCGGGGCGTGCCCACCCACAGGTCGCCGCTATCGGTTCGCCCGAACCGGTCTAAACCGGCTGAATACCATCTCTGATTTTAGGAAAAAGTAAGAGTTCCATGTGTACTAAAATAATATTTCTGTGATTCCATGGATGGTTCGGTTCTCTAATCAGAAGACAGGATTTTATTCTGTAGATGTATGCAAGGCACTTTTTTTTAACCTGGGCTAGTTGAAGTCTAAACTAGTGATAGTAGTACTAGAGAGTACTAAGTCTAGTACTAGAGATAGTACTCATAAAATACTGTCAAACAGTTGAACCCTGTTAGACTTTGACAGTATTTTATGAGTACTATCACAGCATGGTGCTGTGGTGGAGTTGGGCAATCACAAAAAAAATGTGTGCTGGAAAACAGAGTATAATTGTCTGTGCCACTGCTGAAAACATTTTAAGTATTTCCTTGAGTAAAGAGCCGTGGTGGCGCAGTGGTTAGAATGCAGTATTGCAGGCTGATTCTGCTCACTGCCAGGAGTTTGATCCTGACCAGCTCAAGGTTGATTTAGCCTTCCATCCTTCCGAGGTCGGTAAAATGAGGAGCCAGATTGTTGGGGGCAATATGCAAACTCTGTAAACTGCTTAGAGAGCGCTGTAAAGCACTGTGAAGCGGTATATAAGTCTAAGTGCTATTGTTACCGCTAAGTGCTAAAGGAAAGGGCTGAGGATTTCAAAATACGGACAAGCAGGGGTGAAACATTTCTTGAAATCCTTTGACCCTGCGCCATTCAAAGCTTCAGCTTTTGTCATTCAGCGAAATATTTTGGCTTTGTGCAGTTAAGTCTGCAGTAGGACCAGTTCCCGAAAGGATTGGACATTGCCCCAAAGTTCTCAAATCTCACAAGTTAGAGAAACAGTGGCAGTTTGGAATGAAAACAATAGAGTTGTGTACAAATCAGGACAGCTTTGCAGACACCAGCTGCTGTGGCTAAGCTAGACTGATCTGTGCACTAAGAGTCAAACTTGGCTTGAGACGGGCTTATCGTTCTTATTCAGATTTTGAGATGGGAGAGAATGTCATATTTTAAACCCATTTCATTTGAAAAGCTCCCTTTCTGCCAGAATTTTGCAGATAAAAAAGCGCTTGCTATGATATTTTAAATTTTTCACATTTGGTCTTTTATTTTAAATACGGAGATGACATTCAGACACTGTCTGCCCCATCATCACTCTGAAGTCCAACACAATGTCATTCGGTGGAGATAGACAATGTAAACATGACTTTTGGGTAGCCTAAAGTAGCTCCACAAACAGGGTAGGCTTCCTGTTTACATCAGGACTTTGGCTACTACCCACCAAAGTTGCAGAGAGTTGATGTAGGAAATTTTTCTGCTTAATTTTGGCCACTCCTGCAGAAAGCACAGTGGTATAGTGGCCATTTTCAGAAGGCTTTATATTTAACCATGTTTAGTCCCTTGGAAGCCCCTGAAACATATTTTACAAATTCAGCCCTGTATGTCCATCAGAGATTAAGCTTGCACTTGGCATGGTGTGCGGACACTGTAAAAAGAAAGCCAGGAGACACGGACCTAGGAGATGATTCATCAAACCCGCTGAGGTCCCTTTATATTGGGATGGAAGATTAAGGTCATGAACAGTGTGACAATACCTTCAGATGACTGCAAATGCCCAGCTGGTGTGTTGTCTAAAACAGCAGTCCCCAACCTTTGTGGCTTGGTGGTCCTGGCTTGTGGGGGTGAAGAGGAAGGGGAACTGGACTGTGCGAGCAATGGGCCAGTGCGTGCATGCACACGCAGCCCTTGTGCAAGTGGCAGTCTAGCATGCATGTGCCGCAAGCCCTTGTGCGAGCGGCGGGCAGGCGTGACATTGCGTGTGCGTGCAGCCCTTGTGCAAGTGGTGGGTCAGCACAAGCAGCATGGTGGCACGCATGCGTGCAGCTCAACTTACGTGCGTGGCGGGCTGGCGAGCACATGCACGAGTGCTTGCCAGCTCACCATTCACACAAGTTGAGCTGCCTGTGTACACGCATGCACTCTGGCCAACCACTCATGCGACCCAATTCCAAATAGGATACAGCCTGATAGTGGGCTGTAGCCCGGGAGTTGGGGACCCCTGGTCTAAAAGTCTTTTAATATATTAATGACAATGGAGAAGTCATTAACTCCATGCTATCTAGTATCTGTTGCTTCTCCCCATTTCACCAAGTCTCAGTTCTGTCTTGTTCTTCCTGGGAGGTTCAGTCTGAGAAAATCAGAGTTACAGGCGCCCTCTTTCAAAATGCCCTCTTGTTGTGCAAGAGATTTCCATCCGTCTCGATCAACACAGTTATGAATGAGTCTTCTTGAGTGAGAAAGGGACTGCTTGCATTGTCAGTAAAACAACAAGCAGTTTTGTTTTCTGCAAAACCTTGATCAGGTTTCTTCTTAATGGCCTTTGGAGTCAGTTGCTTGCATGGGCCAAATGTACTGAAATGAGAATTAGACTCTGTTGGAAAGGAAGACTCTAAAGGGCAGCCATCATCTTTAGCGAGGAAAGAATAGCAGGATGATGAGTCCCAAGCTACAGTATATATCTAAAAAGCATTCATCAGATGAAGAGTTTAAGTGGGGATGGATGGTGAAGAATTGCCTTTGTGCCATTGGAAGGATGGTCTGGTTGGGTTTTGACTGTCCTTCAAAGAGTATGAGATGAAGCTACATGGAAACAATGGGAAATAAATAAGGGCAGAAAACAATTTGCTAACCGTGGCACTCCCCTGTGAAAGTTGGACCATAAGGAAGGCTGAGCACCAAAGAATTGAGGCCTTTGAACTATGGTGCTGGAGAAGACTCCTGCGAGTCCCTTGGACTGCAAGGCGATCAAACTGGTCAGTCCTAGAGGAGATCAACCCTGACTGCTCTTTAGAAGGCCAGATCCTGAAGATGAAACTCAAATACTTTGGCCACCTAATGAGAAGGAAGGACTCACTGGAGAAGAGCCTAATGCTGGGAACGATTGAGGGCAAAAGAAGAGGGGGACAACAGAGAATGAGGTGGCTGGATGGAGTCACTGAAGCAGTAGGCGTGAGCTTAAATGGACTCCAGAGGATGGTAGAGGACAGGAAGGCCTGGAGGAACGTTGTCCATGGGGTCGCGATGGGTCGGACACGACTTCGCAACTAACAACAACAACAAACCACGGCACTAGAACCAATGACTGAGAGTTTGGGCTTGATTCATTTTGCCTTCTAGCATTCCATGGACTTTTGAGTAAGCCTGGATAAATCTCTCCTGGCTTCCTATAATGCTTGCTTTTTCTTCAACATGTTTCCACTTATTTTTTTTAAAACTATACACAGTTTGTAGCTGTGTTTTTGTTTATCTATGAACTCATGTTTATGGTTCTTTTGCTTACACAGTGCTCTCAATGTCAATGGAGATTCTCAGTCATCCAGGTCATGGTTGAGCACCTTTGGGATACTCAGTGCTCTGCTTTATGCGTGTGGGTAGAACTTGTCTATTACAAAGACTCCAGGCAGAACAGTGGGCATTGTGACTTCACTCCTGTTCTTGGTTGAGAAAGCCGAACCAGCCAGTGTTGCAGGGGTGGGTTCTACTTACCTTCCCTACCAGTTTGCATCGCGACAGAAGTGCGCATTTTGCGCGCATGCGCTCACTTAGCTCATGTGTGTGCCCCCATCCCATCGCGCAAAAGCCCGGAAATGACCCTCTGTGCATGTGCAGAAGCCTTTGCGCATGTGCAGAGGATTTTTTTGCAAGCCGCAGCAACCAGAAAACCGGTTCGGGAGCATGGACCGCTGGTCATTGCTGCCGGTTCTGCAAGCGGCGGTAAATTTCCACTACTGGTTCTAATGAACTGGTCCGAACCAGCAGCAACCCACCACTGCAGTGTTGGAAGAATGCTTCCACTGTCCTTTGTAGAACTCTATCCTCAAGCACCGTATGCTTCTGTTGAGTAAAGGAATTGCACCCTTTCTCCTGTGTTAAGAATCAGGGATACATTTGCTCCTTATCTCTATTTACTCAGCTTATTCCAGCCACAGAGCATGAGATGTTCCTAATTTAGGTGTTGTGGATTTAATGCATGGGATGCATTGATGTCACCAAATTCAATCTCCATTTATAGTCTTTATTCTCCTCACCCAGCTCTTCCATTCTGCTTTTTATTTCCTTCCCTTTCCTGGTCCTCCTTTGGCCTCGCAACTCTCTTCCTGTCACCAGATGGGCTGCGTTTGGCAGCTGCAGGATCCAGGTGCCAGTCCCTCAACTCTGGCTTTCTCTGCTGGCACCGAGGCCTCTTGTGCTTCTTGGCTCCTTCTTGGATGGGCAGCTGCAGAGGCGGCCTCGGATTTTCCCCCCTGGGGGAGGCGGTTGTGGGCCGGGAGCCCTGCTTGGCTCAAGAGATCCCATTGAACGCTTGGTTATCTTTTCTTGCTGCAGAGTCAAGATTATTTATTTGCTTGTTTGTTTATGGCTCAGATAAAGAGGAATTGTTCCCGCTTCCTTTTCTACTGACCCTCTTATCCTTTCCCTACCTTGTTTCCATTCATCTTTTAATTACACAAACCTGTAGTACGGCCATTGACCCGTGTGATTGTATCCATTGACAGTTGGGTAATAACGTCCAACCCAGTAATTATGAGACCCTCCTTGTAAAAAATATAGCCCCTTTTTGCATGACCGAAAGAAGAAGAAGCTGTGCTGAGCCCAGAGATAGCCTTTTTTTGGAGCAAGGGCGAATCCTGTTGGGACTTCATTCGAGCAGGTCTTATAGAATGAAAGCCAATGGAAGAATGTGTATAATAATCAAGATTTTTTTGCTAGGGTTATTAAAACTGAACTAATGTACTTTTTTTTCTTCATGGCTGTCATATCGATATTGGACTTAGAAATCCCATTCTGGAGTCACAGCCACAGTGGAGTGATGCTGCTTAATCCAAAATTCATTTGGCGTTTGATATCCATACTTTTCCAATTTGTTGATCAATCTTAGGCATTTGTGTCATTTTCTGCGCTCTGGATGTTAATACCACAAATTATTTCTCATCGGTTTTAACAGCTGGGTTATACAGTGTCTCTTTTCACTTTTACCATCGGGCAGAAGACACAGAAGTATAGCCAGCCAGACAAACAGGTTTAAAAACAGCTTTGACCCATGGGCTGTCAGATTCCTAAACACAATATAGCACCACAAACAGATTAATATGACGAATTTCACTGGTGCCAGTGTAGTGTGTAATATGTATATACCATGATATAAGATCGTACACCAGAGTAATATACATGTTGCACAGAATATGACGTACATATGGAAATGTATGACTAGTTTTTATTTTTCCTAACTACTTGTATAAGGATTATTCTTTATATTATTCATGTTGTCTTGTATTATTGTATGGACTGCGCCAGTAGAGGCTAAACTAGTTTCATTGTATACATGATGTACAATGACAATAAAGGCTTTGAACTTTAGAAGCAAGAAAGAATCTCCAGGCATCCTCAAAATTAAGAGAGCTGTTATGACATAAGCGGTCACGGCTTTGATTCTGTTCCTTCAGATAGATCAGCTACATCTGCTGGTGCGCTCAGCACAGAGAGTGCCAGGAAATGACAAGGCAGGGGTGTGATTGGAAGGGTGTGGTGACAATGGAGTCTGAAGGACCAGATTGGCAGCATATACTCAAAACAAAGGGAAGGGTGTGGAAGTACAGTGGAGAATAATGGAAAAGGAAAGGAAGGGAGGAAACAGGACAGAGACCATAGGATGGGATGAAGGGACTTAAGGACTGGGTAGGATATGAAAGTGTTGGAAGAAATGTCCATCTCGGTTCAGTTCCAAGTGGGGAGAAAGACACTGGAAACATGGAGGCTGCTTGTAAAGATGGTTTAATGGTGGACAGGATCACATAGCTTGAGATCCTGGGCAAAAAGGGAAGAGATGCTGAGAGTGCCTGGGTTTTATGCCCTCTGTTGGGTTTTGAATTTGAGCTTGTGTTCTGATTGGTTGTCAGACTCTGATGGGGCCATGCAGGGGCAACTCTGTAGGCTGTCCTGAGTCCCAGGCTTGGTTGAGCTTTGCTGGGTGATGATGTAATGAAAGGGCTTTGGGCAATTCCTATTATGGCTCTGCTTGGAAGAATGAGGTAGATCTTTGTTATGTAGAATAGACTGGCCCAGGCCTTAATGGCCCATTGACAAAGGTGGGGAGCTGAGTTTCTGCCTCCCTTTTTGGGGAAATATTCTGCCCTTTTAATATTTCCTAAAATATTTCATTTTCCTAGGGGAGGGGTGGGTGCTAACTTCCTACAACAGGATGGGGAAGAAGTAAGGAGGTAAGGAAAGAGAAAGAGCAGAGTTGATAAGAGAAAGAATGATGCATGGATTTGCAGGAAGCAACTGGGAGATAGCAGATTGAGGAGAGACCAAAGGTCATTTAAGGCAAGACATTCTGAATGTGGCCACAGACATTTTCAGGAAGATCATATATAGATTGAGATCTGCAGTAAGCGTGAAGTCTATTCTGTGCGATGGTCTTTTTGTATGCCAATCGTGTGTGGTATTATTTGTATGCAGAAAAAAAGGGGGTTGGATTCAGTATGCAAACTTTGATCAATTGAATACTATAACCAATCGATTGGTTATGCAGGTAATCTCCATCTAGAAGGCATAGGACTAAATGATAGTTCACAGAGAAGACAAAAAGTATTCTTAAACGATGCAAATATTCTGCTTTGAAAAAAGGAGCAGTGTCTTTCCTAAGATGGTGCTTACAAACTACAGCAGTTAAAAAGATGTTGAGCTTCTCAGTTGGAAAGCTGAACGTCCAGGTTCGAGATCCAAGGACCGTGCAACAGGATGAGCTCTTGTTACTTCCCAGCTCCAGCCAACCTAGCAGTTTGAAAGCATGCAAATGTGAGTAGATAAATAGGTACCACTTTGGTGGGAAGGTAACAGCATTCTCAGCATTTCGTCCTGGTGACAATGTAGGAATCTTCGGACAATGCTGGCTCCCTCAGCTAGGAAATAGAGATGAGTACCACACCCTAAAGTCATGCACGACTGGACAGGAGAAACCTTTACCTTTTCTCTAAGATTATTAGAATAATGTGAACATTATTACAATAATGTGAACAGCCCAAAGGTGTTTTTTTTTGTTTTGTTACTTTAGCATGGCCTGTCTTGAATGGATATTCCCCAGAGCAGGGGTGGGTTCTAACTTACCTCGCTGCCAGTTCGCTTCCTCCTGCGCCGCGTGGGTGCGCCTCGTGGGCACGCGCGTGCTTCACATGCATGCGCAGCGCAAAAAATTCAAAAAAAATTTCAAAAAAAAAAAAGCCAAAAACAAGATGGTGACACATGCGCAGTGCCAGAAACTCGGCTTCTGTGCATGCGCAGAAGGGGGGAAAAATTTAAAAAATAAAAAAAATTTTTTTTAAAAAAGATGGCGGCGTCCACAGACCGGCACCGACCGAACTGGATCCGTGATGTCATCGTGACATCACCAGCAGGTCGCTACCGGTTTGGGCGAACCGGTCCAAACCGGGAGGAACCCACCTCTGCCCCAGAGTCTATGGAGATTCTCAGTCATCCAGGTCATGGTTGTCCCAAAGGTGCTTTTTTCAGGGGATAACTGGACGTTCTTTGTTTTTTCTCTGAAGACGTTTTGCTTCTTATCCAAGAAGCTTCTTCAGCTCTGACTGGATGGTGGGGAATGGAAGGATTTATATTCCTGGCAGACAGCTGGTCATTTGCATTCTTTTAGAGAGTCGTTGAGGCCACTTGGGGGTTTGTCTGTGTCCTCAAAGACAAGAAAAAACAAGAAAGTCCAGTTGCCTTCTGAAAAAGCACCTATGGGACATACCTCCCAGAGGTTCTGGGATTATAGTTAATCGAATTCCTACAAATAAGTCCATTTGGAGACACTCATCAAATAAATTTGTGCGATCTTATGCCTGTTTTACTTGGGAGTAAACCGTATTGCATGCAGCAATCCTTCTCAGTACATCCTCATGAATAGTGCTGCTTTGCAGGTCCTCAAATTGCATTTTGCTTCCTGGCCCTTCTCAAAATGTCAGCCCCATCTCTTAAAAGCACTTTGACCTCCCAGAAGATTGACCCGGCCAGGCCTGGTTTCAGCCTGGAGCCTTCAAGTCTTCTTTTCTCCTTTTCTTCACTCCACTCAAAAGTGGTGCTTATGGAGCTGAGACTAACTTGAGACCTCGGAGGGAGGGAGTGAAAGACAACCCATGAATTATCTTCTGATCAAATATGTGTACTGCCCCCCCATTTCTATCAACACTGTTTACCGCCATGCAGAATATAGAAAGTCATCTGTGTATATACATTGCTTCTGATGTGGTTAATGTTTCAAGCTTATTGATTTCATGCTGGGGATTAATGATGCTACATGAACAAGCATCAAGGAATAAAACATACAGTATTTATATGCTTGATATGAAATATTTTCTTCCCTGGACATTTGAAAGAACCTGTTGCTCATCAAGGAAGAAAGACGGCAACGAAGTAAGAGCAGACTTCTAATTGTGCGCTGAAAGAGTGCTGAATCGGCTCGTTTTCAGCATTAAAAGATGATCGGGATTAATTATACCATCTCACATACTCACCACTGGTGTTCGACTCAAGCCTGCTGAAATAAGGGATTTAAAGGGTTTCATTATCAAGAACTGTGTATCAGATTTCATTATCAGGGGCTGTGTATCGCTGTGTATCCTCCCAAACTAATCAGAGAAGGACATTTATCTACCTCTGATTAATGAATGAGGCCCCGGGTGACTGAAAAGTGTGCTAGTTTTAGCAGGTTAAAGGGATTATCTACAGATGTGTTCAGATCTCCGTAAGGGAGGTGGCATTTAAAACAGGAGATTACATTCACTATTTGCTGGGACTTGACCTTGCTGCCTGGATGTCACTCAGTAGGCAACAACAGCAGCAGCACGTTTGAAGTTCTCTCACAAAATCCCAGTAACCCTTTTCAAAGTGGTTAGGGTGGAGGCCCTTAACTCTTCCCTTGCTTCACATAGCACTGCTCCAAAGGGCCAGCTTTTCCCCATCCCAGGGAGTCCATAGCCAGATTCACAAGGGCTTTTCTCAGCAGGTAGCAGTGCTTGGTCGGACCTTGGCTAATGTCTGGCACTTGAACCTGGACTATTGGCTAGACCGGGAAGTGTAATGGTATGTGAGAATGACCTTGGGAGATGGGGGAGAAGCTGCCTAGGAAGACTCAGGAAAGAGAAAGGGTTGCACAATGGACAGAGGAAGAGGCTCAGAAGGGATCTCCTCCCCCAAAGTTCTCAGACTGTAAAAGAGACAGTGGGAGATTTGTACTTTCAGACTTGCAAGATTCTGTTAATATAGCCGTCCAATTAAAGCATCTCATCTGGTTGTGTTTCCTGTCTGGTTTACCTAGGGGAGCTGACAGGAAGTCTAAACAAAATCCCCAGAGAGCTGGAGGGTAGCCTCTTTTAGAGCGGTGCCAAGAAAATGCCATGAACACAGTCATCAGCAGCTGAGATGACTCTAGGGTGTGTTTACATCAGGGAGAGGATTTGAAAAGAGGTGTTTCCCTCTGCTCCTTCGTATGCTCTTGGCCCACTCCAGTGCTTCTCAGGCAAAAAGTAAAAGCCTCTTCACAAATCTAGAACTAACCTTGCCTGCAGCAGGGTTGAACATAAGACAAGCCCTCCGGACTCTTCTTTGCAATAGAACAGCAAGACTTTGCAATTCCCAAGGGTTTGGGCATAGTATAGGTTCAAATTACACATTTAGAATCTCTGTCCTGGTGTAACATACAGTTTTGCATTTCCTGCATGCAGATCATCTCCGAGTGTATGATTTGCAGAATAAATAAGTGACCGGTTCTTTCTACCTCTTGTATCCAGTTCCCATTGATGCATGTTGGGTTTCTGGTACATGACAGCATCTGGAAGCTTGACATTGCTTGCTTCTGTTCTTTTTGATACATTATATGTTGATTGAGCAGAGTACATGGAGAGAAACAGTGAAATTCTCCCCTTCCTTCCTTCCTTCCTTCCTTCCTTCCTTCCTTCCTTCCTTCCTTCCTTCCTTCCTCTTTCTTTCTTTCTTTCTTTCTTTCTTTCTTTCTTTCTTTCTTTTCTTCTTTCCTTTCTTTCTTCTCTCTCTCTCTTTCTTTTTTTCTCTCTCTTTCTTTTTTTCTCTCTTACTCTCTCTCTCTTTTTTCTTTCTCTCTTTCTCTCTCCTCTCTCTCTCTCTCTCTCTCTCTCTCTTTTTTTCTCTTTTTGTCTCTCTCTCTGTAGTAAG
>QLTV01000577.1:932406-948966 GCA_003457575.1 Thermophis baileyi
AGATAGATAGATAGATAGATAGATAGATAGATAGATAGATAGACAGACAGACAGACAGACAGACAGACAGACAGACAGACAAAAAGAGAGAGACAGAAATAGAGACAGAGACAGAGAGGAATTAGAACCTAGGCTGGTATGGAATCTCTATTGCATCTTCTGAAAATTCAGTTTAAATCTTTAAGGCAGAGGTCTTCAAACTTGGCATCTTTAAGACTTGTGGACTTCAATTCCCAGAATTCTCCAGCAGCATAGAATTCTGGTAGTTGAAGTCCACAAGTCTTAAAGTTGCCCAGTTTGGGGACCCCTGCTTCGGACTAATACCAGGAGATGCTAAGATGCGTGCATCCCTGCAGTTGTTAAGTGACACAGTTCTAAGTCAAGGACCAACCTTCACTTAAAAGCAGGATACTCCATTACAAATAAAACATTTCCTAAAAACAATATCTTTTTTTAAAAAAAAAACATTTCCTAAAAACAACGAAATGCCCTGAAAAAAATTAACAATAAAATATCCTTTTAAAAAAACCGTTAAAAGCATAAAGAAAAAAAAAACCCAGCCACTTAGTAGCAGGCAGAATCATCCACTCTCCAACCAAAGCTGCTGTGGCTTAGAGGTAGAACTTTTGCCTCACAATTAGGAGGTTGTGAGTTTGATCCTAGGTAGGGGTGGCGCTGGGCTTCAATTTGAAAAAAAATAAAAATAAAACAAATAAAGCCAAAAAAGATGGTGACGGCATGCACAGTGCTGGAAGTCACCTTCTGAGCATGCTCAGAAAAATAAAAAAATAAAATAAAATTTAAAAAAAAGATGGCCCCCACGGACCGGCAACCACAGATCCGGTTTGGATGACTTCACTAGCGGGTTGCTACCGGTTCGGGCGAACCGGTAGGAACCCACCCCTGGTGCCAGAGGTGGCATGCAGAGCCCTTTCTGTGGGCACGTGCGCCGTCGCCAGCAGCTCTTCTGGGTTCTGGGTTGCACACATGCGTGCCGGACAGCTGCTCTCTTCCGGTGCTCCAGCGTGCACACACATGCATGTACATGCACACATGCGCGCGCTCCAGTTTCAGCACTCGGTGCCGAAAAGGTTAGCCGTCACTGGTCTAGGATCTCCTGCTTAAGCAGGGTGCTGGACTAGAAGACCTGTGAGATCCCTCCTGTTGTTCTGTTGGCACGAGTGACATCCTTAGCTAAGGGAAGATTTTTTGGGGGACTCTTAATGTAGACATTAGTTTGACAAGTTTCCTTGTCAAGAGAGCAGAGAGTTGGTTCCCATTCAAGTGCTAACCAGTTACGATCCTCCTGACCTTTTTTTAATAGATCAATCACGTTTGATGGGGCTTGTCTATGATACAGGGGTGGGTTCTACTTACCTTCCCCACCGGTTCGCATCGCAACGGAAGTGCATGTTTTGCGCGCGTGTGTTCGCTCCGCTCGCGTGCGCGCATCCCTTCCCGAAAATGATCCTCTGCGCATGCTCAGTACTTAAAAAAAACAAAAACCTTCCGCATTGCAAATGAGCCAACAAGCACAGAAAACAGCTGCGGAGCGGCAATTCAATCTGCCGCTGGGCTTCGGAAGCAGAAATAAAGGTGAGTATAAACCAGGGGTGGGCGGGCCCACTTTCAGGGACATAGAGAACCGGTTCGCTCTAGGCTTGGAGTCAGAGCTACTGGTTCTAAAGAGCCGGTCCGAACCGGCAGCAACCCACCACTGCTATGATAGGGGTTAAGACAGATAAGAAGGAACGGTCTGCTGCCCCCAAGTTTATATGGCTTCACAAAACTTATCATTCTGCTGCTCTTCGAATGTAGCTGTAGAAGATTAGCATTGCTATCTTCTCCCTTCAGATGGTCGAGGTCGTGTAATGCCTGCTTTTGTAATTTTCACCTGATCCACCAGAGGGTGCACGCTAATAATAAACAGCTTCTAAACAAGTGTGACGCATACACACCCCTCCATAAGTGAGGAATTGTGAGTCACAAATATCCTGCCTTCTGTTTTCTCATTTGTATATTCTTCCATCACGTGTAAAGTCAATTGTGGAAGAGATGTGAATTAAAAAAATGTGCAATCTTTGTTTCGAAAGGAGAAACTATTACAAATAGTTACGCTTACATTTTGTCGGCCTAGCTTCAGTTTCTACCGATCAGTAAAAGTGACTACTACTCTAATAGTAATTTGGGAAGTTTAGGCAAAAGGGTTCCCAAAGACTCATGCACAAAATGTGTCTCTATTGATCCTTCCTCTCTCGTGGGAAGAACTCCTTGTCAGCACAGGTGGTCCTTGACTTACAACAGCTCATTTAGTGACCGTTCAAAGTTAGAAATTGTATTTGCACAAAACTGGAAAGCAGGTAAAATCCCTACAAAAGGAGAGATCATCAAGAAAATGTGCAGAAATGAACAGATTAACAATGGCAATTAAAGGGAAAGAAGAATCAGAGTATGATGATGTATGGGAGCGTTTTTATCATTGGATAGAAAATGAATATAAATGAAAAGAGATATGGAGTTAAATAAAATGAAAGGGAAAGGTTTTGACAGAGGATAAGTTTAATTGAATTGTAAAAGTAGAATTGTTTATATATTAAGAAAATAGTGGTAAAAGAAAAGATGTTGATTTAAAATGTTGTGCCCAGATGACACACTGTGATTGATGATGTATTGTTTGTTGGGAAAAAATAAAAACTTTAAAAAAAAAGAACAGCCCTGAATAAAGTGACTTATGACCATTTTTCACACTTAACGACCTTTGTAGCATCCCCATGATCATGTGATCAAAATTCAGATGCTTGGCAACTGCTTCGTTGTACAGTTGTACAGTCTTGTCCCATAGAAACAAGGGGTGCGGCTTCAAAGACACTGTCATGTTGTCTTTTCGGCACAACCCCATCCCACAACCCCACTAAAGTAGAAATATCAAGACCTTTATAGTTTAGGGTCAATTAAATAACATGCTCCTTGTGAAGAATACTGCAATGGAACTGAAAAGTTGTTTTTTTTAAATCAGGATTGGCGTAAGAACTTGTCTTAATATATAGTATTTTTTACCATTATAGCTTCTGGTCAAGACAGAAAAGGGGACAGAAAGACTAAACTATTCAAAGAAACCTACCAAATTCTTGAAAACCTTCTCCCTTGAAAAAATACCAATTCAAACCTTGAGCAATAATATGCATTAATAACGCACGGCTGCAGATCAGAAGTAAATTGGTCACTCCGACAAGGCATAAGTTCCTTTTTGCTAAACATCATAGTAAAAAAAAAAGTTGGTTGCTTTGACTCTGCAGATGTTTCTTATTGCTAGCAATGGAGCCTAGCAGAAGCTTGAGATCTTCACCAGAAGCCATAATGGTAAAACTACTAGATATTAAGACAGATTCTCATGCCAATCCTGATTTAAAAGAACCGCTAGGGTTAACTTTTTCAGTTCCATTGCAATATTCTTCACAAGGAGCATTTTATTTATGTAGCATCATCAGTGATCCTAGCCCCGTGATGGCGAACCTATGGCACCCGTGCCACAGCTGGCACGCAGAGCCCTCTCTGCGGGCATGCGAACCGTCACCCAGCTCAGCTCCACTGCGCATGCGCGCGCGCGCCTCCCTCCAGCCAGCTGATTTTCAGGATGCACGGGGGGGCCTATGCGGGAGACGCATGCGCGGGGTGGGGGTCATGCACGCATGCGTGGGGGGAGTGTGGGGGATGCAGCCCCCACCACGGCCCGTCTTTGGTCCCAGGAGGCTGCAGGGAGGCCTACTAAGCCCAAAATGGGGCATGGGATCACGCACGCATGCCCGGGGGGGCAGGGGGAACGTGGGGGGGGGGTCGTGCACGCATGCACAGGGAGTGTGGGAGCATGGGGGGTCATGTGCGCATGCTCAGGGGGCCATGTTGCATTATGGGTGGTGGCACACAACGACAAAAAGGTTAGCCATCACTGTCTTAGCCCGTAACAGTGAAAGATTCAGCAAATGAGATGTGACATGAAGATCTCAGTGTAATTCAGAGCAAAGGTTTTGACAAACTACATTACGGCCTGTAAACCAACAAGCTGCAGTTCTTCCAACCAGAAAGAGAGGAACAGCTTCCATGATCGGTTTGAGTTGTAGCCCAGACCTGAAAGTTGTACTCCTCAGAGAAAGAGACTCAAACATGAAGGCTTTGTTCACAGGTCCTGCTCTGTTTGAGCCTCTTCAGTATTTTCATATATCTTATTACAGCCCTGTGACATTTTTTAGGAACTTTGCAAAAAACAGAACCAGCCCATCTCACTCAATTCAGAATAGAGCTGGAAGGGACCTCGGAGGTCTTCTAGTCCAACCTCCCCACCACCACCGCTTCAGCAGGAGACCCTATACCAGTGATGGCGAACCTTTTTTGGTTCGCGTGCCAAAAGGGTGTGTGTGAGCGTGCTAGCGTGCGCGCACGTGCCCACACCCATTCCCTCCCCCCCACGCATGCGCACAACCCCCCCGCACTGCCCCCTGCGCATGTGCACAACTCCCCCCGCGCATGCGCAAAGGCCTCACTGAAGCCTGGGATGGTGAAAAACGGGCAAACAGGAAGTCCAGAAGTTCGGACTTCCGGTTTGCCCGTTGAGCTGTTTTTTGCACTCCGGGGCTTCAGGAAGCTACCCTGAAGCCTCCGGAGGGCAAAACGGCCTTCCCCAAGGCTGCAAATCAGCTGGCCAGCGCGCGCATGCGCGCTGGAGCTGACATAGGGCAACACCTCGCGTGCCCTCTGATATGGCTCCGCATGCCACCTGTGGCACGCGTGCCATAGATTCGCCATCACTGCCCTATACCATTTCAGACAAGTGGCTGTCCAGTCTCTTCTTCAAAACCTCCAGTGATGGAGCACCCACAACTTCTGGAGGCAAGTTGTTCCGCTGATTAACTGTTCTAACTGTCAGGAAATTTCTCCCTCCTGGACCCATGTTCCTCAGCCACTCTTCGCTCCTCCTCCAAGGGATCCCTTGGCAACTTCGGGGCTCCTTCCCAGACCGAGGGCAGGTGGAAAAGGGGCACCGAAGAACACCAGGCAGAAAGGCTTCGGACACAGGCATCTTCAGCCTTCTCCTTCTTCTTGTATACTCTGAACTATACAAACTTGTAGAAGTCACAGCAATGTCATTTCTGTAATACAGGTAGTCCCCCAGTTACGGCCACAACTGAGCCCAAAATTTATGCTGCTAAGTGAAACATTTGTTAAGTGAGTTTGCCCCATTTTATGATTTTTCTTGCCCTAGTCGTTAAGTCAATCGTTGCATTTGTTAAGTTAGTAACACGGTTGTTAAATGAATCTGGACTCCCCATTGACTTTGCTTGTCAGAAGGTCGCAAGAGCGGATCACATAACCCCAGGATACTGCAGCCGTCATAAATATGAACCAGTTGCCAAGCATCTGAATTTTGATCATGTGACGGTAGGGATGCTGCAACGGTCGTAAGTGTGAAAAAAGGTCGTAAGTCACTTTTTTCAGAGCCACTGTAACATTGAACGGCCACTAAACGAACTGTTGTATGTCGCGGACTACCTGCATTCTAGTCTAGAGCTATTGACTGTGTCTTCTATTGAAGGAAAGAAGAGAAGTAAATGTAGTGGGTCCATTTACATTTGAACCTTGTCTTTTCAGGCACGATAGCTGATAGACACTTCAGAGAAAATGTATAGTACTCAGGCTAATTCAATCCAAGTTTTCAGATCCGACTGGATGAGCAGTGTGGTACCCTTGCGATGTTACTCGGTTCTTTTCGAAACCGCTAAAGAACATGAATGGGAAACTGAGTCTCAGCATATACAAGCTAAAGAAAAGAGGAACCAGCAGCCACTTCATTCTTGCAAAATTGGGACATAAACTGAGCTGGAGTGATAGTCTCTGGGTTGTGCTTTGTGTTGCTGTTATCCTTCTTCTCATCGTTACGATAGTCGTGGTCTGTTCTTCTTCCCACGTGGCAGGTGGGCAACGTAGGAAAGTTACTGTGGGTTTGCTGGCACACAAGTTCTCTGCTCCGAGCGCGATGGCCCTGCCATTCGTGTTTCATTTTTCAGACCTTTGAGATGCTGCTTGAAAGGAGAACGTTGGCATGTTGTTTAGTCTGAGCCTGTTCAAACCTTGCATTCCTGCGACGCCACGGTTTCTCCAGATATTATTTGAATAAGAAATGGCACCTGTCATTAGTCTTTGTTCGGACCTTTGTGCATTGAAAAGATGGGAGTCCAGGTAAAACTCATGACCAGAGACAGGAGAAGTCAGTTCTCCTTCTTTTGTGACCTTTAAGCGCCTTTTGTTGTCTTAATACGCTTTGTCTACTCAGCTTTTAGAAATTGTCTTGCCTGCTAATCCCTTGATTTGACAGACTGGAGACAAGTCATTCTCTCTGGCTAATCCTTCAGGGCTGGTCTTCATTCTGGAGATTCTCTGCCTTTCTTTAGAGCAGGTTCCACAAATTCATGTGGGCCACAGCACACCTCTTTGTCCCACAACAACCTTTTCTTTCAACCGGGCTGAAAGAGGACATCATGAGGCCCAGCCAAACCATTGTGCAAAAAAAGTGTGTGTGCATGGAAGCAGATGGGGTGTGGAGTGGGATATTCTGATGGATCTGGGAACATTGCAGCTTGGCAGACAGTGGTACCATTTTGGTCATTTAGTCTAAATACTAAACTGAGCCAGGTTAGATTTCCTTCTGCTAGAGGCAAATTGTTTTACGTTGTTATATTAGATTCAAACTCAAGGCCCGGGGGCCAGATCAGGCCGTGGGGTGCTTAGATCTGGCCCACGGGCTGCCCTGGAAATAGCGAAGGATCAGCCTGCGGTGCCTCTGCCAGCAAAAATGGAGCTCATGAGGGCCACACATTCTGTTTTTGCTGACAGAGGGTTGCAGGAGGCTGTCCCAGCCAAAAATGGAGCTCATGAGGGCCGCACATACGCCCCCGAGCTCTGTTTTTGCTGGCAGAGAGTTGTAGGAGGCTGTCACAGCCTAAAATGGAGCTCGGGAGCCCGTTTTCGCTGGCAGAGCGCTCAGGCCACCACAGGCGCCTCCTGACACGAATGACATCATGCTGGCCACATCCACCCTGCCCCCCCCGAGGTCAAATACAACCCTGATGTGGCCCTCAATGAAACGGGTTTGACACCCCTGCATTAGAACATTATTTTCCACGAATTAGCCATGTGTAGTCAAGTCCGGTTGGCAGAGAGTTGGCTGACATCACAGGAGAAAAATTAGAATTCCAGAAAATAAGAATTCATAATAAAGAAGAGAGGGGTGTGTTTGATAGCTCAGTGGTTAAAAATGCCAGCTGGAAAGGGGACAGCCCAGGTTCGAGACCTGAGCACCACATGATGGGGTGAGCTCCCATCACTTGTCCTAGCTCCTGCAAACCTATCCGATCAAAAGCATGCAAATGCGAGTAGAAAAGTAGATACCATTTTGGTGGGAAGTTTAACACCGTTCCGTATTTTCATGCTGGCCACATGATGATGGAAGTGTCTCTCATGCAACACAGGCTTCCTAAGCTGAGAATTGGAGATGGCCACTGCCCCTGTGTGTCAATCACGATTGGACAGGGGAAACCTTTAAGCCTTTGATTTAAAAAAAGTGTTTCCACCACAGCTCTTGCTCACTGATTGGCAAATGAGAAATTGGTGATCATAAACTTAATTCTTGTTTGCTTGTCTCTTTAGCTAACATGGTTGGCTTAAGGCTATGGCATTCTGAAAGGAGAGATTTCCAGTCAATTTCTGGAAATGAAAGAAAGTGAATGTCAGCCCACAGTGCAGTGAAACCAGGGGTGGGTTCTAACTTACCTCGCTGCCGGTTCGCTTCCTCCCGCGCCGCGTGGCCGCGTGTTGCGGGCGCGCGCGTGCCTCGAGGGCGCACGCATGCGCAGTGCAAAAAAATAATAAAAAATAAAAAAATTTTAAAAGCCGAAAACAAGATGGCGACGCATGTGCAGTGCCAGAAACTCGGCTTCTGTGCATGCGCAGAAGAAGAAAAAAATTTCAAAAAAAAAATTAAATTTTTTTTTTAAAAAAAGATGGTGGTGCCCACGGACCGGCACCTACCGAACCGGATCTGTGACGTCATCGTGACGTCACCAGCGGGTCGCTACCAGTTCGGGTGATCCAGTCCGAACCGGGAGGAACCCACCTCTGAGTGAAACATATATTCACCATGTCAGAAATCCTTTACTATACAGCTATTCTATTCTATTCTATTCTATTCTATTCTATTCTATTCTATTCTATTCTATTCTATTCTATTCTATTCTATTCTATTCTATTCTATTCTATTCTATTCTATTATTTTATTCTCAGTGAGAAAGATTCCTGTATTGTTCCTTTGAGAGCCTGAGCTGCACTCTGTGAGCTGTTAGGCAAAGATTTGCAGTTATGATCATTGCCTTTGGACAGTCGTATGTGTATGTGTTCATATCTGCGTGTGTGGCACACAGAAATACTGATGATTTCAGGATGTTCAAAGAGTAAGATCTCTCAAACATATTGCATAATATCTTGACTTCTAGAACTGCAGCCCACGAGCATTCCTAGAACAAGATTAAAAACTGGGTTCCACAGCTGTGTGGGAGCCGTGCCTAATATATATTTCAGCTCTCTTTTTGTACATCGTGAAAAATTAAGCTATTTCTTCTCTTCTTATGGAACTGATTGCACAGCATTAAAGATATTTGTGCCAGGACTGATATCCAGCAGTTTCTCCTTAATTAGGGTACAAAGCATATTTGTCACAAATTCCACTATTCAGTTACTATACAAATTACTATACACGTGCAGATGTTCAAGCCAGAATGTCACAAATTCAGCAGCAATTTCACTCAACAAGTAGCCCCAAATTTTGGCAAGTAAGTGTCCATGTTACTACTGAATGAGATAATAAGTGTGTGTACAATGCTGTGTAACTTACTGTTCTGTGTACAGCAACTTACACCAAGCTTGTTAGCATAAAGCAGGAGAAAATGCTAAAATATACCATATGTTTGGTGTATCAGTCATCTGTTGGTAGGCAAGAGTGTTAGGAGGTAGCATTTGAGCATCTGTGAAGTTCACTTAGATCCAATTGCAAGACTATCAATGACTCTTGCCTCCAATGAACCTTCTCTGAAGGGTTGACTTCAAAGTAGACATGGCTAGCGGGAGTGGAGAATCTACAGCTCACCAGATGTTGAACTATAATTCTCAGCAGTCCCAGACAGGCAGTGGTGGTGAAACAAGGATCTCATAGTTGAGCCAGTCTGGGCAGGGGCAAGTCCATAGGATCAGGTGCAGGATTTTTCAGCCTAGCGCTATGTTGCTCCTCTCAAGTAGAGAACTCCAGCAGTCCCACTTCCCAAGTTTATTACCATTACATTTTTACATTGCTTAGTTATCTCACAAAATTGTCAATATACCAATACATTGTTACATCATAGAAACACAAAAGATAAAAAAAAGACTATCTCTCCCTGCTGGAGTGGCCCCTGCAGAAGAAAAGAGGTGACAGTCCCCCTTTTCTCAAAGCTCCCTGGAAAATGTCTATGGAGATTCTCAGTCATCCAGGTCATGGTTGTCCCAAAGGTGCTTTTTCAAGAGGCAACTCGACTTTCTGGTTTTTTTTTTTTAAGATGTTTCGCTTCTCATCCAAGAAGGTTCTTTAGCTCTGACTGGATGGTGGGGAATGGAAGGATTTATACTCCTTGCAGACAGCTGGTAATTTGCATTCTTTTAATGAGTCATTGAGGCCACTTGGAGGTTTGTCTGTGTCCTCAGGGTCACCTAAGTGGTGCAAATGGGTGTGGAGCCTTCTTGGAACTATTGAAAGAAAGAAGGTTCCATACCCATTTGCACCACTCAGGTGACCCTGAGGACACAGATAAACCTCCAGGTAACCTCAACGACTCGCTAAAAGGATGCAAATGACCAGCTGTCTGCAAGGAGTACAAATCCTTCCATTTCCCACCATCCAGTCAGAGCTGAAGAAGCTTCTTGGATGAGAAGCTTCTTGAATGAGAAGCAAAACATCTTAAATGAAAAAAACCAGAAAGTCCAGTTACCTCTTGAAAAAGCATCTTTGGGACTCCCTGGAAAATCTGACACGGTCTATAGAAGAGCTTTAAGATGAAAAGCAGGTGTCTCCCCCACATTTAAGACTTGACTTTGGCTATTGTCTTTTTCAAGAAATCATCGTGACTCAATCATTTTTCTCATGCCTGGGGAGGAGAACAAACTTTTGTGTTTAGCTTGTTCCTTGGGTGACTGGCATGGTAAAAAATTAACTTTCGATCAAGGCTTTCTATCTCATAACCACCCCAGAAAGGAAGCGATTCAGATTGGCTAAAACATCAATGCGTCATTGTCTTGAGAGCAATTAGATCAACCAAAGTAGCTTTCCAGGTAATCTTTAAATTCAAACCCTCCAGACTTTCTCAATAGAAGAGTCTCTGGAGAGGATGCCGGTGCGTAATCTAGAATTAGAGCGATTCAACCTGAGAAACAGGGCTGCAACCGAATACCTGAACTGGTAACCAGCTTGGCAACTCTGTATTTAAAATCAACTGTGGAGCACGTAGGATTGAATAAATATTGCAGTATAATCTGAGGACTTTGCATCAACTTGCAGACAGAGGCGGAAGTTGATTCAGAGCCATTTTGTCTTCCATGTGAGGTTTTTTTCCCCTCTTTCTCAAGCAAGACAAATCTTACAAATTGTACCTGGTCTTGCAGATGAGCTCCACAGCCAATTCACAATTGCAAAAATAGGCATACAGCTAGTCCTCGATTTACGACCCACAATGGAGCCCAAAATTTATGTCATTGTTAATTCAGTGCGTTTTGCCCCATCTTACGATTTTTCTCGCCACAGTGGTTAAGTGAATCACTGACATTGTTAAGTGAGTAACATGGTTGCTAAGTGAATCTGGATTACCCGCGGACTTTGCTTGTCACAAAAGGGGATCACGCGACCCTGGGACGCTGCAACCGACATAAATATCAACCAGTTGTCAAGCATCCCAATGTAAATTATGTGACCATGTGGATGCTGCAATGGTCATAAGGGTGAAAAATGGTCATAAGTCACTTTTTTCAGTGCTGTTGTGACTTTGAACGGTCACTAAATGAACTGTTGTAAGTTGAGGACTACCTGTATTAAATAGGAGGGTCTGGGAAGCAAAAAAAGGAGGAAAGACATTGTAATATCATAGTATCTATAATCGCACTGGCTATCTTTACCTTTACTCTCAGTTTTAGATGATTTAGTAGCTATGGTAATTAGATGATTATGAGCCACGGTGGTGCAGTGGTTAGAGTGTAGTACTGCAGGCTACTTCTGCTGACTGCCAGCTGCCTGCAATTTGGCAGTTCAAATCTCACCAGGCTCAAGGTTGACTCAGCCTTCCATCCTTCCTCAGTGGGTAAAACGAAGATCCAAATTGTTTGGGGCAATATGCTGACTCTGTAAACAGCTTAGAGAGGGCGGTAAAGCATTGTGAAGTGGTATATAAGTCTAAGTGCTATTGCTATTGCCACTCCTTCTGTCCATAGGAAATGAGAAATATAGCCCTGAGGTTGGGGCTGCCAACATAATTTCTCAGCTGCTTCACCAAGCTGCCATTCCCAGAATAAAATGAATCAAATTGCTACAAAATGCTGTAGGTTTGCAGTTTTTTTTGGGGGGGGGAGGTTGAGAAGCCTCTGGGCTCCTTTTACAGATAGTCCTTGACTTACAACAGTTCATTTAGTGACCATTCAAATGGCACTGAAAAAGGGACTGATGACCGTTTTTTACACTTACAACCGTTGCAGCATCCCCACAGTCAATGTGATCAAAATTCAGACGCTTGGCAATTGGCATGTACTTATGACGGTTGAAGTGTCCCAGGGTCACACAATCAGAGGTGGTATTCAGCAGGTTCAGACTGGTTTGGGTGAACCGGTAGCGGAAATTTTAAGTAGCCTGGAGAATAGCAATAGCAATAGCACTTAGGCTTATATACCAACCAGAGGTGGTATTCAGCCGGTTCGGGCGAACCGGTAATAAAATTTGGACTGGTTCGCCGAACCGGCAAATATCACCTCTGGTTGGCCCCGCCCCCTGCCTGCCCAGTCACCCGGTCGCCGCTTGCCCCTGCCTGCCTGCTCGCTGCTCGCCCTGGCTGCCCCCCGCTCCCCCCGCCCGGACGCCCTATATATGTTGCCTTCGCCACGCAGCCCAGCTAATTGCCTCGCCTCGCCTCTGCGCCTTGCCCACTCTGACACCAAAGATAAACATGATGCCCGCTCACCCTTCACCTCGGGTCAGGGCCCAGGGATGCGCCATTTCCTGGCTCTGGCCTTGCCCCGGAGCCTCCGCCCGCTCGCCGTTTGCCTCGGCCAGGTCAGGGAATGCGCTATTCCCCCACTCCAGCCTTGCTCCGGAGCCTCCGCCCACTCGCTGTTCACCATGGCCGGGTCGGGGAATGCATCATTCCCCCGCTCTGGCTTTGCCCCGGGCCTCCGCCCGCATGCCGCCACCCCCCTCTGGCCTCAAACTACAGCCTCCCGGGCTGAAGCAATTGATTCGGCCTGCGGCCTGCCGCACTAGGCTGAAGGGCTGCATGGGGGAGGAGGTGGCATGGGCACAGGAGGGCCAAAGCGGTTGGGGAATGGACCGGATAGTTCTTCTTACCTGTAAGAAGTCCCATCTGGAAAGTGCTGCAGCGGAGATCTTGCAGCTGCTTCTTCCATCCCTTGCCGAGCCTCGGCTGCTCGCGGAGACGCTCCATGTGCTCTCCGGGTCAGCACCTGCTTCTCTCCACTGCTGCTCTTGCTGGGAGAGCATCTTGTGCAATTTAGCAGCTGTGAGCCGCCACTTTTCTCTAAGTCCCATCCGGAAAGCACTGCGGCACAGAGAAGCAGCAGCTATGTTGAATGATGTTTCTCTCAGCCGCAGCGCTTTCCGGATGGGACCTAGAGGAAAGCGGCAGCTCACAGCTGCTAAATTGCACAAGACGCTCTCCCAGCAGTGCAGAGAGAAGCAGCTGCTGCCCCGGAGAGCAGAGATGGAAGGGAGAAGGCCCCGAAAGGCTGCTCGGTCGAGCCTCGCCGCATGGCAGAAGCCGTGCATTCGCAGAAGCTGTGTGCGGAAGCCGTGCGTGTGCATGTGCAGAAGCTGTGCATGCACGCATGCGTGGAAGCCATGCACAAGCGCGGAAGCTGTGCGCATGCATGTGCGCACGCTCACATTTTCGGTGAACCGGTGGTGGAATTATTTTAATCCCACCACTGCACACAATCCCCTTCTGTGACCTTCGGACAAGCAAAGTTCATGGGGAAGCCAGATTCACTTAACAACCGTGTTATTAACTTAACAAATACAGTGATTCACTTAACAAATGTGGTGAGAAAAGTCGTAAAGTGGGGAAAAACACACTTAACAAATGTTTCACTCAGCAACATAAAATTTTGGGCTCAATTGTGGCCGTAACTCAAGGACTGCCTGTACTTCAAATTGTGGTCCAATGCATGAAATAGAGCACAACATTAAAATCCGCAAGCCTCAGACTGCAAAACAGCCAGAGTTTGAAAAGGATGAATTACCAGTAACAACCCAGTCTAATAGCCTTAAAAATGATCAACTGGCTTTCAATCTAGTTAAAACAAAGGTAGCCAATAGCACTAGCACTAGCACTAGCACTTAGACTTATATACCACTTCATAGTCGTCACAGCTTTACAGCCCTCCCTAAGCGGTTTACAGAGTCAGCCTATTGCCCCCAACAATCTGGGTCCTTATTTTACCGACCTCGGAAGGATGGAAGGCTGAGTCAACCTTGAGCCGGTCAGGATCGAACTCCAGACTGTGGTCAGAGTTTGCCTGCAATACTGCATTCTAACCACTGCGCCAACAGGGCTTTTATACCTGCCTAAGACAAAGCACCTTGGCACGGATGGGACTTCAAAGCCTACTGGTAGATTCACTTGAAACAGAATTGCCCAAATTCAAGACAAAAATTCCAGGAATAAGTGAGTTCTTCCTGTGAATACTGTCTCCTCCCACATTTCGACCACAATTTTGGTGGATCTATGTTGTTAGCCAAGTTCAGCTCTTGGATGAGGAAAAAGAGGAAAGATACGGTGGGAAGAGAATTGGCCCTGAAGGTATAAGTGACTCTTTTCCCAACAGGAGTATAGCAGTAGAGAATTCTTCCTTTACTTTTCTGATTTATTACATGTCATTTCATAATTTGCTCAGGGTTCTTATGAGTCAACGAAAGAACAAGGAAAAGAAGTCATCATTGCAACTTCTGGGTCTTTGCCCCACGTTCAACAATGCTGGATGATGAAGGCACCGTCCTGTTCTTAGAACACAGTGTTCTCTTGCTTAATATATACCTGTGTACCAAAGACAATTTATTTGCATGTTGTGTTGTTCCTGTGGTACTAAGTGGCTCCAAATAAGTAATTTCTGCAAATAGCTAGGATAACCCAGCCCATTCATCCCCTGTATTTGCATAGTCCAAGTTTGTTGAATCAAGGCCTTTTGAGAAATGAAGTTAATGAAACTGATGTAATTTAAGAGGCATTCGATGCAATTCAAATGTTCAGGTGGAGATGGGATTTATTAAGCCATTGATTTATACCCAGAAGCAGTTCAACTCCAAACCCAAACTTTCTTCCTATCGTAAGTTATGGGTGCTCCATTGAAATAGTGAGAACCCTTGTCATCTAACAGAATGGAAAACCTAGTGTTCCCGGGGTTACAGGTGACCCATAACCCCCTTTTTGTGGGTTCCAGGCCTTCTGTTGACTATAATTATTAAACACTCATAGCCATTTTGAAATAGAAAAGAGAAGAAAACAGTACAGTAAGCCCTCAAATTAGCTGGTCATCTTTGAGACTTAGTTGACTATGGCTGATCCCAGAAGCTAAGCAGGGCATTACCTGGTTAATGCTTGGATGGGGAACCACCTGCAAATTCCAGGCGTTTGGGCTAGACTGGTTGAAAAACTGCATCCTGGAAGAAGGTTGCATCACACTTTTGTGTCATGATGAGTTTGACCTGAAGACTTTTGTACTCATTTAAAAGAAGTCTTAAAAGCACTGATATTAATATATTGATATGTGTGTGTGTGTGTGTGTGTGTGTGTACATATTTTTACTGATAAATAAATAAATAAAGGGAGACTAGTATAGATCTATTTCAAGCTATTTAGCTCTCATCAGCTAGCCACACCCCTTTTTAAATTGGATTTGAACCTGGGCAGCTTGCCTTGTATGGGAGGAAGCATTCTGCATTCATTTTAATTTTCGGCCCCACCAAGGGCCATCCATGCATTTGTTTGTGTGTGTGTGTGTGTGTGTGTGTGTACATATTTTTACTGATAAATAAATAAATAAAGGGAGACTAGTATAGATCTATTTCAAGCTATTTAGCTCTCATCAGCTAGCCACACCCCTTTTTTACTGGGATTTGAACCTGGGCAGCTTGCCTTGTTAGGCAAATGCTTTAACCTCTGAGCCACAGGATCTTATTCTTATCAGCTTGTTCCAGGGAAGAGGATATATCTATGTTTTTTTCTGTTAAATCACCCGGTATACCCAAATATGGGAGGGAGCATACTGCTTCCTTTTGCCTTTCGCCCCCCCCACCATTTCAGGGGCCATCCAGGCAGTTGCTTACAATGACAGGCCGTTATTTTCTATTTGTGACATATTTTTACAGATAAATAAATAAATAAAGGGAGACTAGTATAGATCTATTTCAAGCTATTTAGCTCTCATCAGCTAGCCTTACCCCTTATGGGATTAGAACCTGGGTCACTTGCCTTGTTAGGCAAATGCTTTAAACTCTGAGCCACAGGATCTTCTCCTTATCAGCTTGTTCCAGGGAAGAAGATATATCTATGTTTTTTTCCTGTTAAAAATCCTGTGGCTCAGAGGTTAAAGCATTTGCATTTGTAGTTCCCATCTTCAAAAAAGGAAAAAAAAATAGATCCAGGAAACTACAGACCTATCAGCCTGACCCAGAAGTGGGTTCCTCCTGGTTTGGACCGGTTCGCCTGAACCAGTAGTGACCCGCTGGTGATGTCACGATGACATCACCGATCCGGTTGGGTCGGTGCCAGTCCATGGGCGCCGCCATGTTTTTTTGAATTTTTTTTAAATTTTTTTTATTTTATTTATTTATTTTTCTTCTGTGCATGCGCAGAAGCTGAGTTTCCGGCACTGCGCATGCGTCGCCATTTTGTTTTCAGCTTTTTTTTAAAAAAAAAATTGATTTTTTTTACTGTGCATGCGCGCGCGCGCAAAGCACGCGCGTGCCCCTGAGGCGCGGCCATGTGGCGTGGGAGGAAGCGAACCAGCAGCGAGGCAAGTTAGAACCCACCCCTGGCCTGACCTCAATACCAGGGAAGATTCTGGAAAAGATAATCAAGCAACGAATCAACGAACACCTAGAAACAAAGAAAGTAATAACCAAAAGCCAACATGGGTTTGTCAAAAACAGATCATGCCAGACTAATCTTATTGCATTCTTTGACAAAGTGACAAAATGAATGGACAAGAGGAATG
>QLTV01000577.1:949575-973198 GCA_003457575.1 Thermophis baileyi
TTTCCAATGAATCTTATCTCAAAGGCTTACCAAGTAAAATAGAGCTTGTATGTTATCTTGTTTTAAAGAAAAGCAGACTTTAAAAGTAATAAATGAGTACATGTAATTAGTAATACTACTGAACTCATATTGGTTTTAAAATTATTGGTTGATGAAATTTAAGCATGACTTTTCAGTATGTCACTTCATCCTCTCATAACATTAGTGAACCTAAGTTCCTAATCTTAGTGCATGTTTATTTGAAAGAAAATCACAATTTAGAGGGAAATATTTGTAGCTCAGGGTTGAAATGAGGGTTCCTTTGTGCTATCAGAGCTTGGTTTTTTTCTTGCAGATATTTTATTACCGAAACTAGGTAACATCATCAGTGCTAGGAGGAAATGGAGTTTGCCACTCTCTACTAGCACTGGTGATATTCCCTAGTTTGGGTAATGAAAAGTCTGCAAGAAAATAACCAAAGTTAGAGAGCATCAAGGACCCCCTCAGTCTTAAAAGAGATCTCTTAATATTCAGCTCCCCATGCGTGATGGAGTGTCACCACTTTCTAGCTGCCTGACACCCTCTCTCTCCCCCCCCCCCGTTAAATGTAGCCTCATGCCAACAGAAGTGTGCCCATGATTTTGCTGTGTGGGATTTTTTCAATATACAAGTTTTCAGTGTACAGATATTTTGTACCTGTAAAACAGGCCTCTTCGTAAGACCTAGTTACACACACACACACCTTTGTTTTTAACGAGCGGAATGCATAGATCATGGGAACATGGGAACGCCCATCCCAGGAACTGGGATATGGACCCTGTGTTACTTGGGATGTCAAGAAAGAATGGTCAGAATTGGCATGTGTATAAGTAACCATCATCACATGCCCGCAGTCACAGCACCAGCTTTCTCTGCTCCAGCGTTCTGGGTGATCTCTTTTAAAAGGAGCTCATTCGTTCTTTGGAAACATTCAGAAGCTCAAAGAATTGCTCTGTTTTACCCAGTCAGCCCAGTATTGATCAGTTTGAAATTGGGGTCTGTCAGAATAGGGAAAGAACTCCTCTCCCATTTCCTGCCAAGGGAAGAAGAGTGTTGCTGTGGTCTGCCAGTGGCCTGCAGAGCTGGCAGCAGAGTCGGACAGCGAGGAGGCTGGGAAGGAACATGGGCCAGGCCTGGAGTCTGGAGAAGGCTTGGTGCCAGAGGCAGAGATCCAGCCCGGGCCATCTGGGAGGTCTGTGCTGACTCCAGAGCCTCCAGAGGCTGACATCAGGCAGAGGAACAAGGGGAGCCTGTTCCCAATGTGCGCATGCACAGAGCTGCCAGAAGGCAAGAACAGTTACAGAGGAAAAGGACTACTCGGGAGTAAGGCTTGGAGATGATTGGCCCCTCCCATAGGCTATAAAAGTGGAGCAAACGGATGTGCTCGTTGCAGGAAGCAACTTGGTTCACTTTGTGTCTCAGCATTTCTGACTCTGTGTTTCTGTTTGGCCTTGCAAAGCTCTTTGTCAATTAGGTCTTTGGTAGCGTGTCAAGAGAGATAAAGGTTGCTGATATCAGCCTTCTTCCGAAAGACTTCTGTCAGACTAATTAATCTTGTTTGGGACTTATTACGGCTGGGAATGAACATAATTCACAGCCGTTAAAATAAAAAGAGGTTTTTTGGGACTCCGTTTGTGCTGTATTATTTATCAGGAAGCCTAGGTCAGAACAAGTGTCCCATTCAAACACCGAGGAAAGGTCTCCATTCTCACACCTCATCATGTCACAAAAAGCTTCATCATTTTAGTCCAAGGTGATACTGGTTTCCCTACATATCCCAGGCTTCTCTATCAGGGGTGGGTTCTAATTTACCTTGCTGCCGGTTCGCTTCCTCCCGTGCCACGTGGCCACGCCGCGTGGCCACGCACACACATGTGCAGTGCCAAAAAACCTAAAAAATTTCAAAAAAAAAAAAAAGGCCGAAAACAAGATGGTGATGCATGCGCAGTGCCGGATACTTGGCTTCTGCGCATGCGCAGAAGAAGAAAAAACCCGGGGGAAAATCCCCCCCCAAAAAAATCCCCCCCCCAAAAATCCCCCAAAAAGATGGCAGCGCCCATGGACCGGCACCGACAGAACCGGTTCCGTGACATCACCGTGACATCACCAGCAGGTCACTACCGGTTCAGGCGAACCAGTGCGAACCAGGAGGAACCCACCTCTGTTCTCTATGCTATTATGGTAGACAGGAAAGAGCTTTTGTTGTGTTGGCTGTTGATCACCAGCAGAACCTCAGCGTTGTGGTCCTCCTCAGCTGTGAAGGGAGAAGCAGCAACAATAGCAGCTGCTTCATTTGTTATTCCCCCTCCAGAGATACTCAGAGTCTCCAGTCCTGTGTAGACATGTCCCAAATCATGGTTTTATTTTCTCTTTATGGTCCAAGTGGAGTGAATTTGGGGCATGACCTAGAATGCAGTTAGTCACCTGCATAGCTATAAGCGTTTCAAGAGAGCACCCGCTCGCCAAGCATAGGGCTTGGAAGATTCACCTTTTGGATTTCATGCGGTGCGTTGAGTTGGCTGCGCACCTTAATTAAATTTCGTTAAGACCCAAGGTCATGTTCCAAGTCTGATCCTGCTGTCTTAGGCTCTGGGTGTGGTGAACTTCACTTAACAACAGCAATTAATGGGAGTTCAGTATGTGGGCATGTTTGGTGGTGGTTTGAAGAAAATGTTAAATATTTATATTAAAAATAGCTGCTGAAATGACTAAGATCTTCACTGAGTTAGAATCGAACCTGCAAATTATGGCTTATTATCGCTTATGCTCTGGCTTATGCTCTGGCTGCTGAGCCCCCTCCTTACTGCATCTTCACTTTTACTAACCCAGAAGAGCATAGTTCAGGCAGTGTGGCCAATATTAAAGGGCTGGCATTGCATGCTCTTATGCTAGAGTGGTGAGGTGGCCTAGTGGTGAAGACAATGGCTTCCCATTGGGAAGACTGAGAGTTCAATCCTAGATAGCGGCACTCTCTTAGGGTGCAAAGAAAAAAAATCTGCTGTGAACTCCGCATAGGCGTCAGGAAGGGCATCTGACCAGTAAATGCTCAGCTCCATCCAGTCGCCCCAACTCTACCCTGAATAGGGACTACAGGGTCATAAAAAAGGAGAGTAATTGCATGCTGTTATGCTATAGGCCACCAACCAAGTGATTCGCAGTTACTCTTGTTTTTTTGTTAATACCAAAATGGTTTGGCATACCAGAGAATATGAGTAGATGTACATCCCCTCTAATATGGAGGATATTTTGACCTGGGTTCAAACCTGGATGCATTTATGACAGTCATCCAGTGGGCGGGGACCTGAGATGAAAAGGCTCAATGTTATGACTAATGCCTTCCTTTGAAAGGGGTCATGTGATAGGGCAGACATCAGTAGATTTCTTGGGAAGCGATGGATTTAATAAATGACTCAACAGAGAAACCTCCATATATTGCTGTACTTTGACCAGCTAACAGAATTAAACATTCAAAATTAAAAAAATCAAAATTAAAAATTAAACAGGGCGAAATCAGTACAAAAGTATGACCACCAATTAAAAAAAATCACAGTTAATCCATTAACAAAATGTCATCTTTGCAGTGGGGTGGAAGGATTCTACTACTGCCACTTTTTTATTATTTTATTATTCTTTTTTTTCTCTCTCTTCCTTTCTAACCAGAGGGCCCTTACTGCAGTAGTAGCAAAGTAGAGGGGAAAAAAAAAAAGGGAAACGGATTGTTCTGGTAGGAAAAGCCAAGAATTTACTAGGGAAAACCAATTGTGGAACATGTAAACATATGACTCACAATCTAGTACAGAATTAAGCATTCCATATTCTATGTGATGAAAATATAACACCTGTTTTGGATTGTAGCCATGATAATATAGGGAAGAAGCCGAGGACCTACCCTGGCCTTAAACGTAGCATAATTTTTATTAAAATTCAGTGTTAATTCTCCTTGGGGCAAAAGGTTATGCCATGTCTTACTGCAAGAGTGCTCTCAAAGCTTCCTATTGAATTGAACCAAAGGTGCTTTTTCAAAAGGCAACTGGGCTTTCTTTGTTTGTTTTTTTCTTTGAAAAACGTTTCGCTTCTCATCCAAGAAGCTTCTTCAGTTCTGACTGAATGGTGGGGAATGGAAGGATTTATATTCCTTGTAGCAATCTCATTGTTAGTACTCTGAAGGTCGGTCATTAACTCTCTGATAATTGTTGAGGCCACTTGGGGGTTTATGTGTGCTAACCACCGGATGACTGCAAGGAATATACTGTAAGTCCTTCCATTCCCCACCATTGTCAGAACCGAAGATGCTTCTTGGATGAGAAGCAAAATGTTTTCAAAGAAAAAAACCAAGAAAATCCAATTGACTTTTGGAAAAGCACTTTTGGGACAACCATGACCTGGATGACTGAGAATCTCCATAGACATTTTGCTATTGAATACTATAGTGTTGGGCAATCATGATATGCATCTATTTCACCTCACCATTTCTTTGTTCTCCAACCCATTGCTTTCTGATTCCTGATGCCTTCCCTTTTTTGAGCCTGAAAAACATAGACTTTTTTTAGCAAGGATGGGAAGGAATCCGTTAAGGCTTAGAATAGTCCATGCTCTTCCCTCAGATGTTAAACTAAATTGTTATCCAAGGTCTAAAAATCTATTCCATAAGCCAAAGCCAGTTTAACCTTGTACATAACAAGAGCCATGGTGGCACAGTGGTTAGAATGAAGTATTGCTGTGTAACTCTGCCCACAGACAGAAGTTCAATTCTGACCAACTCAAAGTTGACGCAGGCTTCCATGCTTCTGAGGTCAGTAAAATGAGGACCCAGCATGTTGGGGGCAATATGCTGACCCTGTAAACCACTTAGAGAGAGCTGTAAAGCACTGTGAAGAGTATATAAGTCTGAGTGCTATTGCTATTAGCATTAGCACCATTTTTTTTTCACTAAATTGTCAAAATTTCTGATGTAATGAAGAGAAGACCATAGAGAACCCGATAATGTCAAAGACAAGGTTCTCTATCCATTTATTGTAAATCTGAATTTCTCATAAACTCTAGTTTGTATAATCTCTGAACTTCCACTTGGGTTCAGATGAACCTCCAGCATAAGGCAACTCTGTTACAACAACCTTACAAGTTATCACATGCCTTGTGTGTGGACTCCCTCAGGAGATCTGATAGATAAGGATGTAGGTGACAGATAAGACATATTTCTTCATCAAATTCAGGATTTGCATTTGGGATCGCTTTCAAACAACACTTGAACAGACTCATAGATAGGTGTGTCCATAACTGTAGTAATACTGTAGTAAAACTATAGTACTAACTAACTGTAGTAATAAAAGAACGGACAACTAAACGCATAGAGGCATAATCTATATGAATGCAACTTCCTAGAGAACCACCACCAAGAAGGGTCATTCTTATCCTAGTCTGGTGGGCTTTTTCACTGGTCCCTGTTGGAAAAGAGAAACTGGAGCAAGAATTGCCTTCATCTGATCAAGTTCAGGCTTTTCATGCAGGTATAAATATATATACAACATAGGGACAAATGGACAGGAAGAGACTTGTTAAGAAGTCAGTCTTTACTGGTTCTTTCCATTAAACGTATGATTGGTTAGATAGATTCTGGTGAACAGCACTATCTGACTAACCTTGTGGGGCTCACCAGCTAAGCAGAGACAAGCCTGGTGAGACTTGGTTGGAGAATAAGAATAGGAGAGGAGAGGAGAGGAGAGGAGAGGAGAGGAGAGGAGAGGAGAGGAGAGGAGGGAAAAGGATAGGATAGGGATGGGATAGGGATAAAGAATAAGGAATAGAAATAGAAAAGGATAGGAGAATAGGAATAGAATAGAATAGAATAAGGAATAGGAATAGGGATGAGTAGAAAAGGAATAGAAGAGAATAGTAGAATAGAATAGAATAGAATAGAATAGAATAGAATAGAATAGAATTCTTTATTGGCCAAGTGTGATTGGACACACAAGGAATTTGTCTTCGGTGCATATGCTCTCAGTGTACATAAAAGCTATAAGTCTGTGATGGTGAACCTGTGGCACGTGTGCCAGAGGTGGCACACAGAGCCTTCTCTGTGGGCATGTGTGCCGTCGCCAGCTGCTCTTCCAGGTTCTCTCGCGTGTATGCGTGCCGGACAGCTGCTCTTTTCTGGGTTCCAGTGCACGCATGCGCGCTAGCCAGCTGGTCTTCGCACAAAGACCAGCATGCACTCCGGAACACAGAAGAGAGCAGCTCGCCAGCGCACAAGTGCGTGATGGAACCCGGAAGAGCAGCTGGCCTCCGCGCACATGTGCACTGGCCAGCTGCTCTCTTCCAGGTTCTGGCACCCCGGCGCACACGCGCTCCAGTTTCGGCACTTGGTGCCAAAAAGGTTAACCATCACTGCTATAAGTGATAAATTATGATCACAGTCATCATAAAAATACATTCATAATAAATCATAAGATACAACACTTAGTGATAGTTATACGATACTAAATAAGCAATCAACATAAATCATACTAGGAAACTAAATAAAACAATATAAATTGTAAAGATACAAGCAACAAAGTTATAGTCATAAGTAGGAAAGGAGATAGGTAATAGGAAAGATGAGAAGAATAATAGTAATACAGTCTTACTAAATAGTTTGACAGTGTTGTGGGAATTAGTTGTTTAGCAGAGTGATGGCATAAGGGGAAAAACTGTTTCTGGTGTGCAATGCCCTATAATGTCGTTTTGAGGGTAGGAGTTAAAGCAGTTTGTGTCCAGGATGTGAGGGGTCTGTAAATATTTTCACAGCCCTCTTTTTGACTCGTGCAGTATACAGGTCCTCAATGGAAGGCAGGTTGGCAGTAATTGTTTTTTCTGCAGTTCTGATTATCCTCTGAAGTCTGTGTCTGTCTTGTTGGGTTGCAGAACCAAACCAGACAGTTATAGAGGTGCAGACGACAGACTGAATAATTCCTCTGTAGAACTGAATCAGCAGCTCCTTGGGCAGTCTGAGCTTTCTGAGTTGGCGCAGAAACAACATTCTTTGTTGTGCTTTTTGGATGACATTTGTGATGGTTAGGTGTCCATTTTAAGTCTTGAGATATGATAGAACCTAGAAACTTGAAGTTCTCTACTGTTGATATTGTGTCAACAGTATGAGACCTCAGGAAAATCCAAAACCATCCCAGCAAGCCACCACAATATTATTGATATGAAATCTGTATTGATGTGGTCAAGGAATCACCAGGAGATAAGTTCAATTGAGGGAAATTTCATTTCCCCCCTTAATTTCAGTCCCTGCTATGCAGGGACCAAGCTGTTTAGTTTTCTGACTTGAGAACAAATGGATGAGTGATATATGTTCAGTATACTGTTATACTGAACATATTTGATCATTTTAGTCTAAATACTTGAGCTACTGATACCTCAGTGTTTACATTTCCCTCTTGATTTGCATTGCTCCTTCCTTAGGTTGCCTCTAAAGATCCCACAAGGACCTTCTGCCAAGTCATGTGAAATCCTGATTCATATGTGTGGCATAGCTGGCCAGCTGTCTGTGGTGAGGGTATGTCACAATACATGTCAAAAAGAACTCACCATCTGTCATGGAGTTTAGGCCTGTTCTTCTTCCAGCTGCCAAATCCCTGCACCCTGTGCCATGGACCTCCAGATACAAATTAAAATATTCCAACCATCCTCCACGGCAGGACCGCAGCCCACGCTGTTGCTACTATTAATGTATTGTGGTCATTTCAACCCAGGATCTCACCACTAAAACTGGTGTTCTCGGAAGCAACTGTTTTATTTCCCTGTCGGACAGTTGTGCAATGCTAATGATAGAAATCCCAACCCATAATCTTGCTTATTATTCTTGAAGTTTTGAGGAAATCTGGATTATTCAATTATTGTCAGTCCAGCTTTTGTTGGCTTTCAAGCAGAAATCACAAGAAAGGGGAAAAGAGAAGAAGAGCAAAACCCAGCTCTGGGAATACTTCAAAAAAGAAACTTTTCTGAGGATATGGGAGTCTCGCCATCCCTGTTTTACCTAGCTCAGAATCCCAAGATGTTATTGGCTGGTAAATCTCATCCTCCAAGTCACCAGGCTTAGTGGTCAAAGCTGCTGGGATTATCCAATTAACAGTTGAGTTTCCATTATGATGGATCTCTTGCAGTTCTTTTCCAACGTTGGATGGTACTACACAGAGGTGGGTTCTTACCGGTTCTATCCAGTTCTTTAGAACCATTAGTAACTTGGCAATGACATCACGGAGCTGATTCTGTCGGTGTCTCCGTGGGTGCTGCCATCTTGGATTTTGCTTCTGCGCATGCGCAGAAGCTAATTTTTGCTTCTGTGCATGCGCAGAAGCTATTTTTTGATTACTGTGCGCCCGGCGCGACCCTGAGCGAACCGGCAGCAAAAGGATCCAGAACCCACCCCTGGTAATACATAGGTGAAATCGATGCCAGATCTCCCTTGGAGCCACTTCATGATTGTGACTGGTTTTGACCTCAACGGCAGAGTCATAGCAACATAAATCCAAATTTGGAAGGTTGTTGAACTATAACCCCCAAGTGGTGTGTGTGTGTGTGTGTGTGTGTGTGTGTGTAATGGTTCAGCAGTTAAAGACATGGAGCTTGTCAGCTGGAAAGCTGATAGCCCGCGTTCAAGATCCGTGCGACTTGCAACGGGTGAACTCCCGTTATTTGTCCCAGTTCCTGCCAACCTAGCAGTTCGAAAGCATGCAAATTCGAGTAGATAAATAGGTACCACTTTGGTGGGAAAGTAACAGCATTCCATGAGCCTTTGGAGCATAGCCATGCTGGCCACATGACCATGGAAAATGTCTTCGGACAACACTGTCTCGCTCGGCCAAGAAACAGAGATGAGCACTGTGCCCTTCAGTCAGACACAACTGGAAAGGGAAACCTTTACCTTTCAGTTGGGACAGGTTGAGGCTGGAGCCCGACAATCATGGTTTTTTTAGGAGTTTGGGTGTGCTGTTTTAGCATGCTATGAGTTGGGGGAGAGTTGAATGTTGGTTTTTATTGCTTTTATGTTCTTATTGAGCCATGGTGGCACAGTGGTTAGAGAGCAATACTGCAAGCTACTTCTGCTGACTGCCAGCAGCCTGTAATTTGGCAGTTCAAATCTCACCTGGCTCAAGGTTGACTCAGCCTTCCATCCTTCCGAGGTGGGTAAAATGAGGACCCAAATTGTTGGGGGCAATATGCTGACTCTGTAAACCACTTAGAGAGGGCTGTAAAGCACTGTAAAGAGGTATATAAGTCGTAAGTGCTATTGCTATCACTGCTGCTGTGATCACTGGCCAAATAAGCTTCTTAAATAACCAAACTCTATGCAAACTTGCGTTTCTCTGATCATTTTGGATTTTCAGGACATCACCTACCGCCCTCTCTGAGTCCAATAATAAATCCCTCTTTCTCTTTCTGTCTTTTGCTCCCTCCCCTAGGAGAGAAACCGTACAAATGTACCTGGGAAGGGTGCACATGGAAATTTGCTCGCTCAGATGAACTAACGAGGCACTACCGCAAACACACAGGAGTGAAGCCGTTCAAGTGCGCGGACTGTGACCGAAGCTTTTCCCGCTCAGATCATTTGGCATTGCACCGCCGAAGGCACATGTTGGTCTGAAAAAATGCTACCTTGTCTATATATATATATACATATATATATATATATACATATACATATACATATACATATACATAAACATATAAATATACATATACATCTACATATACATATACATTATATATATATGAATATATATATGAATATATATATATACCTATGAAATTTCAAGAGCTGGATCTCTTTTAACTACAGTGCATTCAGCAGGACTGAATCCTGTTTTGATGGTGTTAGCACAAAAGGGGCGTTCGGAGTTGTCCCATATTCACAAAGAAGCAGGAACGAGAATGCTACAATCTTCCCTCCCACCTTAAGCAGGCTGTCCCGCACGGACCCAAGGCATTACCTTTTGCTGAGGATAAACGCCGAAATGCATCAAGATTGGGCATTATTTTCTAACCCGCGTCGTTTTCAAAAGTATTTATGGCTTGTATTTTATTTTTTTCTCAACCATCCCACTTTTTTCTCCTGAAGAATTTCTGCTATTTCGAAGACTGGATGTCATAAACCGTAGAAAAGAACAAGTCCTCAAGAGCTTTCTCTTCGTTTGCTGCTGCTGCTTCTTGTTTTTTTATTTTGTTGTTGTTGTTGTTGTTGTTGTTGTTGTCATGATTCATTTTTGCCCCTGTTAAAACACTGCAGAATATCATCCTGCCCAACAATTTCCTAAGCCAGCTGAACAGACTGGAAAGAGGAGGGATTTAAGAAAAAAAAATGAAGCTCCTTGAAGTGGGGGAAAAAAAAGATTTCTCAGCACACTTATGCAATAAAGATGGTGATATTTGTACATATTTACCTCTTTCTTGTTATGCTGGACTTTAGAGGCCATTAATTCTTCTAAAACTTCCTAAATCTTTTTCTGTTCTGTTTTTGCTGGAATCTATAAAACAGGCATCCGTAATATTTCAGTATGAAATTCCCCATTTTATATCCATTTGCTTACTCTATAATAGAAAGAGTTCATTAAAACCAGTCTTGGACACAATAGAACTGAAATTGGTCCCACCCTTTCTAAACCAATGTATCAGTCCTCAGCATATTTCCCTGAAAGTAACATGTTCAACCAGCCATCTCTTATTCATGGGTTGCTTGGTAGTTGATTCACAACTGCCCAGGAGAAGTAATTGATTAGCCATTGATTAGCCCTGTCCATGCATTGCCATGATAAACCTTCTGTTCTATGGGAGTGGATCCTTGGTCGGAATGGGATGACTCCCCATGACCAACTTGCTGTGGGACAACTCATCACAGCCAACTCACCATGGGACAATGTGTTGTGGGACAATTCAACAATTCAATTTTAATGTTTGTCCTTCACTTTTCATCTTGTCCCTCCTTCAGTATCCTTTCTTTAATCATTCTATTCCACCATATTGAAGAAATTAGTGTAACTCTTGTCCCGATATTACTGTAACTCTTCTCCCACAGCGAGTTGGCCACGGCGAGTTGTCCTAGACCCTCCTTGATGGTTCACTCTCATATGATCATCCATTAATTGATGTTATAATTTGTATAGGCTCTGTGTGTCTCTCTCTGTGTATGAATTCTCCTACTGAGTTGACCCTTGTGGTAGAATTTTGCTTAGGATTGTAGCGTCTTAAGTTTTGAAGTGAACATCCTCAGTGACCAAAAGGGAATTTAATGCATCAGAATAAAGAAGAGCATTGAGAAAGAATTTCAAGAGCTCTCAAAGTACTTCCCATTCCTAAAAGCAAGGGCTGGCAAGAATAATTTTAAACTAACTCCATATGGGGCCAGCAAGACTTAGTCATTGTTAATTTGGGTTGGGCTAGTCAGAGGCCAAGGTGGTTAGACAAACAACCATGGTCAGGCATTCCTGAAATAGGTAGGGGGTGATGGGGCCAATGGTTCCCCATGCATGTCAGGGAACCATTTTTAGAGATGGTATAAACTGATTCCAAAGGAATTTGGAAGGAAGTGAAAGAGTGGGCGTCCTTCTCCTGAAATCTCCCTAAGAAATGCCAACCACTGCACCTGTTTTGGTCATCCAGGCTAGAAACGGCTGCTTCTTTGCTCTAGATACAACAGATGAAGCAGTCTGATGTAAATGAGTAAGCATTTTGTGGGCCACTGTGTCTAAGTAACTAAATGTGAACTGACAGTTCTGGGTTTTCAGTCTTAATTAAGATGGTTGAGAATCAAGTGGTAACCATCTGTTCATACAATTGGACCTTTGGAAATAGTGTAGAAGGAATGGGTGGCCAACTCATACATACACCCAACACAGCTCAAATACATACATGCATATGTACAACATCAACCCATAGTCCTTTCATCTGAACTGCTCACACAGCCATGTAGATCAAGGTTCTCCAACCTTGGCAACTTTAAGACTTGTGGGCCTCAACTCCCAGAATTCCCCAGCTGGTATGGCCAGCTGCGGAATTCTGGGAGTTGAAGCCCACAAGTCTTAAAATTGCCAAAGTTGGAGAACCCTGATGTAGATTATCTTGGGTATACAAATTACCAGAATCAAGGTGGCTAGCTTAAGTTTTCTTTTCCCATCTAGCTGGTTCTAATTCCGCATTGGTAGAAGGCATAGTTGTCTTGAACTAGAAGAGTTTGCTAATTAGGGCCCTTGAGAGCATGATGAGGTTAGAACAAATTAATAATGCATTATAAAATGCTACATGAAGACTTGAATCTCGTTATCAAGAACAGAAGGAAATATTAAACCAATACAGGTAGTCCTCGACTTACAACAGTTCATTTAGTGACCATTTGAAGTTATAACGGCACTGAAAAAAGAGATTTATGACCGTTTTTCACACTTACAACAATTGCTGCATCCCCATGGTCACATTATCAAAATTCAGACGCTTGACTCATATTTATGTTGGTTGCAGTGCCTTGGGGTCGTGTGATCCGCTTCTGTGACCTTCTGACCAGCAAAGTCAATGGGGGAAGCCAGATTCACTTAACCACCATGTTACTAACAGAAGTGATTCACTTAACAACTGTGACAAGGAAGGTCATAAAACGGGGCAAAACTCACTTAACAAATGTTTTACTTAGCAACAGAAATGTTGGGCTCAACTGTGGTCGTAAGTCCAGGACTACCTGTACTGCATCTTTTATGACAGTATATTTGTAGATTTATTTGGACTCATTCATCCTCTTGAGCATCTAGCATATGTAACCTATTCAGCCAGTCAAGGATTCATCATTTAGAATAGAATAGAATAACAAAGTTGGAAGGGACCTTGGAAGTTTTCTAGTCCAACCCCCTGCTTAGGCAGGAAACCCTACACCACTTCAGACAAATGGTTATCCAACATCTTCTTAAAAACTTCCAGTGTTGGAGCATTCACAACTTCTGGAGGCAAGCTGTTCCACTGATTAATTGTTCTAACTGTCAGGAAATGTTTCCTTAGTTCTAGGTTGCTTCTCTCCTTGATTAGTTTCCACCCATTGCTTCTTGTCCTGCCCTCAGGTGCTTTGGAGAATAGTTTGATTCCCTCTTCTTTGTGGCATCCCCTGAGATATTGGAACACTGCTCTCATATCTCCCCTAGTCCTTCTTTTCATCAAACAAGACATACCCAGTTCCTGCAACCGTTCTTCATATGTTTTAGCCTCCAGTCCCCTAATCATCTTTGTTGCTCTTCTCTGCACTCTTATCGAACACGGGAGCCAGAATCAAAGCATCCTGTGCCAGTAGCATTGATCTTGAGACCCAGTAGTACACTTTTACGACAACTCTGTGTGGCCAGAAGTAGCCATTCCAGAAATAATCAATTCAGACTGCAGAGGTCTTGGGGCATTTTTCTATCCACACCAGTGGTCAGGTTTCACATGAACTCGGGAGTTTTCAAGTTCTGCTCGTTCTATTGCTTAACTTCCTCTTTAATGCAAGAGCTCTTCTGGCTGGTTCATTCCCAAGTCAATTCTTATGGCTTAGTAGTAGGTTGACCGACTTTTCATCATAGCTCCAGCAATACCAAATTAAGTTAGGAGTGATGGCAGGGAATTCCTAGAGGAGTGTTTTTCTGTCTCCCAAAAATCAGTATCGTCTTGCCTTTGTAGAGCTGAGGTCTTTTGAGCTAATATCTAAGAAAGAGAGATACAATCCTGTTCCTGTGGGAGATTTGCTCACTAGGAACATAGACTTCTCTTTTATGAGAAGGAGACCGATGCTGTGGGCCATCAAACATTCCTCTGTGTTTCCTTTCTCTTTTTTCAGAGAAGAGAAATAGGAAGGGAGCTCAACTGCTTCGTTTTTACTTAGAGATATTTCCTGAACGTTTAATCAGGAAGCATTGTTTCAAATCTGCACAGATTAATCTCATTGGATCACATCTTGACCTAATCAGTTTATCTCATAATTAATAGGAAATGATCTTTTGAGTCGTATTGGTCCTTGAAAAGCAACAGTTGCCCGAACGGTTTAGAGAAAAATATGCATACCAAACAACAGAGTCACAATTTAATTGTGACCCTATAATTCAATAAAATAATTAGCAACTTTCCTATTCTCCTTGCTGCGCAATAGACAATTTCTAAAGAAATTAGACTGGAAGGATGTTTTCTTTTCCCACAGTTCTCTGCTTCCTTCATCCTCAAGACTGAGTCAAAGACAAAGGATATCAAGACCAGTCTGTCATCAGCCAGTGGTTTCTTCTCATGCTTGTCCATAGATCTTCCACACTGGGGCACAGTTTAGTTTTAGAGACCCGACAGGGAGTTATCCTCATCATGGTCTACCTGAGCACAGGGAAGCTTTGGAAACAGGGTGCTGGAATGGTTGGTTCTCTAGGGACTTGACCTTCGTAGGGCTGTTCAGTGCTTCATATTCAGCCTCCAAGAGGTGCTTCAGAGCACACAGAAGTTACACCACCTGCCTAGCTTAAAACACTTGGATCCAGCTGACTCAAGGTGTGTCAGGCAGGAGTAACATTTATAACCTCCAACTCTTTCTGGAGATGGAATCCAAAGCATTGAACAATTCTGATACTCCTCTTAGATGTCAGTACAGGGTAATTTTTAGAAATTTACATGCCTGATTCTGAGAGAGGCCTGTTGAGTGGGAATTATTTTGACTAACCCATATTATAAGGATTCTTTCTGATGCCTGCTTTTTCTTGTTCAGTTGCTGTTGTTCCGATGTTCATGGATTTTTCTTTCACTGTGGCTGCAACGTACTGTAGAAAGATTGCCTTCATGCAATCCGTTTAATGCCAGTGTTATCTCCCATATACCATTTTATTAGCTGATCTATTCTGATGGTTCAATAAATTTCAGTATTGGAAGTTTTCCATGAACAAAGACAGTATTATTCTGGAAGAACCGTTTCTCTTAGGCAGATTAATTAGCAGGCAAGCAAATTGCCTTCACAAAGGAAAGTGTGGAGGTGTCTAATTTCTTTCGTTAGCACTACTGTTAAAAGTAGCTCGCCACCAGAATAAAATTCCATTAGGAATGACAACATGATGCAACGGCATCTCTTCTCCAGTTATCTGTTCGTTAAAACAGAAAAGGGGATTTCTCTTTTTTTTTTCTGTCATGCCACAGGTGGTTACATTGCTTCAAAGGGAATTAAAAACCATGTGTAAAACCTCATGTAAAACTTTACAGGTCAAACTTGGATTATTTGGTTCAGAATTTGCAATTTTCAGAAATGTTCCTGTGTATGAATACATTCTCCTGTTCAGAAATTACAGCAATTAAACCCCACTGGGTTTTTTTTTTTAAAATGTACAGATTTAAAAAATAAATTATGATGGAATGCTAGCACATTGAACCCCACCAACTAAAGTGGATTCTCCAGATTGTTTCAAGGCAGATGGAAGGACCGTTCAAGATCTGTTCCCCTTCAGTCATGTTGAGCCAGAGAAAATTCACCATGCTTGTGCGTTGACTCTGGGGAAAATTTCTGCATTCCAGAGCATCATGTCACATGGTCAATATCTCTGGTGCCAGAGAAAGATTGAATGTCCTGCTCTCTGTTAGGCATACTGGAGATTCAACTTATACTGAATGCACTCTAGGACATCCTATGATTACTGGACAAATGTTCACCATAGAGATGCAATTTCCCAAGCAAACAGAAAGGAACTCATCCAATTATCTTCCAGTCATATCTGTGGGGTCCAGGCAAGGAAGGTCAGACTGATGAAAGCAGATTGATTTCATCATAATATAAGCCCACCCCTTTCCTGCATCATCAGTCGCCTGCCCAAAATGGGAGGAGCCTGTGCACCGCTGATGCTGATGAAAGGAGCAAGATCTTACAGGTGCCGCTCTGAAGTTACAACTTAGGTTGGTCCCAACGCAATGCAGTGTTGCATTCTTGAGCTCAAGTATGAGTATCAAGCCCTTTGCAAATGGCCCATCACAATTTCAGAATGAAGAAGCAGTATTCCTGCATTGTGTTTACTTGAATGAAATGGTCAAATGAATCTGATATCAAGGGGCTGGTGGTATATTGATATTGGGGAAGGGGGAGATTCCTTGCATAAATGGGTCAGTGGTATGGTGATACAGATAGTCCTCAACTTACAATAGTTCATTTAGCGACCATTTAAAGTTACAATGGTGCTGGAAAAAAAGGGACTTACGACCGTTTTTCACACTTACGACTGTTGTAGCATTCCCCTGGTCATGTGATCAAAATTCAGATGCTTGGCCACTGACTCATATTTATGACTGTTGCAGTGTCCTGTGGTCCTCTTTTGAGACCTTCTGACAAGCCAAGTCAATGCGGAAGTTAGATTCACTTAACAATCGTGTTCCTACCTTAACAACTGTGGCAAGAAAGGTCGTAAAATGGGGCAAAACTCATTGAACAACTGTCTCGCTTAGCAACAGAAATTTTGGGCTGAATTGTGGTCGAGGACTAGCTGTATTCATGTCAATGAATCAGACTGAAGCAATACTGTATGTTGTGCAGATCTATGCTTCTATAAGGTTGTGTTTGATAACAGTTAAATTCTTGGAGGAAAGCACATCGTGAATCTTTTCTGGTTTTGTTGGGAGTTGATATCTTTATCCCTTTCAGTGTTTTCTGGAAGAGCTACCAAATGCTCTGATTTCTAAGCATAATGGAGAGTGGGTGCCCTCATCAAAATGTCCAGTGTCCCTCATGTGTGCACATTGCTGATTATTTGCATGTGTGTGATCTGAATTCAGTTTCAATATGGCTTCCCAACAGAAGTTGGAACTAGCTCTTCTATAGGCATAATTTTCTCCTATTTGGAAACCAGCTTGTAATTCCTGTATTATGCCTTTGCCTGTGTTTTATAGATGAAGATGTATACATTTAAGACTGCTATATTTTCACAATTTCATTAAAATATCTGTAACTGTGCATAGTTTACTCAATAGGTCAAGCCCGATGGAACTTTTCCATATGTTGATATGAAACTCACTGCAGTAACCTGTTCATTTTTTTTTAATATGAACTTCAAATATATGGATACTGCATCTTATAAAAATATAGGGGAGGGGGGAGAACAATCCAGAAAATCGAGTGGAAAGTATTTTACCAGACTTGTAAAAGTTACAATATTCTGTAATATATATGTTATAGTGAAGAAGTATTTTCAAGCGGACAGTTTTTCACAGGATGTAAATAATGGAAATGAAAAGTGTTTTGAAACAAAGTTTTGGTTGTCATCAGCAAGAATATGCTCCGAAAATGCAGTGTAAAACCTTCATGACACAATTAACTTTTTTTTTTCAAAACAAAAAAAGCGGGAAAGATTGTTCTAGTTTGTCCAAGCCCACTCCTTTTGTGTCGTGTGTCCTTACAACTTGGTTATCTGAGATAGAGTCAGTAAATGGTAGAAAGAATCAGATTTAATTTCCGTAAGCTGACCAAAAACAAAAAACAAAAAAACCTGTCAAAATGTAAAGTTAAATTCAAAGAAATTCTGTTTCCCTGAAGTTATCCCAAAACAACAATGCTTTGAAACATGGATCTATTGAGACTGGAAATAGGACAGACCAGTGGCAGTAATGGGATCCTATGTTCAAAGAAATAATGGATATATTATGCACATTGTCAAGTATAATGTAGCCTCTTCGATCCTTCAGGAGTACCTAATTTTGACTTTTCTTTAACACAATAAAATCTAAGCTTAACCTTCCAACCTTACCAGCAAAGATCTCATAGTGAGCATGTCTAGTTTAATGAAAACAAGGACTAGGGGTGACATGATAGCAGTGTTCCAATATCTAAGGGACGTCCACAAAGAAGAGGGGGTCAACCTATTCTCTAAACTACGTGAAGGCAGGACAAGAAGCAATGGATGGAAACTAATCAAGGAGAGAAGCAACCTAGAACTAAGGAGAGATTTCCTGACAGTTAGAACAATTAATCAGTGGAACAGCTTGCCTCCAGAAGTTGTGGCTGCTCCAACGCTGGAGGTTTTTAAGAAGAGATTTCAGACAGCCATTTGTCTGAAATAGTATAGAGCTTCCTGCTTGAGCAGGGAGTTGGATTAGAAGACCTCCAAGGTCCCTTCCAACTCTGTTGATCTGTTATTACCAGCTTTGGGAAATGTAGAGTCCTGTCATCAGTTGGGTGTGGCATGCTTTCCTTCTCACTAGGTACATGGACACACAAACATCTGGGAGGAGAGAGCTGTAGTTAGGCAGGTGAGAGAGGACTTAGGCCAGGTAGCATCCACCTGATGAAGGGAATTCAAGTCCATCCAAAGTAGTAGGCAGAGCTCTACTGGAAATGTTCAGCTCCTGTAAACTTCAGCTGATGATCAAAGGAAATAAATGGAAAGGGATGATGATGGAGGAATGGAAGTCATTTCGCATCTGATGTCTTCCGATTATAAACAGTAAATAGCCATGTCGTTCATATCTCTGTTCTTACAAGCAGGTTTTCTAGAAAGTACGAACTGAAGATAATTCAATGAATTGTCAGATGAATTGAAGATAATAGTCCTATACTCCAGTTAAGTCCATTGGAGGCTGGTCAGTCCACGCAGTAGATATGTGATCTTGCCCCAAACAAAGACATTGTTTTTCAAATGTTGCTGGCTCTAGATTAGAGTAACTGGAAAGAGAGAGAGGTGAATAGACATCAGACACAAGGTAGAATCAAATCTGTTGCACATTTGAAGACCCACAGGTTTTGATCAGTTAATTGGAAAGATAGTTGTATTGGGGCTGTATAATTTTTATTGTAGAATACGGTGGACTTTTTAATAATCATTATTCTTCTGGGTTTTCTTCTGAACACCGATTGGCAGACTTCATCAGCAAAATTGACATGGGCAGAAGAAAGTCTTAGATTTGAAAAGCAAATGGATTCTTAACTAGTTCACATCACAGATGCTTTGTGAGACAGAGCAGGTACCTCCCAAGCTCATATAAATAAAGATTTAAAAAAGAGTAGCTTCATTTGTAGGTTCAGATCTTAAATTGTTCTCCCTCAGAAAGAGGGAGGAGGTATCCTTTGAAATTATGCACACCTTGCATACAATCCTATAGGTAAGGATCCCATAAAAAAGACCCACTATTTTAACTCAGCAAATAAATGCATGGATTCCATAATAACAATAGTAATAACAGTATGACTATCGGCTAACAAATTTCTTCGGGAACACTTAACAATCTACATAGGTGAAGTCCATTTGAAAAGTGCCTGTCTATGAACAATAGATCAGATGGGGATGAGCCCTATTCTTTTTACGAAGCAATAAAAATGCAGCTGAATTGTCCTAGATTGTTTTCAAGGGGGAGGGAGGGGGAGGGAAGATCACACAGGGTGGGGGGGGTCCCTGTCAATGCAACACAGCAAATCACCAAGTGCCATTTCTCTGCTTCCTTCTGTGTGACAGTGTTATCCCAAGGAGATGGATGGGATTTCCATACAGTTAGAAGACGAAAACAAATAGAGAAAAGGTTTTTTTTCATAAGCATCAGGTCATACTAAACAGTGGATGTGTGTCATTTCTAATTCTTTTCATTTCTCGCTCTTCTTAGTCAGTCTTTTCTAATGTTGTCAAATCAGCCAGTCAATTACCTAGTCATTGTAGGCAACCCTTAAAACTCACTCCTGCAAAAATAACGGCTTGCACAAAATGGCCGTTTTCACTTCCAGCCAACTAGTAGCTGGCATGAAATCCATTTTTTTGGGGGGGGGGAAGGTCATTATCCCACATGATAAATAGAAACTGTTGTTTTTTTTCTTGTCTTAATTTTGCTGGCTTACTACTGGTATGTATACAAAGTGATCCCCTTTTCACCTGTATTTCATTTCACCGTCTTGTTTGTTTGTACAAATAAGGCATCATGGAAAATGGAACATAGGTGAACCCAAAGCTTGTAAAAATCATTGGTGGCTTTTGAGCAGGGTTGTCCACATAAAAGGTGGAATGTTGATCGCATTGTTGTGGCCACCATATTGCCTTTTTTTGATCAGCCCCTGTGGACACCTCCGTTAATGTTTCTTCTGTACAGAAAAAAAAAATGAGGGTGCCTTATATGGAGGAAGACTGATTTGTGTGTCTCTCCATCCTTTGAGAGAGGAGTTTTTCCAGTTTCATTGAGACATCTGGACCCAAAAGCTTTTTGCATAAAAGCACTGTGACCTTCCAAATCGTATTAAATCTTGTTCTGGAGCATTCTATGTGCACTTTTGGAGCCCAATTCCACAGGACATTCTCCAGCACCATTCTTGACTAGACAAAGCACAACCCAGCAGAAAGTGTCTAAAAAAAATAAATCTAGTTCTGTAAAGTAGTGTGTCAAGGTGATGCCCTTCTCCACCCGGTTCTTGTAAGGAAGTCCACTTGCAGACTTTTTTAAATTCAGCTCACAATGTTCTTGGATGTCTACTTTTTGCCAGCATGGGACTTCAAAGAGGCAAGGAGGATGTTGAGTGTAGCATTCATGGTAGAATCAGTAAGATAGACTCAGCTTACCTGGAGAGATTCGCCATTTTAAAGGCCTCCCCAGGGCCGTACCATCCATAGGTTTCTTTTGCTATGTGTGTGTGGAAGAAAACTGAGAGCTTTATCCTTTTAGAGGGGGCATCTGGTTCTACAGGTGACACTGAACCTCAGCTGCCCTTCTCCACCACCACCAGCATGCTGGCCAAGGCTGAGAGGCATCTTTGCTTTAAGGAGAGTGGGTTTTTCTCACACCAGCAAAGGCAACAACAATGTAAAGTGATTTGAAAGTGAGGAAGTCCAGATGGAGAGTTCATAACATCACCCAGGACAGAAAAGGCATTGCAACCTATTGATCTTTATCCAGACATCCAATTGATCAGGCATTGGCTATTAATGTGGGAGTCTGTCCATCCATTCATCCCAAAACAGTCACCAAATTATTAGCAGTGCCAGTACTAGCAACAAAACTACAGCTCCTTCCTTTTCCTTTGTTGTTTTTCAAACGATTTTAAGAGCTGACATTTTTCTTTTCCCGGGAAAAAAAAAAGGCATTTGATTTCCCAATACTTTCTTCCTGCACGTTCTAGATTACGTAGCAGCTAAACAGCGCCTACGTTATAAGTTTATCAATGATTATGTACGTGTCATTCTTGTATTTATGTATAGTGTATGTATTGTAAATATACTCAGAGCTTTTTCTCTTCTTTACTGTAAAACGGTGAATTTTATTTTTGGTTTGTTTGTTTGTTTGCCCAATGACCATCGTAATGGGGATTCCCTCTAAAGACAAGACCCATCAGCAGACAATTAACTTCATGAACAAGTATTAACGTTTTTAATGGTGTCTCAGACCTAATTCTGTTGGTGCATTGCTCTTATGTATTCCACTTCCCTATGACTTGAGCTGTGAATTGAAATAGAATTTAAACTTTTAAATGTATGCATTGGTATAAATATCTGAATGGAGGCATGAAGGATAAATAAAAGCATTTTGTATGGAACGTTTCCCTCCTGACCCATCAATTATTCCATTGGATGGCTTGCAATTTTTTATACAGCTGTATTTACAAAATAATAATAATAATAATTCAAAAAGCATTTGACAAATACTTGTTTTAACTTCCTTCTCCTCTTATACCCTCCAAATGAAATTACATGGTGGAACTTCACGTCCAATTTCATTGTTGTGAAGCACTGAAATTATATGTAAATGGTCAGAAGTTTTACTAAGGAAGAAGGATATTTGTAGCTCATGGTTGACATGAGGGGCCCTTGGTACTCTCTGAGCTTGCTTGTTTTCTTGCAGATGTTTCATTACCCAAACTAGGTAACATCATCAGTGCTAGTGCTGATGATGTTACCTAGTTTGAGGAATGAAACGTCTGCAAGAAAACAAGCAAGCTCAGAGAGCACCAAGGACCCCTTGGGTCAAAAGTTTTGATTAGACCCAACTGAGCAACTTGGTCAATATCTAGAAGCCGGGCAAACTCCAAAAACAGCACTCAGATTCCTGGAGAGACATTTATTGCTAGCAAGACCATATAATAGAATTTTGAAAACTTACCAAAGTAATCCTGCTAATCAACTTCTACCAAGTGTAATTAAGATGGTGGTACTCTGAGTTTCCTTCTAATGGTTTCTCCCTTCCCTGGGCTCCAGCATCTCTTCTGTGTTTTGAGTTCCTGTAAATATAGCCCCTCTGATGATTATGAAGAAATCACAAACATAACGCTGTATAGCTGTTCCTCTGCAATTGATCTAAAAAGTTGTTCCTTTAATTCTTTATCTGGACTGGAGCAACAGTATTGTTTGTATCCAAATATAAAGAGAAATGTTTAAAACCTAGAACTAAGGAGAAATTTCCTGACAGTTAGAACAATTAATCAGTGGAACGACTTGCCTCCAGAAGTTGTGGGTGCTCCAACACTGGAGGTTTTTAAGAAGAGATTGGACAACCACTTGTCTGAAATGTTATAGAGCTTCCTGCTTGAGCGGGGGTTGGATTAGAACAGGGGTGTCAAAGTCGATTTCATTGAGGGCCGCATCAGGGTTGTGTTTGACCTCGGGGGGCTGGGAGGCATGGCTAGGGTGGGCATGGCCAGCTTGACATCACTTGTGTCCGGGGCGTCTGTGATGGCCTCAGCACTCTGCCAGCGAAAACAGGCTCACGAGCTCTGTTTTCGGCAGCAACGGCCTCCTGCTACCTTCTGCCAGTGAACAACCAGCTCTTTTCCGAAAGCACATCATTGCTGAGAACCAGAATAATGTCTAAAATCCCAATATTGAAATATTGTCATGGCACTGTGTGTTCTATGACAGATAGCAAATTGTGTTCTTCTGACAAACAACCAGTTGACATGAAATTATTCCCATTTGCTTTCTTAACAACATTTTCCCACTTAGGTGCCATTGAAAACACACTTGTCATTTTGCTGAAGCATATCAACACTTTAACAGTATTATTGGGTCAACACCGGTTGTTACGTACTGATGTATGGAGTATTGATTTGCATAGCCACCGCTGATTGGCTAATCTAGTGGCGGGAGAAATAAACTGCTGTCAATGGCTAGCCGGCTTCAGGAAAGCCCTTAAAAGCGGCTTCCCTGCAGCCTGCCGGCAGTCCGTATTAGTTCAAGCTAATAGACAATAAAGGTGCTGAACTGTTCCTACGTCTCAACTCTTCATTCACGCGCAAATCTAACACTGGCGATTGTTAGATAGTGGGTAGAGATGACAGGAGACAGACTTCCAAGCAGCTCTTTATTTCAGCTCTTGTATCAGCAACCAGCAAAGAGCAGTCTGACAGCTTGCCCTTTTATAGGGAGCTGTCAGACAGACCAGCCAATAGCGTTTGAGCTTTTTCCCGCTCAAACGCTGGACCTGGTTGGAACCATGCAACACAGTTATAACAGTTAGAACATAACACCCCTCCCCTACTGGATGGAGCAGTCCAGCATACGTAATCACGCAGGTAGGCGGGGCGTTTAGGAGCCCTACTAGACCTGCGCAATTCAGTTGGTGGTGAGGCAGCGGCCTGAGCGGACAGGTCTGCTGCCGCTCCGGGGCCTGAGCATGGAATCTCCTGGAAGTTACTGGGTGTGGC
>QLTV01000577.1:1032335-1042941 GCA_003457575.1 Thermophis baileyi
GAAGGAAGGAAGGAAGGAAGGAAGGAAGGAAGGAAGGAAGGAAGGAAGGAAGGAAGGAAGGCAGGAAGGAAGGAAGATATAAGAGGGCCAATTGATCAAAAATTTGATCTGGTCTAAGGCAAGCTACTGTGTTTTGATAGTAACCTGGTAAGCATCATAGTTATGGTTGTGGTTATGTCCTTATGTTCCTATGGTCACTTGGTAGATGATTCTCGAACTGATATGCCCAAATTTCTAGAGTAAGACCTTCCCTGTGTTCTGTTGGGTCATTCTAGATAGCTCATGGACTGCAACTGGGTTAGAAGCAAGATGAAAAAAAAATTTACTGCAGAAAAAGTTGTTATAAATCCCATTTCAAGTTGCAGCTGGTGTAATGCCTGGGTGATTCCTGTCTGGAGTAGGAGACAAAGCATAGTTGGCCCTGACTAGGACTTGGATGGGAGACCTCCATGGTGTTCCAGGCTGTGGGCTAGTTTGGAAAACTGGAAAATTGTTCTGGAAGAAGGCAATGGCACACCGCCTCCCATTGTGGCCAAGAGGTCAGCATGATTGTGTTCATAAAACCATCAGGAGCCATAGTCTACTCAAGGTTGCCTTTATTTTAAATTTCTTTGATGCTGCACAAAGAAAGCCTACACAAGTCTGAGCCTGTAAGTCTAACTCACGTAGATTGCTGCTTTAAGAATTCCATTGGTTAGCATTAGCTAAATAAACATTTGTTATGCAAATGTTATCAAGGATCACTGTTTGCAATCAAAAAGTATTTATGCAATGGACTGCCCACGAATGTGGTCCCTCTGAAATTCACCTACACCCTGCCACTAATCAGCACCATGGCTAGAATAGGGTTGGGTAATGTTATGACCCATCTCCCTCCCCCCCCCAACCCCAAAGGCCAAAAAAAGGGTGGACCATTCAGACCCCAGACCCCAACGTGCCCAGAATGTATCCTCCCACTCAACCCTTGCACATCCCTTCCCAGGAGGTTAAACAAGGATATCATGGCAGATGTGCAACAGGTCTCCAAGGTTCCCAGACATGCAAATGGTCTCGTGCACAGAGCTGCCAATCTCAGAACTGTGTGTGTAGACACCTCTGCGAGACAATGGTGCATTTCTCCTGTTAGGAACACCATGGCTCTAAGGAAAGATTTGGGGGAAGGATTCTGCTCTAAATCCTGCTATCTGGTCTAGATCAGGATTGCATGCTTTCTGGAGAAGATCAAAAGCTGCCTAGGAAACTAGAGACGATCCACCAATTGACCCTTAAACAAATCCATATAAGGCTGCATGTCTGCTCTTTTCATTCTGGTTCCATCCAGTTGGACCACAGGAGCTAAGAAAGATGGGAGTCCAACTGAAGAGCGCAACTCTATTTAATAGCTGTTCACTCAGTGGGAGGAATGGATCCCTCTACTCCTCCAACTGGCCACTGCTCAGCATTTGAGGAAGGTCACACCCTGAGTTTCCCTGTCATAGAAGCCCTAGGCCCTAACTGGAGATACTGCACACTTCCCAAACCCGGAAGAACACAGAAAGCTAGCAGAAAGAGTTAAGTGTGTGTTGTGCTCATTCATACCAAAGAATGGAATTCATTTCTTTTCCATTCAGAGTCTGAGATTATTACAGGGAAGCCCAAACTAGTCTGAATCAGCAACTCCACTTTTGTGTCTGCCAAATTAGGCGGCTGTCCTTGAGGCTCTGACCCTGGGAGTCAGTTCGACTGACCCCAGAGGGACTCAGTCTCAAGTCCGGTTGCCTAGGATTGTCCTGCAGTGTCCTTCTTCCTTTTCTAAAACTCTCTCGTGGTACATTGCAACAGCTGCCACGTGACCCACGGTGTGTCATTTCCCTCTTTTTCATCTGGGAACATCTTGTGTCAACACCTGTACAGACAAGATTAGTTAGACAGGAATTTACTCCAGGGAAGGGAGGAGCCCCCCCCCTTTTTTTTCCAGAGATCCTCCCTTTGTCAAGAATGGGTCACGTGACCTCACAAGTCCGATGGCACAAGCCTTGCAGGAGGGAAGAGTGAGATTCCAGCACGTAAAGAACATTAATTGTCCTACGCCGTAGAAGAAGGAAAAGCAAACAAACCCACAAGCACCTCTGGGCGCAGTTGCAGAGCTTAAAGTATTGTGTGGGAGGAAGAACCTTCTAGAAGGGCTGAGATGAGAAGGAGAGATACCTGAGGAAGTGGGAAACTGGGGAGAAAAAATGTGATTCCTTTCCCAGCAAGATAATTAATCATTTCTACATAAGATCTTGAATTACCTGTGTAAAACAAACATATTATCCAGTCCATACTTGCTCTTTCTATTAAGATAACTGACTTGAATTTTGAGGGAAATTTCTCCAAACTGGCATTCTACAGAGGCACTGGAATTGGAATCCCTAAAAGTCTCAGGATGATGATGATGGTGGTGGTGGTGGTAGTGGTGATTTCTCACCCCTCAAATTATCAAACAATTTCCCATTTCTTATTTCAAACCATCTTTTACTTGGATGGATATCTCAGATACTTTTGTTGCTTAGTTCAAGGTTGCACGTGAAAAAGACAGATACCATCAGGAGGGCCTATAAGGTGCTAAAAAGTCAAGATGGTACTGTGTCTGCCTGATGGAAGACCTATCTCTCTTTGTGTGCATCATGTGTGCATCACACATGCAGAAAAGGGATGGGACTTCAACTGTGCATTTGGGTCCACCTTCTTGACTTTTTGACTGACACCCCATGGATGCCCCCATCTGTCAGGTGCAAGAAGTCAGGAGCCAGGATAGAGTTCAAAAGTACTATAGGTTTATTTCATTCTACCTATACACAATCTGAGCTACTAACAGTCAAGACGAATTGGCCTCAGATAAGGGTCAATGGACTTCAAGGGGAGCTGGTCTTAGAGTCTCTTACGGGTGCATAGAGACTCCAAACTGATGATGCATTTGATGTCCTCAGGCTCAGCTTGGTCATCTCCTACATCATCTGGCCCTTTGCAGAGACTAGAGCTGGGAAGAAGAGACCTCTCTGTCTTCATCCAAGATCTTGCTGTGCTACAAGTTGAGGGCAGCTTTGGCCAAAGCACATCTCTTTAGCTTTAGAATTTCTGGGTTTTCATTTGTTTTGACAAAAGGAGTCTGAGCAAACAAAGCCACTTAAATAATTAGTTTATATGACAAGTGGTAGAGGAAACAAGATGATTATGGGTGATCAAGCAGCCCAGAGGAGACCCATCCAATCTTTTTGCTACACATCCAGTGGACTTCGGGCAAGAGAGATGTTTTTTTAAATGTCCAAAATAAATTATGAATCTTTCTTCTTCCTAATTAAAGCACAATCACTCTACTACAAATCTGTCAACTTGACTTTCTCTGTGAAAATGCCTCCAGTTCTTTCCTAATCTCTACACTTTAAATTAAAATACCTCGCTTGTTGCAAAAGGAACCATGTGATAATTTTTTTTCAGCAGGCATGGTCTACATTTCTCTTCACCATCTCAAAACAGATGCTGGACTTCTAAAGTTACAACCAGGAGGAGATACACTGCAGACCTCGTATCTTCTGGTCAGAGGCTCATTGCCCCCAGGCTGTGTTTCCAAGAATCTGAAATGCTGTGTCTCTTCTCCACAGTTTAGACAAAACCATCTCCAGCAATGCATGCTGTTATTATTGAGTGTCTTCTCCATTCTGTAGTGCTTCCTGTATTCAAAAGACTTGACCTATTGTGCAAGCCTGAGAGTTGCTTGAGAATGGACTTCAGATAGCTGCAAACATCTGGCTATTCACCCAGGCCTTTGGTGAGAGAGAGGGAGACTCCTTGGTTCATCATCCTGATAATATTTTATTGATTATATTACAATGTTTGATTCCTGTGAGTTGGCAGTCATATTATCCTTCTCCTGTTATAACCAGGGCAGGTGAGAAAATGGGAACTGAAAGTGGCTGAGGCAAGAGAAAGGATATGTTGCCTAATCCAGAGTTCCCTTTAAGGTTGGGAGTCCTCCTCACCTTGGAGATTAGGAACTATCTCAGTTGTTCTCTCAATCTTGGCATCCTCAAGATGGATGGACTTAAAACTCCTACAATTAAAAATATGCCCTTTTGTGACATCTTAGCCTCCATCACCTTCTTCTGATTTATGGTGCCAGTTTGGTGCCACGTCTTCCAAGTTGCTCTAGACATCATAATTCACATCAAAAAGGGACAGGACTTCATTTGCACTGATGTGGTTGCCATCTTGATTATTTTAACCGCCCTGTGGATCTCCCTAAAGAGCAGTCCAGGTTCTACTTGCTACCTTGCCAATTGCTCAGTGATGGCAAGATATACATACAGTATACATCTACATATTCATGTGTGTGTTACACTTTGTAAGTCGATATCAATCAGTTTGGTCTGGAGCTGGACTGCAGCATCTTTTCTTTGAGTTAGTCTCAGACATTTGCTGCTTCTGATCATGCCATTACAAATTTTCCATCCCCTAGATAATAATAGTGAATATTGCATTTAGATTTTTTAATAAACATTGGAAGCTATCTGAAACCAGGGGTGGGCTGCTCTGGGTTCGCCCGGGTTTGGGCGAACCTCTAGCGAAGATTCTGTGCGGTCGGCCAACCCCCAAATCCCACTCCTGACTGGCCCCACCCACCCCGCCCCTCCCAGGAGTTTCCACGTGGCCCGTTTTGGATGCCATGTAAGTGTAGGGCCTGGGCGGAGGCTCGGGAACAGTGAAAAATGGGCCTCCCGGAGGCTCCAGAAGGCCGGAAACGGGCCCATTTCTGGCTTCTGGAGGGCCTCCGGAGCCCAGGGGAGGCCGTTTTTGCCCTCCCAGAGGCTCGAGGAAAGCCTCCAGAGCCCAGGGAGGGCAAAAATGCCCCCCACTCATGGTGCAGGAGGCCGACTAGGCCACGCCCACCATGGCCACGCCCACCCAGCAACCGGGCAGAGAATAGCAATAGCAATAGCACTTAGACTTATATACCGCTTCATAGTGCTTTACAGCCCTCTCTAAGCGGTTTACAGAGTCAGCATATTGCTCCCAACAATCTGGGTCCTCGTTTTACCCACCTCTGAAGGATGGAAGGCTGAGTCAACCTTGAGCCTGTGAGATTTGAACCGCCGAACTGCAGCTAGCAGTCAGCTGAAGTAGCCTGCAGTGCTGCACTCTAACCACTGTGCCACCTCGGCTCCGTTGCTAAACATTTTGAAGCCCATCCCTGATCTGAAACATATGGAAGCAAGAGCAGTCAAAGCATTTTTTTAGTATGTATAATTAGGCAAATCTTTCTTCCCATCTTGCCTGTCTCAGGAAATTGTACCTTTCATGATATCTCATCCCCCATCACCTTCTTCTGATTTAGGACAGGAGCCTGGTTTTTTCTTGTCAGTGCAAAATGATGGTTTTCCTTTCTTGGTGCCAACTCAGTGTCATGTTTTTCTGTAGCTCTAGAGGTCATGATGTTCAGGAGTCACTAGACTGTAGGTGAGATTCCAAAGTGTTGAGAAGGAGAAGGAAGGAACGGGAAGGATCCCAGGCTGTGTCTTCCCATCCCAAACTTTGAGCTCAGTTTTAGGAATTCTCACTTGTCCTTTCATCTAAGCCTAATGCACGTGTTGTCCTTTATGGTCAGAGGGTCTATCAAGACCTCAGCTCATCTCAGTTGCTTAAGACTCAGAATGGACTTCAGAAAGCTGCAAACATCTGGCTGTTCTCCCAGGCCTTTGATGAGGGGGGGAGAGAGAGAGAGACTCCTTGGTTCGTCATCCTGATCATCTTTTATTGATTTTATTACAATGTTTGATTCTTGTGAGTCGGCAGTCATTGGGAATAGTGCGGCATTCAAGTTTAATGAATTATGGTTACTGTTATTACTCTGTCCCAATTTGGCACCTTCCAGAGGGGCTGGAATATACTTTCCTGAATCGTTAATTGGCACTTGATTGGAAATCATGAGATTTTTCATCTACTGCATTGCAGAGCAGTAGAAATTGAAAACTGCTTTTAAGACACATCTGAATGATAGACAAAACTTAGAAACATTAGCACAACAAAGTTGGAAGGGACTTTGGAGGTCTTGTAGTCCAACTCCCTGCTTGACCAGGAGACTGTATACTATTCTGGATAAATGGCTGTCCAGTCTCTTCTTGAAAACCTCCAGTGATGGAGCATCCACAACTTCTGGAGGCAAGCCATTACACTAATTACTTGTTCTCACCGTCAGGAAATTTCTCCTTAATTCTAGGTTGGATCTCTCTTTAATGATCTTCCATCCATTACTTCTTGTCCTGCCCTCGGGTGCTCTGGAGAATAGGGCTTAATATTGGAAATTGAAATTTGACACTGTTCTCATTCTTGCTTAGGAAGTATCCTATTTGTGCACAACCTGTGAAATTGGGTTAGGCTCATGTCCCTTCAACAGCTCTGGGACTTCCCAATTCCTGTACAGCAGTTCTGATTTCCAATCACCTTCACACCTGCTGACTTCAGAATGCTAAATACAGGTAGAGAACATCATCTCACCATCAGGATTCCCTCCATCTGGCCAAAAGGAAAGTGCAGAGAACCTCGTTCAGTCCCTAATCTCAAATTTAGGGCAGCTCGTAAAGTTTCAAAACTCCCCTCGATTCAACTCCACACAAAAAGACAACAAAATATATTTATCTAGGTGTTTTGCGTAGTTGTTTACCTATAATGTTTTGTGCATTGTCAAACCAGAAAATCTGTGTGCGTTGGGCAAACAAGAAGAAAAGCTGAGCAGTTGCTATGTGAGGAAGGTTTCCAGGTGCAAAGCCATCTTTTGTCATGTGTTCAAAAGCCTCTTGCAAACAGTGATGAGGATTTGCGCTGGCAAGTTTGCGATTTGCTTGTTGGTTTTTAAATAACTGTCACCCTGCTTGCATTTTTAGGGGCAAGGTTTGAAAGCCGGAGATACCGGAGAAACCAACAAGCAAATCGCAAACTTGCCAGCGCAAATCCTGCAAGAGACTGTCCAATGAAGCTATCGTGTTCCTTTTTTTTTCCCCAAACATTTTTTAATTAGGTTATAAAATATTATAAAATGCAAAAAACAAAAGTAAATAAAAGAGCAGTGAAAGGGGAGGTGCAGGGGGAGAGAGAAGGAAAGGTAGGGAAAAGAAAAGAAAAAGAAGCATTGACTTCCGACTCTCTCTGTTGCAGTAGAATAGGGCATTAACAGGGTGTGATGCTAATTTGCCTCCTCGTGGTGCACCCTGGATAGCACGGTAGTGTGAACCAAATGACTAGCAACAAGTGGCAGCCAGACTGCATTGAAGAATTGGCAGTTGATGACAGCTGGCAGCCAGACATCTTTGTAGAACTCCTGGCTCTCTAAATACATGGCAAACAACTAGCAACAAGTGGCAGCCAGTATGCATTGAAGAATTGGCAGTTAACGACAGTCATCTTTGTAGAATTCCTGGCTCTCTATGGATAAACAACTATAAGTCCATGTATTTGCCATACGCTAAATAAATAAATAAATAAATAAGGGCATTAGCATCAAATCACAGCTTTTTGTTTTTCCATAATAATATGAACAAGTCATTTCTATAAAGATCTACCAATCTAATCTGTAAAACCCAAAGTCAAAGTTACATTCTTTTCCACATCAGGCACAAAATTCAGAAGCGTTTTCCATGTGGAAACAAAAGAATGTATGTTTTTTTTCTTTAATCGGAATAGTCAGTTTTGCCTTTTCAGCCAACACCATCAACTTCTGCATCGATTCTTCCATGGTAGGTATCAAAGTGTCCTTCCATTTTTGCGCATACAATAGTCTTGTTGCTGTCAACATGTAGAGTAGCAAAGTTCCATTTTTTTTTCACCAGTTCTTTTTCCATTAGTCCCAAAAGGAAAAATCCTGGTTTCATTTCTATCTCCATTTTCAGGATCTTCTGTATTAGAGTGTGAATCATACTCCAAAATTATTTGGCTTTATCACATGTCCACCAGAGGTGGGTTCCTCCCAGTTCGGACCGGTTCGCTCGAACCGGTAGCAACCCACTGGTGATAACATGGAGCCGGTTCGGTCGGAGCCGGTCCGTGGACGCCGCCATCTTATTTTTTGGATTATTATTTTTTTTGGATTTTGGGGGGGGAATTTTTTCTTCTGCGCATGCGCAGAAGCCGAGTTACCGGCACTGTGCATGCACTGCCATCTTGTTTTTGGCTTTTTTTTGGAATTTTTTTGGAATTTTTGGCACTGCGCATGTGTGCGCATGCAAAGCGCATGCGCGCCCACGAGGTGCAGCCATGCGGCGTGGGAGGAAGTGAACTGGCAGTGAGGTAAGTTAGAACCCACCCCTAATGTCCACCATAGATGGTAAAAAGTTCCTTCTTTATTCTTAGAAGCTATCGTGTTCCTGAGTGGGACAGTGTTGATCTTAGAGGTTTTCCTGCATGGTGGGGACAGGCACAATAGGATCTGTGAGGCAAGGTGTTTTGGTGCTCCTGAAATGCTTTCTCCAGTTTTTGGTCAATAGCACTGAAGCTAGAAAAAAAAAGCCGACTCAGTTCTTAAAAAGCAATTGGACATTCTAATTTCCAAAAACCTGAAGAATCTGATTGTTTCTAGAACCTTAACCTCACAACTTCTTTGCAGGATTTATCGGTTGTGGCAACCTTGAAGATAGACCTACAGTAGGAAACAGAGGTGGGTTCCTCCTGGTTCAGACCGGTTCGCCCGAACCGGTAGCGACCCACTGGTGACGTCACGATGACATCACAGATCCAGTTCGGTCGGTGCTGGTCCGTGGGTGCCGCCATCTTTTTTTTTATTTTTTTTATATATTTTTTTATTTTTTCTTCTGTGCATACCGTGGGTGTCGCCATCTTGTTTTCAGCTTTTGTTTTTTTATTTTTTATTTTATTTTTTTGCACTGCGCATGCACGCACGTGTGAAGTGCGCGCACACCCACGAGGCGTGGCCACGCGGCGCGGGAGGAAGTGAACCGGCAGCGAGGTAAGTTAGAACCTAGCCCTGGTAGGAAAGATTTCTCGTACAGAAATCTGTCATTCACATGGCTTAAAATGCCCAGAAGCGATGATCCTGGCCTGAATGCAACACATCAAATATAACTAAAGGGGATGAACATCAGCAGTGAAGAATTTATAAACAAATCACCTACACTGAGCAATGCCCCCCCCCCATTATAATTCCTGAGTGATAATTGCCTGGGAATTTGGAGGAATTTCTCAAGTGCGGTGGTTTTGTTTTGTGGTTGGTTTAATTAAACTTCAGATCTGGAAAACGTTTTAGACTCCATCATTCATTTAACGTTAATAACCTTTCCAACTTTGAAGGTCTCCATGCTCTCTGTCTAGGTCTAAGCTGACTTGGTATCAAAGAAAACAAAAAGTTCAAGAAGATCCAGAAGGACCCTGTTCTGGACCCTGGAAGATTGAATTAAACTGGTATCATTTACCAAGACATTCATCTGAAATTCAACTACAGCATTCACCACCTCCACTGGCCTCAGGTACTGATGCCACGATTAGCTTAGCAAGAAGTACCTGCTGGCTTCACGTTCTGTGAAGGGAAGTGACCTCAGGAGATCTCATGCACAAGAAAGGGTCCCCTTCCCATCAAGACTTTGGCTTCAAATATAATGCTTGCTCCATCCAAGTCCTCCATCTCAGGTTGCTATTGCACAAGCTGTCATTCAACGTTGTTTCTCATATTCTTATCAAAGTCTGCAGACAGTGATGGCCTGTTCCCCAAACCGCCCCTAAGACCGGAAGACCTGAGGCACTTCACAACTAATCAAGAAGAGAAACTAATCCAAGAGAGAAGCAACCTGGAATTAAGGAGAAACTTCCTAACAGTGATAACAGTTAACCAGTAGAACAGCTTGCTTTCAGAAGCTGTGGGTGCTCCAGCATTGGAGATTTTTAAGAAGAGATTGGACAACTACTTGTCTGAAATGGTATAGAGTTTCCTGCTTGAGCAGGGGGATCGGACTAGAAGACCTCCAAGGTCCCTTCCAACCAGGGGTGGGTTCCGAAAATTTCCACTACCACTCTGTGGGCGTGGCTTAGGGCTGCGCGCGCGCACGCTCCCCCGGTGCAATTCTGTGTCCGCGCATGCTCAGTCACTATAATCTGCCCGAAACACAGCTGAGGAGCTGATCAGCTGTGCTTCGGGTGAAGAATAAAGGACAGCATTAACCCGGGGGCGGGTGGGAGGGCCCTCCCAAAGCAGCAGCAGAGCACAAACAGCCCAAAACGTAAAAAAGCCGCAAAAAAATTCAGGGGAAAAAATGGTGGCGCCCACGGACCAGCACTGACCAAGGCGGGTCCACGACACCATCATGACGTCACCAGCGCCTCACTATCGGTTCGGGCGACCCAGTACGATCCGGGAGGAACCCACCCCTGCTTCCAACTCTGTTATTCCATTACAATTGTTGGAAGAAATGTCCATCTGGGTTCAGTTCTAAGTGGGGAGGAAGACACTGGAAACATGGTGGCTGATTGGAAAGATGGTTTTTAATGGTGGACCGGACCACATGGTTTGAGGTCCTGGGCAAAAAAGCACAAGAGAGAGAGAGAGAGAGAGAGAGAGAGAGAGAGAGAGAGAGAGAGAGAGAGAGAG
>QLTV01000577.1:1044732-1057770 GCA_003457575.1 Thermophis baileyi
TCTTCCTCTTCTTCCTCCTCCTCCTCCTCCTCCTCCTCCTCCTCCTCCTCCTCCTCCCTTTATAAAATTTCACATAGTCTGATAACACTGTAATTTTTTTAAAAGCACATGTCCCTCACTTGGCATCTCAACATGTATTTTGCATAACTGACTGATGGAGAATGTTCAAAAACTACTGCAGCTGAAGTGAGATAAAGTTCCTCCTGCAGAGCAGGATATGTGATGGTCAACTCACCTAAAAAATGTTGCTGTCACCCAGGAGCAAACCCGTCTGTGTCATCATTGTTCTTCCCTTCATTGCTCGGGGGTAATCGAATCCTCACTTGAAGGCATCTGTGAACAGCTGTCCCACTGTCTGAGTATTAACTCGCCTGGCATTTAACAGTTACCAAAATAGGTTTATGAATATAGTCTATGTTTACAAACGTATAATTTTATGTAGGGCAGAGGGATTGTTCTGAAAAATGCCTGAGATTTTCACTGCAGGATTTTCAGATGCAAATTAATTTGCCCTGCGTTCCATTCAAATATAATCATATAAAAAAAATCCTATCATCGCATTCTCTTTAAAGAGGAGATTATGAGCACCATAGCTCTCTAACAGACTTAAATCGAAGTTGTGAAAAATCACTCGGGGATACTGAATTTATTCTTACTAAGAGCTAGTCTGGATTCAAGGGATGGACTAGAATCAACATGAATCCTGTTCACATGGTCAGCTTGTCCCTCTCTTTCTCAGCTTGGCCTTACAACATTGTGGCAGAGATAAAAAGGAGTAGACAGAGGACTTTAAACCATCTAAAGGTCTCTGGAGCAAGTATGGTAGAGCCCACAACATATAAACATGTTAAATAAATTACAGAGGATTTTTAAGGAGATTGATTTGAATCCATTTTAACCAGCTCATTTTTTCAACCATTTTTTTCCAACAATTTTTGTTGATTCTTTAAAAAGTATTGTTATTTAAGAACTTTGTGACTATGGGTAACCATGGCCAAGAGGGAAAGGATAAACCTTATGTCACCATCAGAATGTTGTTCGGAATTACATAAATTTTCTCTGTCTGATCTTCCTTTTATGGAACCATATGAAATTTAGAATCATCTTTTTCTGGGTCAATTCAAAGTTGTTCTCATGCATGAAAAACAGGACAAGAAACGGATTCTTCTTTGACAGCATAAATACTACTACCACCAGCAACTTCTAAACATCACTGCTGACAAGGTCCTTACTTGGATCAAAATATGTTTGGAAGCATCCCACATATTGACCATCTGACCACACTTCCTCAACCATGTTGATCCTGATAACATTTGAAGAGGTTAAGAATCCTGACATGTGGATCATGTAGATTTGTGCTATAGAGAGGGGTCTATGACAATTCGCCGTGCCAACTTGCCATGGTCAACTCGCCATGGCCAACTCCCCATAACCAACTCGGTGGCTAACTTGCTGTGGGACAACTTGCTACAGCCAACTCACCATAAGACAATTCACTAAGAGTTACACTAATATCAAAGAAATGATGGAATAGAATCATTTTAAAAAAAGGATGCAAAAGGAGAGACAGAATGAAATGTGAATGGCACAAATTGAAATATTTTTTTATTTATTTTAAATAATTAAATAGAATTGTTAAATTGTCCTGCAGTGAGTTGTGCCATGTCAAGTTGGCCATGGAGAGTTGGCCAGTGGAGAGTTGGCCATGGTGAGTTGGCCATGGCAAATTGTCCCATTCCATATAGAGAGGGCCTAAGGTCAAGAAAGGTAACCGCGGCTAACTTCGTCTTCTGTGTTGGTTGTTCAACGTAGTCACTAACCTTTGGTAATTACCTCCAACTCTTGTGACTTCACAGGAATGCTACTCTGTCTAGGAAAAAAATTGATGGTAGAAATTTCACAACCAAAGGGACATGCTGAAAGGAACTTAAGGCACTTCTTTTGAGCAAGACAAAAGAAAAATGTTGATGTGTGACTTCAATGGATTTTATGGGATGTATATAGAAATCTAGGGGACGCGATGGCTCAGCGGCTAAGATGCTGAGCTTGTTGATCAGAAGGTCGGCAGTTCAGCAGTTCGAATCCCTAGCGCCGCATTACGGGGTGAGTTCCCATTACTTGTCCCAGCTTCTGCCAACCTAACAGTTCAAAAGCACGTAAAAAATGCAAGTAGAAAAATAGGGACCACCTTTGGTGGGAAGGTAACAGCGTTCCATGCACCTTCGGCGTTGAGTCATGCTGGCCACATGACCACGGAGACGTCTTCGGACAGCGCTGGCTCCTCAGCTTAGAAACGGAGATGAGCACCGCCCGCTAGAGTCGGGAACGACTAGCACATATGTGCTGGGGAACCTTTACCTTTACCTTTATATAGAAATCTATGCATATATACTGAGCAACATGTCTGAAAGGAATTACAAGTAGTCCTTGACTTATAACAGTTCATTTAGTGACCGTTTTGAAATTGTAACAGCACTGAAAAAAGTGACTTATGACCATTTTTCACACTTACAACCATCGCAGCATCCCCCTGGTCATGTGATCAAAATTCAGACGCTTGGCAACTGGCATGTACTTAGGACAGTTGCAGTGTCATGTGATCCCCTTTTGCGACCTCCTGACAAGCAAAATCAATGGGGAGGCCAGGTTCACTTAACAACCATGTTGCTAACTTAACAACTGCAGTGATTTACTTAACAACGATGGCAAAAAAAGGTCGTAAAATGGGGCAAAACTCACTTAACAACTCACTTAGCAACAGAAGTTTTGGGCTCAGTTGTGGTTGTAAATTGAGGTATACTTGTATTTTTCTACGTGAGCAGCTGTAGCTGTCTGGGCTCATGTTCAGGAATCCGGACTTCAGAAGCCACCTAGTATGATAACTTGAACTTAACGACATCTTGTCTCATCATAGTTGACCTTACAAGGTTTTTTTTTCTCTCTTCTTCTTCATCTTAATCTTCTGGAACTTTAAAGAAATATTCTCATTTTCTTCTTGGCTGTTCCTAGTCCATTCCAAAATGGCAGCCACAACAGTGCTATCAAAGTTCCTCCGGTTTATTTGTGTCATTCTTATCAGATGATCAATGGAAGCTATTGAGACTATAAAATGCCACCCCCTTAGAAGCCTAAATGCCCTGTGATGCCAAACTTGTCAGCAATAGATCAACATTTCTTTCTTTCTTTCTTTCTTTCTTTCTTTCTTTCTTTCTTTCTTTCTTTCTTTCTTTCTTTCTTTCTATATATATATATAGGGGAACTAGTATTGGAGAGGCATCTACTGTTTTGTAATACTTGCCTTAGTTTATCTGACTGAAAGAAATATGTTTTTTTCTGTTAAATCACCTGGTATACCCAAATATGGGAGGGAGCATACTGCTTTCTTTTTGCCTTTCGGCCCCTCCAGGGGGCATCCAGGCAGTTGCTTACAATGACAGTCCATTTCTATGTGTTATATATATATATATACGTATATACATTTTATTAATTTTCTATTAATTACATTTTTAGTGCTTAATAAACATCGTGTTGTCTGGGTATTTAATTTGATTAACAATACTAATTACATTCTTAATCTCCACCCCTTTTTTCCAACCACTGATAAAATAGATTCCATGTTTGATAGTGTTGTATGAAATATCCTTTCTGGGTTCGGTTCCAAGTGGGGAAAAAAACACTGGAAGCATGGAGGCTGTTTGAAAAGATGGTTTAATGGTGGACAGCAGGACCACATGGTTTGAGGTCCTGGGGAAAAGGGGATCACATGCTTCAAAGATGTTGAAGAAGAAGAGAAGGGCTGAGATGCTGAGAGTGCCTGAGTTTTATACCCTCTGTTGGGCCCCAGCTTAAGAGTTTCCTGTTCCTGTACAAGAAAAATGTATCCCATTGGCTGTCAGACTCCCTCTGTAGGCTTTTGTCTGTGTCCCACCAGGCTTGGCTGATGTAATCTTCTCAGGTGCCATGTGGTGAGATGGCTTTGGGATTCCTATTATGGTTCTTCTTTGTTATGTAGAATAGACTGCCCATTGACAAAGGTGGGGGGGATGAGTGAGTTTGCTCTGGTCTTAATGGTCCATTGACAAAGGTGGGGGCTATTAAGAGTTAGTCTATTTTCTGCCTAAAAACATGTTTCTCCATTTCTCAGCCAGGGAAATATAATACTCTGCCTTTTTTAATATTTCCTAAAATATTTCATTCCTCTAGGAAGGGGGTAGGTGCTAACTTCCTACAATAGTATTCTGTGTCTTCTTTCTGTTTAATTTTCAATGTCGATCTATCTATTTCTGCACAGTCTAATATCTTCTTAATTATCTCTTCATCTCACGGTATTTCTTCATTTTTCCAATATTGTGTGAATATAATCCTCAATAGACCAACATTTCTGATTCATCCAGTTATTATTATTATTTTCCAATCTATCCAATCTACCTCACCCCTTTGGCTTTTCCTGATCTCCAATGATTATCATTCTCTATTGTGTTTTAGAATTGTTTGGAATAATTTGATGGCTGTCATTTTGCATAAATGCTGCATGGTTCGATCACATCAATTGATTGATTGATTGATTGATTTAAATTAATATATAAGAGTGAAAGAAATAGCCCTTGTTTAGAGAGAGATGCCGCAAGATATCCTACCAGGGATGTTGTGCGAGTTGGGATCATATCATTTTGCAATGGCCAAAGTAAATGCCAGGCTAAGGTACCTTGATGGATATCTCAAGGAGACGACTTCTCTTCTTCTCACTTCAGAGTTATCTGAGTGAAAGAAAAATAGGCCCTCTGGCCCAGGGTTGCCAGGAATATGCAATTGAGGGTACAAAAAAGAACCAGAAGTGAGAAGAATTGGTTGTATGCCCTAGTCCTTTGTAGTTAAAAAAGATAATGGTGGGAAAACATATAAGGTCAGCTAAGGTGAAACAGGATGTCATGACATTTGAGTTATGGTGCTAGGTGGTCTTTTGAGGGAACAGCTGGTCCCTGGGACAATGTCTTATGCAACCCAATCCCGTTAACTGTCTCTTGCAATCACAACAGAGGAGGGGGGGGATTAGCAGTGTCATCCTGCCCATTGGCTTTCTTTAAAAGGTCTTCTGCAATTGCCTTCATAACTATCACCACATTAGAAGATCACTCGGTGCTGGATTGTTCTTCAAAAAATCAGCCCCAACTTTAATCAGTAGATCTATGTAGCACCCTGCCGATGTTAGACATGAAAGACCAGATCTACCTGTGATATATGGCTAAAAGCTTATGCACAGGAATCTTCTCAGCTAATAATCGGCACCTGCTTGGAGTTAGATAAGGGTCAACACAATTCAAGGGGCGGTTGGAGCTAGTCGGCTTGTGGTTATGTAGAGATTCTAGGCTGATTCCTCTTTTTACTCTTTTCTCTCCATCTTCAAATTCTGCTGCTCCTACACCAAAGTTCCTATCACTTTTATCTTCTGACTTCAGCAGTCTTTAAATGTAAGAGGTATGTTCCTAGTTTATGACCTTGTGATGAAGATACTGGTTAGAAAGTAGGAGGTTATGTACTTGCCAAATCCAACTGCCAGTGTCCACCCTAGAGAAGACCTAAAGCTGTGTTGAGGTTTTGTAAACTCTTCCACAATGGTTGAGCAAGCCATGTCAGGCCAGAAAAGTTCAACGTTAACTCTGTTAATTCCAGATTTCATTACGGGAAAAATACCAGGCAAATCAGGAGTGGATATGGCAGGACTGATCAAGTTCACATTGTCCAGACCAGCTCTCATCTCAAAAAGACATGCATTCTTAGAGCTTCTTGGACAAGAAGATTCAACAGGGAGAAAGATGCATGAAGAAAAGAGAAGACAATTCTTTCAGGCAAATAGCCAAGTTTTTGAGTTGCAACAGAAAAGTTCCTTGGATATTTTGTTTCAGTCTAAATTGAGAATGATATGGCTGCTTAACAAGCTCCATCTGAAGGAATGCAAAACATTCAATGAACATGAATAATTTGTTAGTATAGTATAGCTTTATATTTTATCTTTAAGCTAGCATTGTTATCCTTCATTAGGTGCGCTATAAATAATATTGTGTGATAGCTTGCAAATTCGATATACAAATTACATGCACACATCAAACGTCTCATGCACCTTCATTGTACAAAGTTAAACTGTTGTGACCTGGTTCACAGAACTAGGTCTATCCTTCATAGAATTTATGCTACTCATTTGACATGAGTCCTACAATAAAAGCACCTTAAGAAATTCAATTTGAGTCTTTAGTAGGCACTACCAAATATCAATAAAGGAGAATATTTGTAGCTCAGGGTTGAAATGAGGGGTCCTTGGTGCTCTCTGAGCTTGTTTGTTTTCTTGCAGACGTTTCATGACCCCAACTAGGTAACATGATCAGTGCCAGAAGGGAGTAGGGTTTGCAGGAAAGAGTAAAAGGAGGAGGAAGAGGAGAAAGAAGAAAAAAAGGAGGAGGAAGAGGAGAAAGAAGAAAAGGAGGAGGAGGAGGAGGAGAAGAAGACAACTGTGGGGTCCTTGGTGCTCTCTGAGCTTGCTTGTTTTCTTGCAGATGTTTCATTACCCAAACTAGGTAACATCAGTGTTAACACTGATGAAGTTACCTACTTTGGGTAATGAAATGTCTGCAAGAAAACAAGCAAGCTCAGAGAACACCAAGGACCCCTCACTACCAAATATTTCCATGCCAGTTGTATTGCATTTGCCATCAATGAGAAAAGCTTTCATGAATATAGCTGTGGTGACAGACAGATGTGGGCTTCACATAATTTAACAACCGGTTCGCCTAGTGCAGAACCGAAAATGTGAGCGCACATGTGCACGCGCGCTTCACGCGCACGCATGGCTTCAAACACACGGCGATTTCATGTACGCAGCTTCCAGCACATCTTCTCGGGCAGCCACGGTGAGTAGAGCAGGTGAGGTGCGGAAATCAGCTGGGCTGCGTGGGCGGGGCGAGCGAGCCAGAGAGTGAGATATATAGGACGGGATAGCACCGGGGCGGGGGAGAGGGCCCAGCTGATGGTCGGAACTACCGGTACGGGCGAACCGGTCTGAACCAGCAGCAGCCCACCTCTGGTGACAGACATTTGTTGCCATGTCATGGGAAGGAATCAGCTGCAGAACCGTATCATTTCTCTGGAAGTTCTATAACATGGCAATAGCACATAGACTTATATATTGCTTCACAGTGCTTTACAGCCATCTCTAAGCAATCCAAACATCTCCAAACATTTCAAACAATCAACAATCCTTAGCCAAATTGTAGTCAGTTGCTGCCACATCCTCATGAACTAGTTGAAAGACCACTTCTGGTTTCTTTGCTTGTTTGGCCATCTTGTTTACAAATTGGGGGAGAGGGGTTGCAGAAGGATGCATTTCCCCAGTGTCACAGCTGCTGGGGCAGAGCCAGCAGTGGGTTTCACATTATGTTACTACTGGTTCGCCCCGTGCACGTGTGTGCCCGGTTCACGCACGTGCCTGCCTTCCGCGCATGCGCCCGGCCTCAAAACTGTGCCTAAATAGGATGGTATAGAGCCAGGATGGGTGGGCGGGTGGGCGGGCCCACCCGCAATTTCCACTACCGGTTTGGGTGAACCAGTCCGAACTGGCTGAATACCACCTCTGGGCAGAGCTCGTCCCATCGGGAGCCGCTCATCGGTAGGTTAGTGGTGGGCTGCAAAATAAAGAGCTTGGCTTCCTATGTTACTTCACTCCTATCACTTCTTCTATGATGTCCTAGGACAGCCTAAGGATCTGGGTATAGAAGTGGCTACACACTTCTACAGTTTTCTCACAATGGCCTTAAATACTCTCTCATTTCCTGCCTTCACAGCAAAGCTTTCATGGCACACCCTGTCTGCCTCAGGGGAAAATATCGCTGGGCAAGATGGTTTCCACCAACATTTATGCCTTAACTCCCAGACACACCAGGAAGGCTCTTCAAGAGTAGGTCTTCTCTCTTGGCTGGTAAAATGCCTAAACCAGCTCTCTATACCACTCCAGGCTCAGGAGTGAACAACTCTAGCTTTAACTCCATGGGTTACTACAACGAGTGAGTGAAGGGATGTTGAGCTTTTATGTAAATATCGACTCAGCTTCATTCCTCCAGCTGAAGAACAAGCTGTGAGAAGATGCCAACAAGTTTTGTGTTCTAAGCTACAATGCTAACAAAACTCAAAATCTGGTCCAACCACTCCAACGGAAGTTGAAACATTTTTTGACTCATGTTCCTGAACATAGCCTTAGGCAGACCCTTGAAACCTGTCTTGCCTCAGGAACTAAACCTGTAATTTGGAGATAATTCACACCTTGAAAGGCAGTATGAGCCATTGGCAATGTACCTTTGTGAGGGTAGAAAGCACTCCGTAAATAGAGCCCTTATTATTATAAAGGGTTTGGCTGTTTAGATTAGATGCAGAGTATGAGAAATGTGTTTCCCCCCCCTTCTGGAACAGTCAGCTAACAATACTGCTCTCTTGAAGTTAGGATCAATTAACCCTCTTCCAAGAGATGCTGTTTCACGGGTACACCAAGTCGGAATTGCATTTTAGAGTCAAATATCGAAAGGTGTAAAGTAACACTCATTTCAATTTAGTCTGTTCTTTGTACCACTCAGCCAACTGTATTCTATGTGCCTAGAGGTGCTTCCACTTTTATGGAGATCAGTACTAAACATAATGACAATCCACACCTAGGGAGTCCTGGAAGAACACTCAGTCCTGGGTGCAACCAGGGAAAGCCTCCTATTTTGCATCTAATTTAAATAGCCAGAATTTTCTGGCTCCCAACTTCATTGCTGAGAATTCTCCTATGGCCTTGCCTCTGCCCTGGCATTCGGGGAAAAGTCCAACTGCCTGTCGTAAAAGGAAAAAGGTGGCATGGCCTTGAAGATGCAGCCACCTTCCTAAAATGAAGTTGGTCTGCCTCTGCCTCACAGAGTTAGATGGTGATGGGAAAATCAGAGTTAAAAGCTATGAAATAAATAAACCACAGAGAAAGTGTTTCTTTTTAAGGCAGTGGTTCTCAACCTTTTTAATGCCGCGACCCCTGCCCCGCCGCCGTGACCCCCGCCCCGCCCCCTCCCTGCACGCGATGAGGTGACAAAGGGGGTGTGGCACCAGGGGTGAAATGTTCCCAGTTCAGCCGTTCCTGCAGGTCGCCGGACAGCCGGTAGCCACGGAAGCGGGAGACTTCGCCCACCCGCCCAGACGCTGCCATTTGAGTTCTTTTACCCTCTACGCATGCGCAGAGGGTAAAAGAACTCAAATGGCGGCATCCGGGTGGGTGGGCGAAGTCTCCCGCTTCCGTGGCTACTGGCTGTCCGGTGACCCGCAGGCACGGCCGAACTGGGAGCATTTCCAAGATGGCGGGCTAGCGCGTGCGGCGACCCCTGTGAAAAGGTCGTTTGACCCCCAAAGGGGTCGCGACCCACAGGTTGAGAACCGCTGTTTTAAGGCATCATGGTACACACTCAAAATACAACCCATTCTTCTTTTCTCCTTGAACTGCACATTATTTGTAGAGAACCTGTATCTCCATCTTATGAGCAGCTTCACCAATGGATATTTAACAAAATAAAACAGTTGGAAGTTTGAGGTCTTCTAGTCCAACCCCTTGCTCAAGCAGGAGACCCTACAGCACTTCACACAAATGGTTCTCCATTCTCTTCTTAAAAACCTCCAGTGCTGGACCAGCCACAACTTTTGGAGGCAAGTCATTTCACTGATTGATTGTTCTCACCGTTAGGAAATTTCTCCTTAATTCTTTTTTTTAAATCTGTTTATTGTGTTTTAACTTTAAAAACATATACATAATCATATCCCACAATTCTAAGACATCGACATCTATTTGGTTATTTACATACATTTAGTCCATCTTATTTACATTATGTATAATTTCCACACTTACAATATACACCTACTTATTTTTCCTATTTTCCAACCAGTCATACAGATTTTCCAGTCATACAGTTTTTCCCACACCGTATAGTATTCTTTATCCTCTCGTTCTTGCAACTCAAAAGTCAGTTTTACCATTTCTCCACAATCCATTACTTTTTTTATTATCATGTTTTCTGGGGGGCTACTTTCCAATTTCCATGTTTGTGCGTAAGCTATTCTAGCTGCTGTCAAGATATGAATTATTATGTATTGTATCTCTTTGGGCCATGTTCCTCTAGTAGGTACATCTCAGGTTTGAATTCAATTGGCGATTTTATTATTTCTTGTATCCATACTTTTATTTTGCTCCAGTATTTCTTTGCTTCTGGGCAATAGCAATAGCAATAGCAGTTAGACTTATATACCGCTTCATAGTGCTTTAATTTCTCCCAATCTTCCAGTTGGATGCTATACCCAAAATTCCTCGCCCATGCTATCATATTACCTTTAACAACCTCCTCTTCTCTATCAATTTGAAGTAAATAATTGTACATTTTGGATATAAACTTGTCTTCTGGGCCTAGGAGGATTTTATCTATCGGCATCTGCTCCCTATCAATACCAAATTCTTCCATGTCTTTTTAAAATCTTGTTTGTAATTGTAAATACGGCCACCAATCAATAATTATTCCCTCATCTCTTAATTCCTGGTTTGTCTTTAATTTGCCTTGATTGTCTAGTAGTTGATCATATCTTATCATTTTAGTTCTCTCTAATGTGTTTGAGTATATCATGGCCTCCATTGTAGAAAGCCACTTTGGAATCCTAATATAATGTTTTGTCCTAACTTTCCTCCAGATTTGTAATAGTACACTTCTAGTTGAATGATTCTGAAAGTGTGTATGTTTTGTGTGTTTTTTTCTCCCATAGATGAGCATGCCATCCTTGTTGTAAATCATGGCCTTCTAATGTTAGTATTCTATTATCTAGGGCTATCCATTCTTTTATCCACATTAAGAGTGAGGACTGATGGTATAGCTCCCAATCTGGGAGGCCGAAGCCACCTCTGACTCGGCTATCTTGTAACAATTTGAGTTTAATTCTTGGCTTTTTCCCTGCCCAGATAAATTTAGTAGTTATTTTATTTAATTCCCCGAAAAATTTCTTATCTAATTTTATAGGTGTTGTTTGGAACAGATATAACCATTTTGGAAGTATATTCATTTTTATCGATGCTAGTTTTCCAACTAGCGACAGTTGTACTGTATCTTCCCCCATTTTTCTAAGTCCTGTTTTGTTTTTTGCAATAGTTTAATGTAATTATCTTCCTTAAGTGTTGAGCAACTTGCAGTAAGCCATAGTCCTAAATATATAATTTTTTTTGTTATTTGTAATTCCATTTTCTCAGCCAATTCTTTTTCCTGGTTTCTTGTAAGATTTTTAGTTAGTATTTTGGTTTTATCTTTGTTGATTTTAAGTCCCGCCACCTTTCCAAATTCTTCTACCTCTTTTAATAATTTTGTTCCTGATTTCATCGGATCTTCTAAAAAGAACACCAAATCATCTGCTAATGCCTGTGTTTTGCATTCCTCCTTTTTTATCCTGGTTCCTCTTATATCTTCATTTTGTCTGATCTGATTTAATAATACCTCAATTGAGAGAATGAAGATTAGGGGTGACAGCGGACATCCTTGCCTTACTCCTTTGGAAATATTAAATTTATCAGTGAAATCTCTGTTCACCATCACTCTAGCACTTTGTTTCGAATATATTGCAGTAATCGGTTTTCCAAATTTGGAGCCAAATTTCATATCTTGTACTTGTATAAAAAATTCCCAATTTAAATTATCAAAGGCCTTTTGTACGTCTAGAAAAATTAAAGCCGCTTGTTTTTCTCTATGTATCTTGTAGTATTCCAGTATGTTTAAGACTGTCCTAGTATTATTTCTGATTTGTCTGTGAGGTAAAAATCCGTTTTGGTCTATGTGAATAATTTATCCTTTCGGCCATAATTGTCATAAATATTTTGTAATCAGCGTCAAGTAGCGAAATGGGTCTATAATTTTTAATTTGTTTACTTTTGGTATCTTCTTTATGTATTAGAGTAATGTAGGCTTTGGCCCAGGATTCTGGAAGTTTCGCCTGGAATAATGTCTCATTACAAACTTCTAGCATTAAAGGTTCTACTATTTCATATGTTGCCTTGTAGAATTCTCCTGGGATTCCATCTGGACCTGGGGATTTATTGCTTTTTTGTTTCATTACCGCCTGTTTCAGTTCTATTTATTTCTTTATTTAGCATTTCCCTATCTCCCTCTTCTATTTGGCTTAGTCCCTTTCTTTTCAAATAGTGTTCAATTTCCTCCTTCCTTATTTTATCTTCTCCATATAATTCCTTAAAGTAGTCTCGTATAATCTTCTTTTTCCTTTCTATTTGGTGCTGAAGTTCCCCCTCCTTGTCCTCTAATTGATGTATCAATTTTTTCCCTTTTTCTTTTTTCAATCTATACACTAGCCATCTACCCGGTTTGTTCACTTTTTCAAAGAAATTTTGCCTTGCCAGCCTTATCTTTCTAGCATTCTCTTTTTGCTCCATCAAATTTAATTTATGTCTTACTAAATCCCTTTCCTCTTTAATTTTTTCATTTTGTGGGCCCTTTTGTAGGGACCTTTCCAATTGTTTCAAATTATCCTGTAGCGCTTTTTGGTTTTTCCATCTTTCTTTATTTCTCCTGGCCGTTTCAATCTAATAGAGTTTTTGCTATAACCACATTATTCAGATGTTCTTCATCTTTCCTTGAGTGGTCTGAAAACTGTCAACCACAGGAAATCAGGAGTCCAGGCAGTACAAATTATTTATTTATTTTATTTTATTTTATTTTATTTTATTTTATTTTATTTTATTTATTTATTTATTTGTTTGTTTGTCAAACATGTACAAGATAGCAGGTATAGGTATAAACATAAACATAATCAAAGTGAATACAGATAGATGAGGACAATAGGACAGTAGGACAGGGACGGTAGGCATGCTGGTGCGCTTATGCACGCCCCTTACAGACCTCTTAGGAATGGGGTGAGGTTGACAGTAGACAGTCTAAGGTTAAAGTTTTTTGGGTTTGGGGAAGAAACCACAGAGTCAGGTAGTGCATTCCAGGC
>QLTV01000577.1:1058510-1079327 GCA_003457575.1 Thermophis baileyi
GGTGCAGGATTTGATAGAGAACTCTCTATTTTAACCACTTGTTGTCTGTTTGACAGGAACGCAGTTATCCAATCATGTAGGGGTCCAGAGATGCCATAAGATTTTAGTTTCAGAAGTAGTTTGTCGTGTACCACTGAATCAAAGGCTTTACAAAAGTCTATGTAAATTGCGTCTATTGCTTTACCCTGATCGAGTTGTGTAGTCCATATGTTTTTGCAGTGTAGGAGTTGCAGATTCCAGGATAATTTTTTCCTGAAACCAAATTGTTTGTTAGAAAGTAGGTTGTTAGTTTCTAGGTGGAGTGTAATGGATTGGTTTATGATTGATTCCATGACTTTGCAGATGACGCAACATAATGAGATTGGTCTGTAATTTTTGACGTTGCTGGGATCTCCTTTTTTGAAGATAGGGATGACTGTGGCTTAATATATAGGTTTAGTGTACACGAACGTTCTCTACAAGAATCTGAGCTACTAACGGTCAAAGCAAATTGGCAGTAAATAAGAGTCAATGGAATTTAAGATGGACTGGACTTAGACCTCTTGTAGGCGTAAAGGGACTCGCGGTTGATGATGCATTTGACCCCTCCCTCAGGCTCAGCCTGGTCATCTCCTACAAAACCTCTTCCCGTGGCTGATGTCTCTCCTCCCTCTCTTGCCTCAGTTACTGCCAGTCCTGCAGCTCAGGGGTCCCCAACCCCCAGGCTGCGGCCCAGTACTGGGCCGTGGCCCATTGGGAACTGTGCTGTGCAAGTGATGGGTAAGCATAGTGCATAAAACTCCATTGACACAAGCCACATTTGTGCACACTTGTGCGTGAAGCTCAATTTGTGCTAAATCATCCCCTCTCTCCCCCCACCACCATCGCCACTGCTGGTCTGCAGAGCTGGATAGGTTTGGGACCAGTGCTCCAGCTTCACTACAAGAATCAGTAACAGCACCCAACAACTTTTGTACGACTGGCCTTGTATGGTGCTTTAACCACAGCACAGTCAAAAATGACTGAAGCGGGTGCCACTCCTGAGCTGTGGATTGAACAAAAGCAAAAAACAAGATGGCCAGACTCTGTTTGGGGCAGGCTGGAGTGCATGTGGGGACATAGCCTTAGAAGAGGTCTCCATCTTTGTTGCTAAATTTCACCTCAGCAGGGAAATTCTGAAACCCTGCATGTACCCTACCCATGTTTTTCTGATCTGTACTACTAAACAAGGAGGGGATTTTTCCCAATCAGGTTAGAAGGTTTATAGCCACTGCATAGCTCTAAAGTACAAAGTATTCATTAAAAACATCAAAAATTAATGTTTTAAAGATGTCCACACACATTACAGTAGTTGTTTACGTTAGCTCTCCACTTTGCATTTGGCTTCCAAAACAGCTATGAAAATCAAAGAAACCCCACAGGATGCCTCATGTTAAATATTTTTTACATAAACAAAACAGACGATTTGATTATAAGCATAGTTTTCCAAGATATACAACTTTAGAATGGGAGATGATTTCCTCTTAGAATAGTTTCCATAGTTCTGTTTTATTAATGTTATTGGGCAGTGGGGGGGGGATTTTTGACCTGAACAATAAGATTTTGCTTTTCAACAAAATTGTACGTTTATTCATTAAAAAAACCATTCAATTTCCATATATCGTATTTTAATATGCTTTTTTGAGGAAGGAAGGAAGGAAGGAAGGAAGGAAGGAAGGAAGGAAGGAAGGAAGTTTAGAGGCTGAATAGACATTTCTAAAATAATACAATCTAAATTTCTGTTCACTTGTTCAGCATCTATGAATGTCCAAACAGTAATCTTTGTTGCTGAGTGGAAATCCAATATAGGAGGCAGAAGAACGAAACACAGATTTTATTTCAATGGTCTCTAAAAGTCTTATAATCAAGCTAAATTGCTATTCCTACCACCTCTTTCTCCCTCACTGCTGCATATCAGTGCTTCTTGGATGGAAACATTAGGGGACCATTTTGTCTCTTGCAAATGTATGCCAGTGTTTCTCAACCTTAGCAACTTTAAGTCTTGTGGACTTCAACTCATGGCTGGAGAATTCTGGGAGTTGAAGTCCACACAGTTTAAAGTTGCTGAGGTTGAGAAAGACAATTATGCAATTATGTCAGTTGTTGATGGTTAGAAACTTTGCTGAGGCACGTAAAAAAAAAAGCAACCAAAAGTTTCAAAACATAATAATAAAGGCAAACACTTCTCCGAGGCACCATCCTTGGGTTTGATCTGGACTAAGTTTAGTCATGACCAAACAATGAGCCAGTCCTTCCATTGCTCTGAGCTCCACTGACTCGGGAGTCTACTCGGTGCACATAACAAGGATGGGAACTAGAGGCCCCCAAGACTTTGCCAATTGCCAATTCCACACCCCTGGAGTTTGACTTTCAGGAGTTGTGGTGTGGCATTTGACAGAAAAAGCCGTACCAAAAATCCCTCCTTGCCTGCTTGCCTTTCAACCTCAGAATGAATCAAGAACACTGAAAAGCAAAATAATACGCATATTTCTTGAGCACTCCCTAACAGTGACGGTATGTACAGATCACCAGAAGGTGCTTGACTAAGCCATTCTAAGCCTGTCTGTGCTATGAGATCCCCAAGACCACTTTCACAGGAGGCCTCAAACCCAACCTCCTGCTGGGTTGACAATGGATGGAAACATCTCAAGGGGTTACATTTAAGCTTTGCTTTGCACGGAGGAGGCCTCACTGGAGAAGATCCCTTTTCCATTTCCTCCCTTGTAGGAGGGGACATCTCTTCTGAAATGGCATCAACCTCAGGCAGTTTTCTTAAAAAAAATAATAATAATAAAAAATAAACATCTGCTCTACAATTGGTGAGGCATTGTTTCTAGCTACAGCTTTGTAATTGTCAGTCTAATGGATTGATTGATTCCAAATGGAAAGATAGAACCTTTTCCACTTCCTTCTGAGGAGCTGGGCAAGGAATGATGAAGCTCTCCTCTCTCTTGTCCAACTCATGCACCAATGCATCCCCATCCGGACTAACACCAAATGGGTTCATTTCCTCTCTTCTTCCTTCTCTTTCTCCTTCCTCTGTTTCTTCCTGTTGATTTCTCCTCCAGATGGCAGCCCAAACAACAGTGCAAACACCAGCTAATATTTTAAAATGCCAGCCTGCTCCCATCAGGAACATATCGAATCTTTAAAACCCCAAAGAGAACTTCCTCTGTCCGCATGAATGAATGTGCATTGCTGTCAATCTCTCTAAAGATACCAGTTTCATCGTGATGGTCTTTTTTTGACAACTTTCACAAACCCTTTTCTTTCCCCTAACGATCCTTATTGATCTTAAAGCTAGAAAGCTGATTTGGTGATAACAGCACGGGTAATAATAAAATATCGTGATTTTTTTTTTAACTTTCAACGCATTTGATTATTAGAATAAAGAACCAGGGTGTTACAGTGCAGTCCTATAGACCACGACTCAAGAAAATGGATCAGTCCTTGGGCAGGGAAAGGGAAGATCTCAGTTTATCTGTGTGGGCTGAATTTAAGAACACACATTTGCATTTCTAGGGTTCAGTGGTTGACACTGGGTCTTAGACCGTTAAAGAACTACAGCTCAACAGTTCAAGACCTGAGTGCCATGAGATGGAGTGAGCTCCCATCACTTGTCTCAGCTCCTGTCAAACTAGCAGTTTAAAAGCACGCAAATGGAAGTAGATGAATAGGTGCTGCATAGAAGCATGCAGGAAGGTAACAGCGTTCCGTGTACGCTTTGTGCTATGGCTGCAAGACCACAAAAATGTCTCTGGATGGTCTAGGACTGTTTGTCTTGTACCCTTGGCCGCCCCTCCTTCTCCATGGGCGTTCCTCCCTTGGGCGATTCTCCGCTGACTATTCCCCTCGGCTGACACGCCCCCACCGATTCGACCTGGGCAATGGGCCACGGCCTCTCCGTCCCACGTGCTTCGGCACAGCCCATTCGCAGAAGGACGGTTCCTCCTGGGCTTTTCGCCCCCCGGGACAGTTAGGCACCACCCAAAAGGGGGGGGAGAACAAGCCCACGCTAGAGGAAATGGGGGCGGGGGCGGTGGGCTTCCCCTACAGAATGGGTGTACTAGATGGGTGTACCCTTACTAGAAGGGGTGATTGCAAGCGTTCCACTGGACAGAAGGCGCGTATTTAGGTCGGATCCTGAAGCACCCTCTCTGACTTTCTGTTTGTGTTGCTTGTGTCCATCTCGGTCCTAGATTCACACGCAGCGGGGAGAAGCTACACGTTGAATCTGTCAGGAGCGCACACACACATGCCACAGAGCTTACATGTTCATGGAGCATCGTGATATCCCCCCCCAATCTTTCAAAAGAAAAAAAGAAAAGAAAAAAGAAAAGAAAAAAGAAAAGAAAATACAATGACAAGGTTACAACTTTCGAGGAAAGATTACGCCTTTATTTTATTTTATTTTATTTTTGCCAAAGGAAGAAGCAAGAGAGGGAAAGAGGGAGGGACGGGGGTCGATAGGCAGATGGGTTAGGGGCTCCGGTCGGACAGGGGCAACCCTTCCAACCGGCGGGGATTGGAATGGGGGAGAATTGGCCGTCTCCAGCCTACTGCCCCGCCAGCAGGACCACTGGAGTGAGAGGCGCAGGGGCTGAGCGTCGCCTGGGCTCTCTTATTGATCCTCGAAATTCCTCCCTCTTTTTTTTTTACCCGTTCGCACCTGCTCTTGTCAAGAGCTGTGCCTGACAGAGGCCTGACACCCCCCACACTCTCCCTTCCTCCCCCCCCCTCTCTCTCTCACACACACAGACAGGCTCACGGGTGCGCACCCGTTTTTTCCCTCTCGCCCGTTTTTCCCCTCTCCCCTTTCTCCTCGCTGGCCTCTGCACCCCCCACTCGCAAATGCCCCCTCCCGCGTCGCATTAATTGTTCCACTGTTATTTATTTATTTGGTCCCGGCTGCTAGGAGGATGCTTCCCCCATCCCCTTTCTTGACGTCTCACTTGGAAGGCAATCAGCCCTACACCCCCCCCCCACCCTAAACACACGGCACAGGCACAGGCACATGTGTGCGCATGCACAAACACAGAGAGAGTGTGTGCTTGTGGGTATGCGTGTGCGCTCCTGAGCAGATTCAACGCACGTAGCTTCTCCCCGCTACGTGTGAATCTAGGAGCGAGCACCACAAAGAGAAAGTCAGAGAGGGTGCTTTGGGATCTGACCTAAATACGCGCCTTCTGTCCAGTGGAACGCCTGCAATCACCCCTTCTAGTAGGGGTACACCCATCTAGTACACCCATTCTGTAAGGGAAGCCCCCCACCCCCGCCCCCATTTCCTCTAGCGTGGGCTTGTTCTCTTCCCCCCCCCATTTTGGGTTTTCTTTTATTATTGTTTTGTTTTTGAGGATTTGATGGGACTTGGAGGTTATGTTTGATCCCAGTTTTTCCCAAGCTGTTCGAAAGAGATGGTGGCATTTTCTTGGGATTATAAAATGCAGAACAAGAAGTGAAAGAGACGCTTTTGCTTTAAAAAAAAAAAAAAACACTTGCTTCTTCCAGAAGTCCTGAGTTTTTCTAAATGTTTTCTCCCCCTCCCGTTCCTTCTCCTATAAAGGCTGCTTGAATTGGAAGCTAGCTGATTGGTTCGTGCCTAACTGTCCCGGGTGGCGAAAAACCCAGGAGGAACCGTCCTTCTGCGAATGGGCCATGTCGAAGCGCGTGGGATGGAGGGGACATGACCCATTGCCCAGGGCGAATTGGCGGCGGCGTGTCAGCGGGGGAGAACAGTCAGCGGAGAATCATCTGAGGGAGAAACGCCCGTGGAGAAGGAGGGGCGGCCAAGGGTACGAGACGAACTGTCCCATTCTGCGTAAGGGAAGCCCCCCACCCCCGCCCCCATTTCCTCTAGCGTGGGCTTGTTCTCTTCCCCCCCCCATTTTGGGTTTTCTTTTATTATTGTTTTGTTTTTGAGGATTTGATGGGACTTGGCGGTTATGTTTGATCCCAATTTTTTCCAAGCTGTTCTAAAGGGAGGGAGAAACGCCCGTGGAGAAGGAGGGGCGGCAAAGGGTACGAGACGAACTGTCCCATTCTGCTCTGGACAATGCTGGCTCTTTGGCTTAGGGAACGGAGATGATTACTAAAATCCCTAAAGTCAGTCATGACTAGCGGGGTAAAACCCACAGGTACTGTACATCCATTTCATTTTACAAGTTTGTGTAGCAGGCACCCACAAATAGAGATAAATCCTTATGCGGTGCATTCCTTTAATAAAACTAACTCTGTTTTTCATTCCTGCTAATCATGTACGAGAATCAGAAAAGCCAAAGAGGCATGCTTGTCACACTCCCTCCATGCGATTATATCTGCAATCACATTGATAGAAGGTCAACCGCCCAGACACACTGCAAGACAATAAACTTTTCATACAATGTCTACTCTGCCATGTCCTTTCTTCTCTATTTTAAATCTTGCTTTTCTTTCTTTAGGAGGCACCTTGCCAGCTCTTGTTATCTTCAGTTCAAAGGCCAGTTTCCCTCATCTCTTGCTCAAACTGGCTCGTAGTTGCTGGATCCAATCCAAGATAGGGCTGGCCCCACAACCTGGATAGCAGAAAGGTAGAAAGTCTGATCTGAAGAGCTGACATCTTGCAGGCCAGATCTTCTTGGATGCCTCCCCTGAGCAGCTGAAGGGCAGGATTCAGAACTAGGCTATGCATCTCCTCTCTTGCACCTCGGTGATCAGATGTTGGTTTGAGTCTCATACAATTACATGGGTTTGTATGTATGTGTATTTCCAAAGCAAATACAGAATTAAAAACAAATTTGGCATGATTAATTCCCCAGTGGTTTAACAGTGGCAGCACTAGCCTCTTTCAGGATTGGGGTCACACCTGGCTTCTCCTTGGATGAGATACCACCAGGAAGCTTCAGGGCTAGCGACAAGCCTGAATCCTAGAAAATAACACTATCAAACAAGACAGCAGCAACCCTTTGCCAAGAAGTCAAAGATACTGTATATGGATAGAGTGACCTGGAATCGAGCTGGTCTGGAGGAGGTCTTTACTTTTATTGCATTCTGTTTCAAAGGTCACATCATTGGGATATATTTCTGCAAAGTAGGGTGCATGTATTTTAAAAAGAAAAGGGTTCTCTCTCCTTGCTATCTTTAAGATCTTGCTCAGCTGCTGCAGGACATTATCTTGGATCATTGACCAGGCTGGTTGCAAAGAGAAGGAGTGGTGAGTCCCCCCCAAAGCTGGAGAAGGGCATGTTCCTCACTTCTGCAAAAATGGAGCCATGGTTTGCATGCTTCTGAAGCTACCGTGTTTCCCCTAAAATAAGACCCATCCCGAAAAGAAGCCCTATCATGTTTTTGAATGCATGCGCTCAAATTAAGTGCTACCCCCAAAATTAGCCCTAATTAAGACCCCGCCCATCCTGGGGTGCAGGGGGTGGAGTGAGGTAAAAATTAAGCTAGGGTCGGGATGGGGGGTGGAGCTGCCCTACTTACCAGGCCTCGCACACCCCGACACCTGCCTTGACTTCTTCTGTGGCCGCTTCTTCTGTGGCCCACTTCTTCTGCGGCCACTTACCGCCACTCGCACATGTTGCCCCCGGCCTCCATTTCACTGTCAGAGCCTTCCAGAAAGCCCTCTGCAGCCAGTAACAGAGCTCCAGATCGATCCTGAGCTCTGTTATTGGGTGCAGAGGGCTTTCCGGAAGGCATCTGAAGGCGAAACGGAAGCCGGGGGTGACGTGTGCATCAATCCGGAGCCCGTTCTCAGCTGCAGAGGGCTTTCCAGAAGGCTCTGATGGCAAAATGGAGGCCAGGGGCAACGCGTGCGAGTGGCAGCAAGCGGCTGCAGAAAAAGTGGGCCGGCAGTGGGCTCCTGCTGGGCGGGGCTGTTGGTGCTGCCACCCTGACGTGAGTCAATAATTAGATCCACCCGAAAAGAAGCCCTAGCCATTTTGGGGGGGCTCAAAAGAAAATAAGACCTGGTCTTATTTTCGGGGAAACACTGTATCTGTCTGAGGTTATAGCCTGGGCTAGCTTTGCTTTCTGGTTCCTCCTCTGTCTCTCTGTGGTTCTACCTGTGTCAAGAGCAGAGAGCTTGGAACAGGATTCCTGCTTTGTTCCTAGCTTCCATCTGATCTCGGCATCAGCTACTAGCGGTTTGCCCCGCTGAAAGATCCATTGTGTGAAAAATCCTCACATTACAGCATGCCTTGATTTATAGCTAATTGTGCCTGGGCTGCTTAGGGTCAACCTTCATTTTAATCTTCACAATTCCAGTGGCTTCCCAACATTATGCAGAATGGCTAGCAGTGTTTGTAAAAAGGACTAGCTTGCTTGAGAAACTGTCTTACCAACGCTCATAATTCTTTTTTTTTTTTTAAATGCTGGAGAGCAACTTTGGGAGAGATGTCCAAGTGTTAAGACTTTGTTCTCAATCAAAATTTAAACAAATAGCTTTTCCCCCCATGCCTCCCAAATTCCTCAGTAAAGAGCTCTAATAAAAATAAAAGTTCAAAGTAAGTTCAGACGTTGTTAAAATAACCACCTTACTGTTTGTGTATTCTCCAAGTAGATAACACCGAAGGGGGGGGGGGAAATTAAGGAGACTTATTTCAATAAAGAAAGCACTGATAACATCCACAATCATCAATAACCCTTTTCTGCATAATGTGTAAAGTCATTACAGAAAGCTTGAAGATAGCTAAAGGCTGAAATATTGATTCTGAGAAATATCACCCTGTTGCTTTTCTTCACCGTTCTCCAGATTTGATTTTGAAACATATAAACTCCAGCAGAATCATGCAAAAATGGTAGAATCTTCCCCAAAAACCATTGCAATCATATGCTGTGCTTCCCACTCAGTGTACACTCCATGAAGTTGGAAAGCACAGAAGCAAAAGATGTGGAATAACTTCTACTCCTGATCCTACCATCATTTGTAGCAAACCGCCATGCAGGCTGGTCAAATTGTGGGTTTGTTGAGTGAAGTTCTATGTGGACAGAATCAGATATCAATCTATGCGGGATCTCCCTGCAAATCTGAAACCATACTACTACCTTACTACTGATGTGTTCTCAACTAAGCAGAACAATGACTGACATGTCTCTCTCCTACTTAGTGTTGTTCTTCTGTAGGCATCTCAACTCTGTGACAATTTAGGTCTTTGCTAGGATGTCCATGGGGAAAAAAATGAGAAATCAGGGGCCAAAATACAGTCCAAAAATTCAAATCAAATCAAATCAAATCAAACCTTTATTGTCAATGCACAACATGTGTACAATGAAATTGAATGAGCCTCCCTTGGTGCAGCCCCCACCCCCAGAACACAAAATCCATCTCAACTCAATAAATAAAAGAAAAAGAAATCCCTAAACCCAAATAAGTAATAACTAGCACACATTCGCATATACATACCGGTATATCAGGGGTGAAATGCAGCTGGCTCTAACTGGCTCGCGCGGGCCAGTAGGGCCGACTGCGCAAAGCCCCACCCACCCACGCCGACGTCATGATGTCCTTTTTTGGGATGGTTTTGGGATGTGCAGAAGGCTTTGCGCATGCACGGATGACGCACACATTTGTAAGCCGGTAGGGAAAGTAAGTGGATTTCACCCCTGACATATATGTATATAAGATTGTATTATATTACACTGGTATGAACATGTTGCACGCTGCGCTGGCCCTGCAAGTCTATCATATTAAACCTGATTGTGGTGTTATGTTGCGTTCAGAAGTCTGACGGCCCGTGGATAAAAGCTATTTTTCAGCCTATTCATTTGGCTGGCTATGCTTCTATATCTCCTGCCCGAATGGTAGGAGAGTAAAGAAGTGCTGACCAGGGTGTGAATCGTCCCTGAGGATTTTCCTCACTCTGCTGAGGCAGCGGGTCCTGGTGATTTCATCCAGTGGGGTCAGGGGACAGCCCCAATTCTTGGGGAGATGAGAGGCGAGACAAACATCTTCTAAATCCCCCTTTCATTGCTTTCTCTACCAGCTCCTGTTTCTCAGATCTGAACATCAGAGTCCCATTGGTCATATCCAAGGCTCAAATGTCTTCTTTCCAGAGCATCCTGCCAAATCCATCAGGAAGCCAAGGAGAAGGGATCTGGTGGGATTCAAATTTTTTTACTACCGGTTGTGTGGGGGTGGCTTGGTAGGCATTGGTGTGGCTTGGTGGGCATGGCTTGGTGGGCATGGCAGGGGAAGGATACTGTAAAATCTCCATTCCCACCCCACTCCAGGGGAAGGATACTGTAAAATCTCCATTCCCTCCCCACTCCAGGGGAAGGATACTGCAAAATCTCCATTCCCACCCCACTCCAGGGGAAGGATATTGCAAAATCTCCATTCCCACCCCACTCCAGGGGAAGGATATTGCAAAATCTCCATTCCCACCCCACTCTGGGGCCAGCCAGAGGTGATATTTGCCGGTTCTCCAACTACTCAAAATTTCCGCTACCAGTTCTCCAGAACTGGTCAGAACCTGCTGAATCCCACCTCTGATTTAGATCAAATAACCCTCTTCCTCCTCTGAATGGTTCCAGTCTCTATGATCTAGAGAAGAGAATCTCAGGGCTAACAGTTATCAACACATTTGTCTCAACTTTTTCAAAACCACTGAAAACAATGACTACAAGCTTGTTGTTGTTGTTGTTTTCCCCTATTCCATATTTCTGGATCTTGACAAACCATCAACTTCCTATCTTAGGGTTGGATTTCCAAGCAGGCTGCAAAAACAGGCATCACTTATCACTCTGAAACATTTGGCGGTTATAAATTACTCTGTCAATCTGAAGTGTTTTTTTAAAATTATCTCATAACTGTAGAGATGTCTTCTGCAATGGGACCTAGAAGAGCAGAAGGGAAATACAAAGTAGGCTTTTATGAGGACAGTCTCTTATAGTTTTTCCCAAGTTTTGTGCACCTTTCCAAACAGCATCCCACCTTGTAGGCTGAAAATTCTCAGAACCGTATTTTCAGCCAACATTTTAGGATTTGGGGACTTTTATCTAAGAGCATCTTACCCAAGTCTACTGAAAACTGATATTCCTATGATAGGTGGAAACCAAGCCTTTCTGGAGAACATCAACCTCCATTGATGATGGGGCAAAGCTATCAGCTCAGGGCACTGGTGAAATCCATTTTTTTTTACTACTGGTTCTGTGGGTGTGGCTTGGTGGGCGTGGTGTGACTTGGTGGGCGTGGCTTGGTGGGCATGGCAGGGGAAGGATACTGCAAAATCTCTATTCCCACCTGACTCCAGGGGAAGGATATTGCAAAATCTCCATTCCCACCCCACTCTGGGGCCAGTCAGAGGTGGTATTTACCGGTTCTCCGAACTACTCAAAATTTCCGCTACCGGTCCTCCCGAACCTGTCAGAACCTGCTGGATTGCACCCCTGGCTCAGGGATTGATCTTCTTTGGACAAGGGGAAAGATTGTTCTGAAAGAGTGTGTATATAAAAGCTGAAAAGAAAATTGCACCTGGTTGACTTTATCTGTGCTTGAAATATAACAAGAGTCAGACCTGGTTAGTTCTGGGATGGCAATCCCAAGGGCATGCATTAGACCGCGAAGAAAAATATCCTTAGACTTGGAGGAAGCCAGTGACAAATCAGTACCTGTAAAACCCCAGAAGTTCAAGTTAGCCACAGGCCTTCCTTGCCTTCTCTCCCTGAAAGCACAAGGCATCCATCAGCCAAAGCATTGGCTTTTCAAGATGGACATCCCCAACAGAAGAAACCTCAAAAGAGCGTAGGAAGTTCAAAGATCAAGCAATTTAGCATTTCAGTAATTTAGCAAGGTTGTGTTTCATCCCATTCCCTCAACTATAAATGAAATGGAAGATATTTTTTTGGAAACAAACCTTGTTTCCAGCAACAACAATTTTGGGCAAAATATTTTGATAAGCTAAGTTAGAAGAGCATCGTTCCTTTCTGAATCCACACCCAGGAGAAGTTGAAAGACGAAACAAGAGGACAAATATTATGATCCAATGTTCTTTGTTATGAAGAAAGCTTTCTTTTCCGATGAACGTTCTTTTGGAGTTCACTTGGTCCTCCCCAGGAGGTTTTCTGAACTGGAGAATCATCCGTCTGCCTGCTTCCTTTCTTCCCTTAAGTGGGAAGGTCTCCCTCACCTGGGCAATTTCAAAGGAAACCCCCCCTCTCTTCGGTCAGTACTTAAGAGAATGCAGAGATTTAAAAGGATGGAGCAGAACATGTAAATGCACATTGCAGTGAGGGATATTGGTAGAGATTCCAGCACATTTTAAAGTGCATTTTCTTCTCTAACATTTGTTTTGCTAATTTGTCCATATCTCTGCAGACTATATTTACTGTTCCAGTGCTAATGCATTTTCAGCCCTTTAAGCTTTTAACCTTTAATCTCCTCTCATTCAAGTGCGGTTAAGTAATTTTCTTTCTTTCTTTCTTTCCTTCTGGCCAAAAATAGGTTTTCAATCAAAGTCCCCCTGAAAAGACAACACTCCTAGCAAAGAGTCTTAAAACCTGACACTTTTCCTAACAAGAATGCCGAGAAATGCAGTTACGTAAAATCAGGTTGGTCATTAAAGTCCACAGGTCAACCTCGACTTACGACCACAATTGGCTCCCAAAATTTCTGTTGCTAAGTGAGACATTTGTTAAGTGAGTTTTGCCCCATTTCACGTCCCTTTTTGATGCCGTTCTTCAATGAATCACCGCAGTTGTTCAATTAGTAAAAGGGTTGTTAAGTGAATCTGGCTTCCCCCTTGACTTTGCTTGTCAGAAGGTCGCAAAAGGGGATCACGTGAACACGGCAACCATCATAAACATGAACCAATTGTCAAGCATCTGAATTTTGATCATGGGACCATGGAGATGCTGCAAGAGTCATAAGTGTGAAAAACAGTTGTAAGTCACTTTTTTTGGTGCCTTTGTAACTTTGAACGGTCCCTAAATGAATGGCTGTTAAATCAAGGACTACCTGTCCAGCAGGGCCGAGCTTACATCTTATGGATATGTAGATTTCCTCCAAGTTAGATTAATTGTGGATCCCGACCTTCCTTATTTATTCGTTTACAAGGTAAACAATATCTTGTCAAATCCGTTTGGATTTATAGTCCCGTCTGAAACTCTTGAATGAAAAAGCCATTAAAATTTTATCTACACCATTCACAGGATTTTCAAAACAGTACAAAGGAACTTAATTTGATTTGTCACACAATCACATTCATAGTTTGCATTTTTTTTACTGGGGGGAGAAGTGAATAACTAGAATTTCTGAACTGAGGTTTTGCACTGCTCTATGGGTATCGTGGATGAAATTCAACATTCACATTAATTTACATTCCGATGCGTTCACGGCAATAGTGCTGGACAGCAAAGAGATGGAAATCACTTGATGACAAGGAATGTTGTTGGAATTCTACTCTCACCCACTTGAAAGTAATGCTTATGTAACACCTCTGCTATGTGAAATGTTCTGGCTTCCAGTTTTCTTCCAGGTGTAATTCAAACTGTTGGTTATTGCCTTGAAAGTCCTATACGACATAGGACTAACTCACTTTCAGGACCATCTGTCTCCAGTGGTTTCTATCTATCCACCATATCTGGTTTGAAAATATACCACACTGCTTCAATTTATCAAGAACATACTGTAGAACAGAGTATAATAGAGCTGGAAGGGACCAGAGGTGGGTTCCTCCCGGTTCGGACAGGTTTGCCTGAACCGGTAGCGACTCGCTGGTGATGTCACGATGATGTCATGGATCCGGTTTGGTCGGTGCCGCTCTGTGGGCGCCACCATCTTTTTTTTTAAAAAATGGAATTTTTTTTAAAAATTTTTTGGGGGGGGGGATTTTTTCTGGGTTTTTTTTCTTCTGCACATGCACAGAAGCCGAGTTTCTGGCACTGCGCATGCGTCACCATCTTGTTTTTGGCTTTTTGGGGGGGGATTTTTTTTTTTTTTTTGCACTGCACATGCACGCGCGTGCCCATGCGGCATGCCCACGCGGCACGGGAGGAAGCGAACCGGCAGCGAGGTAAGTTAGAACCCACCCCTGGAAGGGACCTATTATTCTATTACTCTATTGGAATAATAGAGTTGGGGGTCTTCTAGTCCAACTCCCTGCTTGAGCACAAGACCCTATGCCTTTCAGACAAATTTGTCCTACGACTTCTAGAGGCAAGCTATTCTCTTGGTTTATTGCTCTCACCGTTAGGAAATTTCTCCTTAGTTCTAGGTTCCTTCTCTCCTTGGTTAGTTTCCATCCATTGTTTCTTGTCTTGCCTTCTGATGCTTTGGAAAATAGTTTGACCCCCTCATCTTTGTAGGAGCCTCTCAAATATTAGAACAGTGCTATCATGTCATCACTAGTCCTTCTTTTCATTAGACTAGATATACCCAATTCCTGTAACTGTTGTTTGTACAGGGCAGGGGTGGGTTCCTCCCAGTTCGTACTGGGTTGCCCGAACCAGTAGCGAGGCGCTGGTGACATCATGATGGCATCGTGGACCTGCCTTGGTTGGTGCCGGTCTGTGGGCGCCGGCATTTTTTTCTGGGAATTTTTGGCGGCTTTTTTACGTTTTGGGCTGTTTGTGCTCTGCTGCTGCTTTGGAAAGGGCCCTCCCACCCACCCTCGGGTGAACGGTGTCCTTTATTCTTTGCCCGAAGCACAGCTGATCAGCTCCTCAGCTGTGTTTTGGGCAGATTATAGTCACTGAGCATGCGCGGACACAGAATTGCACCGGGGAGCGCGCGCGCGCGTAACCCTAAGACACGCCCACAGAGTGGTAGCGGAAATTTTCGGAACCCACCCCTGGTACAGGGTAGGCAGGTTAGAAGTATATTTTCAACCCCTTGGGAAATTTTCCTGGACTCAGGAAATGTGGGTGATAGCCCAAGCCTGCTGGCCTTTGAGAAAACTGGGAAAACCTGACTTTTCCCACAGAAATGGGAAACGGGTTGTGGCGGTGCCTGGTATTGCTGAATACATCAAACCAGGATTACATCAGCATGCCTTCTACTTCAGCTTTTTTTAAAATTTCACTTTCTCTGTTTATTATATTTCTTTGCATTTGTGTTTATGCTTTTTTATTTCTCTGGATCATGAGCCATCCAGAATAATTTGCTCAAACTGGGCAGGCACATACAGTAAGTTTGCTAAACAATAAATATTGCTTTGCAATTATATGTTGATGACATTATATTGTCCCTGTATTCAGTGCCTGGTCTGAGAACGTTTCTTGGAAAAATGGTACCGCCACCCTTCAGAAAACAATTAAACAAAGAAGATTACCTGCCCTCCAAATAGACCAGCAGTCTTTGTCTTGTCAGTCTCGTTGACCTCAATGGGGATCTGATTAGGATTGACTCTTGATCTATTTCAGACCAGGAAATCCTTGCAATGTAACAGACAAACTCAACATGATGGGGGCAGAATTCATTTCCAAGGCGTTGCAACTGCTCTGTTCTGTTGGATATTCATCTGGGGAATTAATGATTTGCATGGCTGTTTGAGTCAGAACGGAATTCTAATTAGACCAATCAGTGGCTTAATTTTAATGTTCCATCATGTAGGAAGCATAAATCAATGAGTTTCCCCAATGAGGTAACATTCCTAGTGACACTGTAAATTCTACAAATATTTCTCGGTGGCCCGATCGATTGGTGTTTTTTTTAAAAAAAAATCAAAAACTTTCAAAGGGATTCTGCCACAAGGGTTTTAAAAATAGACATATATATATATATATATTTGTTGTTGTTTGGGGTGTAATTATAGAAGGTGTTTTATTCAAGGAAGTCTGAGGTAAGAGATTGCCTATTCTATTCATGCACTATACTGTTAATTCCCATCATGGTTCACTTGCTACTTTATTTTTAGGGCGATGGTTTTAGTGAGCTGCCGTATCACATGTGCCAAGATATTTGACATATCTCCAGCTGCTTACATTGCAAGCAATCCAGAGGGCATTCCTATCCGAAATCATAGGTTGGTAAGGGGGGCACAATATGTTTGCAGAGGGAACGAGAGAGAGAAATTAGCAACACCTATAAAAACGAAGTGGATCTACCGTTGAACCATCACTGCCAACACCTTGAGTTTTTTAACCATATCCTGTGGACATTCCTGCCTCTTGCCTTTCTTGTTGGCGTAGGATGGGTGGGTGGAAGGGACAGCAGAAGATCTGCCTATCATATGCTTATTGAAAAAAAATGTATTTTCATGCGAGTCCCAAAAGTGCTTTTTCAAAAGGTAACTGGACTTTGGTTTTCCTCGAAGCCGTTTTGTTTCTCATCCAAGAAGCTTTTTCAGTTCTGACTCAGAACTGACTCAGAACAGAACTGAGAAGCTTCTTGGATGAGAAGAGAAACATCTTCAAGGAAAAACAAAGTCCAGTTGCCTTTTGAAAAAGCACTTTTGGGACAACCATGACCTGGATGCCTGAGACTCTCCATACAGTAGATATTTTCACGCGAGGGAGCATGGATTGTAAGCAATATGGTAAGCAAAGAATTTGCCAGATTTCTAAGAGTCTTCAAGAATTTGACATCTGTTATAGAAGTTTGGTTTCCTTTATCATGGCATACTGACTTTGGCATCTTTCTTGGACAATTATTGTTGATGCTTCCTTGATCTTGCTTCAGGGTAGCTACACTATATACCAGGAATGGTCCTTGGACTTCTGCCAAGTTCTCACAGAGTTTTGATGGCTCTCCGACATGGCCCTAATAGATGGCAGACCTAATATTTCAACACTGATGGTCAGTTTGTCTGTCTAGCATATGGGGTGTGAAACTTTATTTCATTGAGGGCCGCATCAGGGTTGCGGGTTTGACCTCAGGGGGCCAGGTGGCTGTGGCTGGGGTGTGGTGGCCAGCTCAATATCACTCGTGTCGGGGGCACCTCTGCCAGTGACAATGGGCTCCCAAGCTCCCTTTTTGGCTGCGACGGCCTCCTGAAACCCTCTGCCAGTGAAAATGGAGCTTGGGAGAGCCAGCCACAGCCCTCGTGAGCTCCATTTTTGGCCGTGACAGCATCCTGCAAACCTGAAAGCTCCATTTTCGCTGGCAGAGGCACCATGGGCCAGTCCTTCACTGTTTCCAGGGCACCCCCGTGGGCCAGATCTAAGCACCAGATACGGCCTGCTGGTCTTGAGTTTGACACCCCTGGTCTAGCAGGTTCTTTCCCCTTAAACTGGGCTTAAGCTTAAGCTGGGCTTAAAAGCAAGTATAATGAGGAAGGGGAAAGTAGAAAGTGCAAGGCTGGTTCAGATCAATCACACACAAACACACACACACACACACACACAGAGAGAGAGAGAGAGAGAGAGAGAGAGAGAGAGAGAGAGAGAGAGAGAGAGAGAGAGATATGTTAATTCTGCCTTGAGATCCTGAAACAAGGAGACCAAAGAATGTGGCTAAATAATCAAAGTGGTTTTGCAGCAAGTAGCATAGCATACATCGCTAGGGTTTGGACACCAACTTTATTTATTTATTTATTTGTTTATTTGTCAAACATGTACAAGACAGCAGGTATAGGTATAAACATAAACATAATCAAAGTGAATACAGATAGATGAGGACAATAGGACAGTAGGACAGGGACGGTAGGCACGCTGGTGCGCTTATGCACGCCCCTTACAGACCTCTTAGGAATGGGGTGAGGTCGACAGTAGACAGTCTAAGGTTAAAGTTTTTTGGGTTTGGGGAAGAATTGGGTTGGAGCAGGCTCCTGTTTCTTTCTTATCTTCTCACAGGCTCATCAGGCAAGCCAGACGTTTCTCAGAAATGGTGAGAAACCAAGTTGGGAGCTGATGCATGGAGTTCTCGAAAACCACTGCTCCACTTCCTTCTCCAGCAGGAAGCTTCTACCGGACCCCAGTTCCCCTCCAGGGCAGAAGCCCTTGCATTTAGGACAATTCAGAAGACAGCCTAAGATTAAAGAGTATGTTCTCATGAGTTAGTTCATCAAGCCAACGGTGCAATCAACTCAAGCAGATGTCAAGCAGATGAGTTTCTCACACCTCATTTAAAAAAGATGCCACAGACGGGAAGGGGGACCCTTGCATTTTAGGTGCATGTTTTCCTGTGCTGCACCTTGACCCTCCCCAGGTTTTAGTAAAAAGAGAACCTGCCCCAGGTTGCTTAGTTGCAGGGCCTTTTTAAAGTGTTTAAAGTGTTTAACTGTATATATATATACAGTAGAAGCATGGACCTCACGGACCATTTCAATATCTAAATAAGGAGCCTCTTCCTTCTGAAAACTGTATTAGAGCTGCAATGCAAGTAGATCTTCCTGAACTCATAGTAATCTTTCATAGGGCTTAATTCCAAGAATTATCTCCAATCCTGAAGTCATCAGAGAACAGTCCATTGATCATGTCTGTTTTCATGTTACAGATTTACAATAGTTTACAGCATCGTGAAGCTTTTGCTGTGACAATGATGAAAATAGGTGTCCTGTTGATATTGATGATGGACTAAGACTCCATAAATCACTTTTATGGCTTCTCAAGATTCAAGAATACAGTCTTGATTGCGATGAATCCTTTGATTGTATAATGATCCCAGATTTCAGGCATTTAACACTTTATGTTGGAAATACAAGTTAAGATTTGGGTATAACATGCAATGTATGAATTGTTTATGAATAATCAGTAGAAGGAGATTCAAATGGTTTTTTTTAAAAAAATATTGCATTTATATCCCGACAGAGTATAATATCAGGAATATTTGCAAAAAAAAAAAAAAATTATGGAAGGGTTGTATCCTTGCTGAATTTCTGCTGGCACCATTAACTTTGGTCATCTATCAAGGTTATGGTTGTCCCAAAGGTGTTTGGTCATCTATCCAGGTCACTCATCCAGGTCATGGTTGTCCCAAAGCAGGGGTGAAATTCTCCTAGTTCGGGCGTGCCTGCCGGTCGTCAGAGAGCCAGTAGCGACGGCAGTGCGAGGCTTCGCCCACCCGCCTGGATGCCCCCATTTCAGTTCTTTACCCTCTGCGCATGCGCAGAACACTTTGCGCATGCACAGAGGGTAAAAGAACTGAAATGGTGGCATCTGGGCGGGTGGGCGAAGCCTCGCGCTGCCGTTGCTACCAGGTCTCTGACGACTGGCAGGCACGCCCGAACCGGGAGCATTTCACCCCTGTCTCAAAGGTGTTTTTTCAAAAGGCAACTGGACTTTGTTTTTTCCTTGAAGATGTTTCACTTCTCATCCAAGAAGCTTCTTCAGATGAGAAGCGAAACGTCTTCAAGGAAAAACAAAGAAAGCCCAGCTACCTTTTGAAAAAGCGTCTTTGGGATTAACCTTGGATGGAGGGAAAGTTTGAAATGAGTACATAATGACACGTATCAGGAGTTTGAAAGCGTTCATGGAATTTTGAGAAGTACAAATGCCCGAATCTTAATTTCATTGGAATTATTTCTCTCAAGTGATTGGAGAAGATGCCCCTCTTGAAAATCTGCCTTGGCAGGTATTGTCTACTAGGTGGATTTAGAAGATCAGTCCAGATTTTGTACCACGGAGTGTATAGATGACAGTCAGAGTCTCTATGATTGATGTTGCACAGACTCTTAGATTTTTCAGTTAACATTCCATTTCCTTTTTTAAGCAACTTGTGTGGCTTTTCAATTATTTTTGTATGGATTTTTTTTGTTGATAGTTCCGCCAAATTGATTTTAGAGCCCCCTTGTCAAGGGGATGGGTGGCATAATAAAATAAAATAAAATAAAATAATAATAATAAAATAAAATAATGAAATAAAATAATACCATGGATGCTATTCTCTTTTGGGATGAGTAACGTTATGCAAGAAACAGAAAAGGAAAAAGAAAATCATTAAGGATTAAAAAAGAAAGAAAAGATTTAAAAGCTGAGATAGGAAAGAAAAGCAAATCTGGTTTACCAGCTACAGCATATACTTCTCCAAACCATTCTATTCTTGGGAACCATCTTAGCTTCCTCTGAATCCATACATGGTTGCATACAAGTTCTTATTTTTTCAGGATCACAGCCACTCCATCTATTTCTCAGCCTTCCCCTTCCTCTTGACTCATCTGCTCTCCTTTCATGCATTCCTTCTATGACTCAGCACTGACTCATTTTCTGTGACCTAGTCATCCGAAAGTCCTCTTTTCTGTTCCATCCACATGCCAACATCACCCATTCATTCTTCACCCATCTTTTCTTCTTTCCCCATACATTCTTTCTTAAGTCCCCCCCCCATCGCCACCACATTCCAGTTCTCAATATGTCGATTCATTGCTGAATACTCCTGAGCATGGACAAAGTGCAGAGCATGCTCCATTTCCTTGTTGGGACAAGCTACGTACTGAGTATTATGGGAAATCTCAGATGGCCCAAGAGGCTGTTATTTACCTGAGTTTTCCACTTTTTTCAGCACAAATTTAGCATTTTTTACAATAACAGAGTTGGAAGGGACCTTGTAGGTCATCTAGTCCAACCCCCTGCTCAAGAAGGAGACCCTCCACCATTTCTGACAGATGGCCTTCCAGTCTCTTCTTGAAAGCTTCTGGTGATGAAGCTCCTACAACTTCCGAAGGCAAAGCTGTTCCATGGGTTGATTGTTCTCACTGTCAGAAAATTTCTCCTTATTTCCAGGTTGAATCTCTTCTTGTTCAGTTTCCATCCATTATTCCTCGTCTGGTCTTCAGGTCAGTGGTGGGGTTCAAATTTTTTTACTACCGGTTCTGTGGGCGTGGCTTGGTTGTCGTGGCAGGGGAATGATACTGCAAAATCCCCATTCCCACCCCACTCCAGCACAAGGATACTGCAAAATTTATTTATTTGTTGCATTTTTATGCCACCCAACTCCCAAAATCC
>QLTV01000577.1:1087962-1112281 GCA_003457575.1 Thermophis baileyi
TTCACTCTTTCTCTCTACCTCTCTCTCCCGATCTCTCTATCTAATCATATCTCCCTCATCTATGTAGCATGTCTGTCTCTGTCTGTCTCTCTGGTCTGTCTGTCTGTCTGTCTGTCTGTCTATCTAATAATATCTCCCTCAGTCTGTCTGTCTGTCTGTCTGTCTGTCTCTCTCTTCTATCTATCTATCTATCTATCTATCTATCTATCTATCTATCTATCTATCTATCTATCTATCTATCTTGTCCATTGTTACTTATTTTTGTCTGCTTGACTGTTTTGGACTTGGAAGTAACCCTCTTGTGTGCTGTGATGTAAATGTAATGGAAAGCCCAGAAGAAAAATATAGATGTCAAAGGGGACAATCAGAGATTAGCCTTTCCATCCCCAGTCACTTCTAATTCCAGTTTTGCAATCCCATTATCCTAGTGCAGTTTCCCCTTTGAATTCTGTTCTTCTTCTGAAATGGTGCTCTAATCTGGTTATTAATAAAATATTTCTCTCTAACTCAAAGTACAGGTAGTCCTTGACTTACTACCACAATTGAGCCCAAAATTCATGTTGCTAAGTGAGACCTTGGTTAAGTGAATTTTGCCCCATTTTACTACTTTTCTCACCACATTTGTTAAATGAATTACTGAAGTTCTTAAATTAGCAACACGGTTATTAGGTGAATCTGGCTTCCCAATTGACTTGGCTTGTCAGAAGGTTGCAAAAGGGATCACGTGATCCCGGGATTCTGCAAACCGTCATAAATATGAGTCAGCTGCCAAGTATCTAAATTTTGAACACATGACCATGGGGATGCTGCAGTGGTCATAAGTGTGAAAAATGGTCACATCATTTTTTCAGTGCCATTGTAACTTTGAATGGTCTCTAAATGAACTGTTGGACTACCTGTATATCACCCTGAAATATTCACAAGGACCAGATTTCAAAGACTCTATACATCCTGGGGGTCTCAAATCAAAGCAGGTTAAAAAAAAATGCTGAGTCTTCATTTCCAAATCTTTGAAAAAAAAATTAAGTGGGATAGAAGAAGTTGGGTCCGGTTGACCCATGGCCAAAGAGTAAGAAGTATGATATGAACAATGCTGCTGACATTTGTCTCCCACAGTTTCTGAAGCTCCTGGATTAATCCACTTATCATCCCAATTGATGTAATGTACAGTGTCCACATTATCAATCACCTTCTTCATTTTGTCCATTGAAAAGTTCTTCTTTGCCTACTAATGCCAACATTTGGGATCCAACTTTTATCTTCCACCTCCCTGCAAACTCAGTTGGCTTTCTTCCATCTCTCCTCCTCTGAGACTATTTGCTACCTTCATCAAATTTCATGGGGTGTCTTCTTCCAGTTCCTCTCTCCAGAAAAGATCAACAGAATTATTCCCTTCTACATCCATCTTCATACTGGCACTCCTTCCAAAATTAGGCTCATTATAATTCTCTACCTACTAGTTATGCCAGAAGATATCTTTAAAGCCACAGCTAAACCATCCATGACCTTCTCTTTCCAGTTCTCTCTAATTGGAGATTTGTGATAATGGCTGGTAAGGCAAGTAAGCCTGGCTGGGAAACTTCACAGCTGATGTAAAAAAAAAGTTTTTGCCCTAAGATACGTGTCTTAAATTGCTGTGTTTACCCCAGTGTGCTGAAGACTTGTCAATCTTGTCAACCCCAAACAAAATACACTTCTCAACAGCTTCTTCCAGGTGTTTGTAAGTTGCCCTATCTTCTGCGGCTATTATTGGCCTCCTGAAATATGTGTCAAAGAATTATGCACATCATTTGACTTCGTTTTATATATAATGAGTTGAAAATTAAATTCCCACCTACTAAGGAATGAGAAGGAGCTCCACAAAGTGCTAGGATACTTTAAATAGGTCGACAGGCACTTTCTGTGGCTGTTTCTGTGGTTGCCTCTTGGGAAACAAAGGCAACCTAGTCAATTTCAATTTCAGTAGAACTGGACAATCTTTTAGAGAACATCATTCACGTCCTCCATGCAGGAGGACCCTTGGTTTTCTTGAGAAGAAGCAATATTTATCTTTCTGCACTGAATCTCTGAAAACAGCACCATCTAAACCAAGAGCTTGTCAAGCAAAATATTGTGGAAACCAACTAGAAACGAATTCCAGAGCGAAGCAGGTCTTTAAATATTTATAATGCCCAACTTTGATCCTTATTTTGACAGAAGAATACAATGCTTTCTTCCATTTCTCTATGCGTTGCTGCTCTCCTTTTCTTCTGCAAAGAATTGGGACATAAACTGGAGCCGTATAGACGGAGGTCAACGCGTTCTACTTCGAGAAGCCCCAGCCTTTAGTTGGAGAGCTATCAGAGAGTATCCTCTGGAGATAGATGACCTCAGGAGGTTGTTCTGACTAAGCCGTGTTCAAAGAAAAAGAAACATGAGATTTGCTTATCAACCATCTGGCAAAGATCATTCGGCTTCTGCGAAAATAAGTATTAGATCTCCATTAACATTTTTCTGCGATTCGTTTTTAAATCAACACTTATACAAAAGCAAACACATTGCTTTATGGAAATTTATGTTTCAAGGTGTGGAGGTGATTGCTAGCTTAGAGCCAGATGAATGGAGCATTTCTCGTGTGTGCTTTAGACTTGCTTGTAGTTTCTCATGAGGACAAAGAGAAAGGCTGTTTAAAGGCTGCCAAACCATTCCATGACCAGATCCTTAGGTCTGAGAAGAGACCAACCTCCTCTGGGTCAGCCCTAGGGGGCAGAGAACAGCCCAACCCAATTTCTTCAAATTCTGGACCATCAACTGGAAAAAGCTCTGATATCTGAAGATCCCAAAGGGTTGTTTTTTTTAAGAACCGTATTTGGAAAAAGATCCATAGGTAAATTCACTCTGTTTACAAATGTTTCCTCTTTCTGGTTATGCCAGCAATTACTCCAATGCTGCCTGAATAGAACAAAGAAATAAAAGGAAAATGTTTCAGCTTGTTTGAAATATGAGCTTTAAAAAGTAGAATATGTTTGCTTTCAGTGGAGGTTTGAGTATCGCAACCTGAAGTTCAGGTGGCAGAAGGCAGAAGACAAAGTCAAAAGAAGGCCCAGATTGGCACAAAGTGTATATGCCAGTTTGTACATTTAGATGAATAGAATTGGGAAGTCATTGCTCATGGGAAATACCAGGGTAGGTGTCACCTCAGTGACTCTGAGGTCCCCAGTCTTATTTCCTGGGCTCCTACTTCTGAAACTGGATTTAGACATGCTACTTTTCAGGTTGTAAAATTGAATATATTTTTCTGGCAGTGAAAATGACAATTCTCCCATTTCCTTTCCCAGCAAATGGTTCCTCATCCATTTTTTTTATTATTATTAACTTGTTGATCCTCTGGATCATTTTTAGTGGGTTCCATCGGTGAAACTGTGAGGAATAATCCTGGCACAAAGCCAGTAAGCCATCTAGAAAGTCTAAAGGGTGGTGGGACCTTCCCCAGTGTTGGAAGAAATGTCCATCTGGTTCAGTTCCAAGCGGGGAGAAAGACACTGGAAACATGGAGGCTGTTTGGAAAGATGGTTTATTGATGGACAGGACCACATAGGGTGGAGAGTGATGATTATTTATACCCTCACTTGGGCCTTGCCCTTGAACTTCCTGTTCCAGTGCAAGAAATGTATTCTATTGGTTGTCAGATTCCCAGGGGGCTATGTTTGTCTGAATCAAGTTTGGTTGAACCTTGGGCTGATGTAATGTCCCCAGGTGATTTCGCAATGCAGTGAGCCCTGCTGCTGGATGGGTTAATCCTATTATGTCCTGGAGGGTCATGTCTTAATCCCATCACCCTGGAGCTGAAGGTCTTTTGTCTCGTAGATAGGCTGGCCCAGTCCTTCTCAATGGGCACCAGATATCTGCTGGAGGCAGGGAGCTGCAGGGAGCTGCTCTTTGTCTTTAAAAACATGTTTCTCCTTTTCTCATCCAGGGAAATATAATATTCTGCCTTTTTAATATTTCCTAGAATATTTCATTCTTCTAGGAGAGGGGTGGGTGCTAACTTTCTACACCAGATAAAGTACTTGTGTTGGGGCCCAGATCAGTAGTGGGTTCTAAAATCCGTTGCTACCAGTTCACGTGTGTGCTCGCACGCGCGATGCTTCTGCACATGAGCAGAAGCGTCCCGGGTGGGTGGGCGGAGCCTCCCGCCGCCGCCACTACCGGTTCACAGAACCGGGCCAAACTGAGAGCAACCCACCGCTGGCCCAGATGATAGAAAAAAGTTGAGCTCAAGTCATGGAGACTTTGAACATATGTCCATCCAATTTTCTTGACAACAAAATGGCCCTTTTTCCAGGATCTCTTTTCAAGTTCCTGGTTGAATTCCATATTTGCTTGAAATTCTCAAGTAAGTACGATTCAGTCATGATCCTACTTAGCATTTTGAGGCCACTACATTTGACCAGGTACTTCCACTTAGTTGGGCAAGGTAAGGAAAACACAAGAAAATAAATTCCCATGATGTAAGGACATTTCTGGTCATGCGGTATGGATTTTGCCCTATAGCTGCACTCATATCTAGTTCATCGTGGTTAGCTTCAGAGCAGGATTTGTATCCTTTGAAGCTAGTTTTCAAATTATAGCTAAAGGAAAAGAGGGAAACATTTTTTGTGGGAGAGGAAACGTTCAGTCTCTAGCTAGAAATATTATGTCTACATCAGCCTATTTACCGTAAATCCAAAACAGTGGCAAGTAATAGCTTCCACTACCTTTTTTTTAAATCAAGAGTGGGAACAAGTGAATTGAAGTTGAGCCCCTTAAAGTACTGTTGATTTCAATAAAAAAAAAAATAAAGTATTTATTTAAATTCTATCCAGCAAGGGCAAAGAGATTGAAGATGGCTTAGACTTAGAATATCTTTATTGTCACTTTGAATGTATGCTAATCGGCATACATTAAAATGAAATTTCGTTGCATACAGCTCTCAAAGGGTCTCCACCTCCAATATTCACTACATAAACATGACAAAATAAATAAATACATACATACATACATACATACATACATAATAAAGAAATAAATACAAAATTTGCACAAATTTGGTGGAATTTGTCCACAACAAATATAATAATGGACTGTCACCAAATGTGTATTGTTAGTATTTGCATCAGCGGTGGGTTGTTCCTGGTTCGGCCCGGTTCTTAGAGCTGGTAGTGGCGATGGCGGGAGGCTCCTCCCACCCGCCCAGGATGCTTCTGCGCATGCGCAGAAGCATCGCGCGGGCGCGTGGGCGCCTGGGCACGTGGGCACGAGCGCAAACCGGTAGTAAAGGGTTTTAGAACCCACTACTGATTTGCATGTGTCCACTTCAGGGGTCTCCTAACTGGGCAACTTTAAGACTTATGGACTTCAACTCTCAGAATTCCTTGGCCAGCCCTGGCTGGGGAATTCTGGGAGTTGAAGTCCACAAGACTTAAAGTTGCCAAGTTTGGAGATACCTGGTCTATATGGGGGTGGGGGGAAACCATTTGCCAATCTACCAAAGGAAAACTTACTTTTGAATTTTCCCATTTAATTATAAGCTTTTCCAAAGTCAGTTAGTACTAACGAGTATATTTTATTCATATCAACTTTCGCTCACACTGTTAAGAGGAGATAATTATGTTTTATGTTCTATTTACATGCAGTGGCATGTATTTTTCTCCTACTCCTGTGGCACATGCCAACACGAAGGGAAAATTTGTCTTATTAGAATATGTTAATTAACTTGCATAATTTTTTAATTAGCAGGAACGGGGACTAGAAAAATAACATTGTCTATATTTCATCTTTTTTGTGTTATTTGGTAATTATTGTCTCTGTGATAACAAAGAAAAGGTTTCTAAGCAACTTTCAGGTTTATCCTTTCCAGCTGCAAAGTACACTATTAAAACCAATGTTTAATTAAACTTACATTGCTTGAAGCAGTTGTTTAATCATAAGACAATCAATGTGTGTTTCCAAAAAATCTTCATAAACAAGAATCCTTTTAAGTAGATGGTATGTTGACACATTATCCCATGCATAAATCATACCATGTATTAATTTTTAGCCCTTAAGAAATGTTTACTCTTACTCTGCAAAAATGGACTTGGTCAGTCAAATGGTGTCTCACTTAAACTCTGATTTTCCCTTAATAAATGCTGACCAATTTAAGGTTGTGGAACCTTTAGAAAAGAAACCCTCAGGTTTATAGCAACTAGAGAGAAAAAGCATTTGCCTAGTTGTTTAATCAAATTTAAGCAGAAGAAAGATCTCCAGAGCTTCATGTATCTATCATGGTTCACACCAAAGTGTCCTGTTAACTTTTCTTTCTTTCTTTTTTCAAGAAAATCCAGAGTTGGAGGTGTTGACCATGAAGATGAAATCTGTAGAGGTATTTATTGGGCCAGCTGAAATTGGATGACTTCATTGTAAGTTTTCAGATTCCAAGGACTAGTCATTCATCAAGTTGGTCTGGGGAAAAAAGTAAAGGGAAGAAAGCATTGAAGACAATAGTTTAGTTTAGTTTAGTTTAGTTTAGTTTAGTTTAGTTTAGTTTATTGTCATTGCACCTCGTACAATGAAATTAAATGCCATCTTCAGTGTACATTATAACTATAAAAATAAAACACAAATACACATCCTTCACATTCTATACAATTGAATTGAAAACCCCTGATATTACATTAATATTGCACTATACAGTAGAATTCAATATAGTTACTGCTCTGGGGTAGAAGCTGTTTTTCACCCTATTTGTCCTTGTTGTTATTATCCTGTACCGTCTGCCAGATGGTAATAGTTCAAAAAAAGGGTGCCCATGATGAGATGGATCTTTAAGAATGATCGATGGATCTTTAAGAATGTTTTGAACTTTCTTAAGGCAGCAGGAGCTATAAAGCTCTTCCAAAGAGGGGAGAGGGCAACCAATGATCCTCTGGGCTCAATGTTTACCCTCTGGAGTGCTGTCCTATCTGCCACTGTGCAATTGGCAAACCATACACAGGTGCAGTAAGTTAAAATACTCTCTATGGTGCAGCGGTAGAAGGTCACCAGCAGTTTTTCATTCAGTTGTTGTTTCCTGAGAAGTCTCAGGTAGTATAATCTCTGCTGAGCCCTTTTGACCAGTGCTGAAATGTGAGTGCCCCAGGTCAGGTCCTCTTTTATGATAACACCCAGAAACTTAAAACTGGCCACTTGCTCCACTCGGTCTCCATTGATAAGCAAGGGCTGGATGTCTGATCTATTCCTTCTATAGTCCACTATAAGCTCCTTGATCTTATTGGTGTTAAGGACCAAGTTATTGTCTCCACACCACGAAAGCAACCGGTCCACCTCATTTCGATAGGCCCAAGAATTAGTAGTCTGGGAAGCCCAAGAAACTCTTGTGGTTATATCTTAATATATATGTTTCACTGCCTTGAATGAGAAATATTACTCCAGCATATCATTTCAGATTCTAAATTGTATTTTGAAGGGAACTTAAACAATATCTTGGTGTGCCTCATTTCTCCTGATTCTTCATTTTCTTGAGGTCTTCTCAGAAGGTATCTTGGAAGACAAGAATGGTCTACAGAATAGTTACAGTTAAGGAAAACCAGAGTCAGAGCTGCCTCACTATCTTCCTTACCCCCTTTCATACAGCATAGGAAACCTCCTATCCCATTCATCATGTTATACTCCACCAAAGAGAATAGAAGGACTAAGGGTGACATGATAGCAATGTTTCAATACTTGACGGGCTGCCACAAAGAAGATTAGGTCAACCTATTTTCCAAAGCACCAGAAGGCAAGACAAGAAACAATGGATGGAAACTAATCAAGGAGAGAAGCAACCTGGAATTAAGGAGAAACTTCCTAACAGTGAGAACAATTAACCAGGGGAAGAGCTTGCCTTCAGAAGTTGTGGGTTCTCCATCACTGGAGGCTTTTAAGAAGAGACTGGACAGCCACTTGTCTGAAATGGTATAGGGTCTCCTGCTTGAGCAGGGAGCTGGACTAAAAGACCTCCAAAGTCCTTTCTGACTCTATTCTGTAACTAAATCCCAGTTACCTCAAGTGGTACTCTTCCCAATGACAATTTGTATATATCCCAGGAAAAATATTTTCTGCCCTGTGTCCTCACAATGTTGGAGACAGCCTCAACTTATCTTCTCCTTTGAGTCAAGAAAACAAGCACAGCAGCTCTGCTCTGGGGACGGTGGGACATAATTCTCCAATATTTGGCCAGTGTCATAGTCCAATTACCCTTGGTTGGATCAGTTTGGCACATATGGGATGCTACAAGTGAAGTGTGAGCATATGTCATTTTCTCTGGTCTCAGGACACTGTCTCCTGGGGCCATTTTTCTATAAGCTACAAGAGAATCCATCCTAAATGCTGGATAGGGATTAATGGCTTCTAAAATGCTTCATCAAGATCTTGGTTCTATATTCAGTAAACCACTTTTAACTCCCTAACACCTTTCACATAATATGCCTAAGGTGGCTACTGAATTAATCCCTTTAACACAATATGCTGACTCATAATATTTCAAATAGGCTACATTTGCACACCCAACACATAAAGCCAGAAAACACTCAAGTATAAAGTGAATCACTCTTAACAGATGGCCGTTGGTCTGCCATTACCAGGCTTTGATAAGGCATTGTTAAGGTATGTGCTGAGTAACCCTTGAGTAACAAGGATATGCACATAGAAACGTTTATGATAGTAGATATGAATAACTATTCAGCCACACACAGATACACTAAATTGAGTTAAAGTTTACTTTAAGAAATAGCACAGTCCAATAAACAGTCCAGCTCATACACCTTTAAATCCGTAACTAGCTAGAATAACAGTCCAGAGAATTACAAGCTTTTACAACTACAGAGTCTTCTTACCGGTTGCCTTTGTCATTTACAGTAAACAAAGATATTACAATATAAGCACAGCTCAGATACAACAGAGACTAGAATATCAAATAGAGCATGTCAGAGAGAAATAAGCTATGATCTCTAGCTCCCTCTTATGGCAATTTGCAACACAATCAACCAATCAGAATACAGCACAAATCAATACAGTGATTTTGTTTTAAACATACATTGTTGGTTTATATATTGCCAACCCAACTACATGGACAGAGACCTAACAGGCATGCTGGACAAAGTTACTCCTGTAAGTAATGGGCATATGTGGTTTTCTTTTTTAAGATGTTACAAACATCTTACACAGACTCAGACTTTATCTGGGTTCAAAGATCACCTAGACCTTTTGGAGACCATTTGGTTCTGTAAACCTAACTGGGTGAGAGTATGCTCTGTTAACCATCAATAAAACAAATCATGATTGAACTGGATTTATTTGCCCAGACAATTCAGCTAATTGTGTTGAGTCCCGCTTGAAATTCAGGTTTTGTTTTGGTTTTTAAATTAATTTTGTTTTAATTGGCAAGAGCAAGGATGGATGGATGGATGGATAGATGGATGGATGGATGGATGGATGGATGGATGGATGGATGGATGGATGGATGGACGGACGGACGGACAGATTGAACTGCTCTCTTCTGGTCTGTCCTAGAACCTGTCTTTCTATTAGGCAAATGTGAGGACCCATGAAGTCTATCTGCAATTGGAAATTCCCAATTCTCATCACATTTGCCACTTTATTTGCTTCATCTCTTGCCACAAAGTGAATGAAGATTGCAAAGCCTTTGTGTTCATGCAAACTGTAGTTGCAAGAACATGTTCATTGGTAAGGTAAAGAAAAGTCATAAGTATGAAGCATCTGAATTTTGATCATGTGACCATGGCAATGCCACAAAGGTCGTAAGTGTGAAAAATGGTCATAATTCACTGTTTTCAGTGCCTTTGTAACCTTGAATGGTCACTAAATGAACTCTTGTAAGTCAAGGACTACCTGTATTCCAGGGTATCTCTTTAAGTAATTACAATATTTTGAATGTCATTAATCCTATGTTTCCTATTGAGCAACAAATAAGTATCAATTCAACTGATTCAGATTGATGGGACACTATTTTGCCTGAAGTCTACTGATGTTGATCATCTGGTCTGCACTGAATAAGCTGTTCTGGAACTGGATGTCTTTCTAGCCAGAGCAGCATCCTCTCCTTTGCACAATCAGGTGTCACTTCTCCCCTTAACATCACGACAGCCAAAACTTCCTACAAAGGTAATTCGTCATGCTGCCACCCATGAAATTCTTACTCCTCGGTTATGAAAATGTCTCTTGTTGCAAAACTATCTCCTTGTCTGCCCATGGCGAGACTATGAGGAAATGCTGGGGGCGGATGAAGATCTCAGCAACCTCCAAAATAAAAGATGAATGTATGTGGGATAGAAATCAGGAGTAACCTTATGGGGGAAAGTATCAAGTTCGTTTTGAATGTGGTGTATAGAATTTAATTACACTTGAGCCCAATGTAGAGAAAAGAAAGGTTTTACAACGTAGAGAAAAGTAAAATTTTAGCTGGAGGCTAAAACATATCAAGAACAGATGCAGGAATTGGGTTTGTCTAGTCTACTGAAAAGAAGGACTAGGGGTGACATGATAGCAATGTTCCAATATTTGAGGGGTTGCCACAAAGAAGAGGGGGGGGGGTCAACTTATTTTCCAAAGCACCAGAAGGCAAGACAAGAAACAATGGATGGAAACTAATCAAGGAGAGAAGCAACATGGAATTAAGGAGAAACTTCCTAACAGTGAGGACAATCAACCAGTGGAACAGCTTGCCTTCAGACGTTGTGGGTGCTTCATCACTTTTTAAGAAGAGACTAGACAGTCACTTGTCTGAAATGGTATAGGATCTCCTGCTTGAGCAGGGGGCTGGATTAGAAGACCTCCAAAGCCCTTTCCAGCTCTATTCTACTCTGATTCTAAGGAGAAATTTCCTGACAGTGAGAACAATTATCCAGTGGAACGGCTTGCCTTCAGAAGTTGTGAGTGGTCCATCACTGGAGGCTTTTAAGAAGAGACTGGACAACCACTATCTTGTTTGGAATCGTATAGGGTCTCCTGCTTGTGCAGGGGGCTGACTAGAACACCTCCAAGATCCCTTTCCAACTCTGTTATTCTGTTCTGTTCAGTTGTAGCACAGCTGCTGAGTCTGCTTCCTATTTTTACTGCTCCCTGGCTTTTCAAAAGAGAACTTCCACCACCTCCCTGCAGCCCAACAGGGTGCAAACAAAAACATTATTCAGGATGTTAGAAAGGTCTGTCCTGTAACCTACACTCCCTTCTGTGGGTGCTACTTGTGCCAATTGTAACTTGATGGTACAGTTGCCCAAAAATGAAGACGTTGTTTTAAATCAGCCTTCGGGTGAATGCAAAAATTGTTAAATTAAATTCAGCTCCCCTCGTCTGATTTTTATTCATGCGTTATAGCAGTGACATGTATAATTCAACTGGGAGTGGCAGTAAAAAGAGAGATGGCTATATAAATTAAAGCTGTCTCCAAATGCTCTTTTTCAAAATGAATCACTATTCAAAATTCATTGCAAAGTTGAAGCTTGGAAAAAAAAGAAGTTCTCTGTTCTTTATGAAGCAAAGGACGAGAACAACTCAGGTCCCTTTTAGAGAAAATATTTCTGGGATAAGAATTTCAATGCAATTATGGGCAATGCTATGAAGAAGCAGAGAGTGTTACTTGTTGACAGGGAAGTGAGCAAGCAATTTACAGCTGTTCAGGAGGAAGACTTGGGGGGGGGATTCTTCTGCCTGGATGTTGAATTCCTAAATGCCAAATATGGACTTGACTGAATGGAGTAGATAGATTGACGATGACATGGATAGTACAGCCTATTTAGATCACTTCTGAGTTAGTACAGCTGATCAAAATGTTAAATATATCTCATCCAGGATCAAGCGGTAAATAAGCAATAGAAAAATGAAGAGAAGCTTCGGGAACGGGCACAAGGCAGATCAAGATTTTATTTTTGATATTTTGTTGAATGACTGACTTAGCAACAATCCCACTGATTGTCACCTTTAGCTCCAAATCAGATTATTGGTGCAGATGCTCCCTATGGTTGTCCCAAAGGTGCTTTTTCAAGAGGCAACTGGACTTTCTGGTTTTTCTTTAAAGACGTTTCGCTTCTCATCCAAGAAGCTTCTTCAGCTTCTCAAGAGCTGAAGAAGTTTCTTGGATGAGAAGCGAAACGTCTTCAAAGAAAAACCAGAAAGTCCAGTTGCCTCTTGAAAAAGCACCTTTGGGACAACCATGACCTGGATGACTGCTATCTTGTACATGTTTGACAAATAAATAAATAAAATAAATAAAATAAATAAATACTTTGGCCACCTAATGAGAAGGAAGGACTCACTGGAGAAGAGCCTAATGCTGGGAAAGATTGAGGGCAAAAGAAGAAGGGGACGACAGAGAATGAGGTGGATGGATGGAGTCACTGAAGCAGTCGGCATGAGTCTAAATGGACTCCAGAGGATGGTAGAGGACAGGAAGGCCTGGAGGAACGTTGTCCATGGGGTCGCGATGGGTCGGACACGACTTCGCGACTAACAACAACAATGGATTAACCAGGTGTATGGGGATAAAAGTTGGCTCAATGTCTGTGGAGATTCTCAATTATCCATGTCATAGTTGTCCCACAGGTGCTTTTCCAAAAAGCAACTGGGTTTTCTTAGGGTTTTTTTCCCTCATCCGCTTGATCCTGGATGAAATATATTTAACATTTTGATCAGCTGTACAAACTCAGAAGTGATCTAAATATGCTGTAGTATCCATGAAAATGTTTTGTTTCTCTTCCGATAGAACTGGAGTCAGAACCGAAGAAGCTCCTTGGATGAGAAACGAAGCATTTTCAAGGGGAAAAAATCAAGAAAGTCCAGTTGCCTTTTGGAAAAGCATCTTTGGGACAACAAGTAGGGTCTTTAAGGTCTGCAAGTCTGAAGTCTCTCACTGACCTAGACTACAGATAGTCCCTCTGTCTTGACCTTGACATCAAAGGCAACCTCTGGAAGAATGCAGGGTTGAGAAAGCTGGGATATATGAAGATAGCAATAGCACTTAGACTTATATACCTTTTCACAGTGCTTTACAGCCCTCTCTAAGAGTCAGCATATTGCCCCCAACAATCTGGGTCCTCATTTTACTGATCTCGGAAGGATGGAAGGCTGAGTCAACCTTGAGCCTGGTGAGATTTGAACTGCCAAATTGCAGGCAGTCAGCAGAAGTAGCCTGCAGTACTGCACTCTAACCACTGCACCACCATGGCTCGTGAAGATGACATGAAGATTAAAAATATGTATTACCCAATGATAAATTTATCCGCTCTAGCGTCTTTCTGTTTTCAGAGTTTTGCACTTGTGCCATCTCAACATCCCTCTCTTAGCATGCTGACGATTTCCTCTGATTCCTTGCTGACTCTGTTCCTATTGTCACTGAAGCATTGACCACGCACAGAAAAATGCCATAGAATATTAGTTCATGGGTCGCATTGTTAGCTTCCAGCTCATATTCCAAGGTACTAACTAAACATAGATGGAACAAAACAGCACCAGTTTAGAGATGTTTGCAAGATTGACAGCCAATTCCTGCCAAACCCAGAGTAACTCATATAAACTTTTCCGAGAACACCCTGTAGGTTGAGGTGGTTCTAGTTCTAGCCAATTTGCTTTAAGAGGAATTGCCTTACATCTACAAAACATGACAATCGCTTTGATTCTGAACATGAAAGCAAGTGATAATCTTGTCTTTCTTCCAGTGAACACGGAGTCGATACATCATTAATGTTTTTAATTGTGTATCTTATCTCCTGTTTCTCTCGATTGCTTCCAAGAAGAGTGTCCCCCAACTGATTTGGGTCTAGCGATCTACCTTGGCCAAACCCAGAAAGCTACAGGGACACCGATAGACCTGACTGGTGCTTGCCTAAGAATGGACCACCTGGCCATCAGAAAAGCCCAGGGGTAGATGAGAAAGGAAGTCTCCACTTTCACAGACCAAGGCCACAGCAAGATCCTGACACAGGGCTACCAAAAAATTTAGGAGTTTGGCTCTACTCAAAGAATTGTTTACCTTTACAATACATGTAACCAACCCATGGAGCTAATTCCTTTACTCCCTCTCCGTTCCTCTAGGCAGAATGGTCTAGAATTTCATTCTTCTGACGCTTGGCAATGTTCTGATATTTACTATAAACTTACTCGCTGACAGTTCGGGCTCATTTATTCTAATACCCGAGTTCTAAAAAAAAAAAAACACTTAATTGTTCAATTATCTCTTTTATGCTTAGTTCAAAAGAACTGAATGTACTCATACTAAAGGTGTAGGGAGGAGGGGGGGAATTTCCATGGAGAAGCTGCTAAGTCCCCAGCTCCTTCATGTGAAACAGGAAAAGCAGGAAAAATTGCTTCAAAATAATGCTGAGCTGGAGTGCTTTGGACAAGTACCCAAACAGGGTAGGCTCCAGATAAATAAACTGAGTCTACAGCTAAGTTGTTAAAAAAAAATTCTAGCAGCTTTCCCTAACCTGTTCCTCTCTGGATCTCTTGGGACCAGAAAGGGGGAAATTGGGAGTCTTAGAAACAGGGATCACACCATTCCAGGGGTACAGTGAAACTTGGGGAGCATCTCTTGAATTATGTACTGAGACATGAAGTAATCCTCATTTCCAGTCATAACAGAATTGCAGAAGAGTTAGAAGGGATCTTGAAGGTCTTCTAGTCCAACCAAGCAAAAGACCTTATACCATTCCAGAGAAATTATTGTCCAATCTCTTCTTTAAAGCCTCCAGTGATTGAGCATCCACAACTTCTGAAGGCAAGCCGTTCCGCCGATTAATTGTTCTAAGTATCAAGACATTTCTGCTTAGTTCTAAGTTGCTTCTCTCCTTGGATTAGTTTCCATCCATGGTATCTTGTCCTGCCTTCAGGTGCTTTGGAGAATAAGTTGACCCCCTCTTCTTTGTGGCAGCCCCTCAAATATCGGAACACTGCTATCATGTCAGCGTGCTGAGGAATCATGCTCACTTCATTGATACTTTTTTTTTTTGCAATAATATAGGGGTCCTTGCCTTTTTCCAAAGTCCCATCCCCAACTTCCCAGTTTTGTTACAGAACCTGGATTTCCTGGTACACGTATGGACTTATGACCACAATTGGGATTGGAATTTCCATTGCAAGTCAGTGAGGTGAGTCATCAACTCAAGCTTTACAGTGATCATTAAGCAAATGACCATGGTTGTTAAGCACAACACATTATCGTTAAGTGAATCCACTTCTCCAATTGATTTTGCTTGTTGGAAGCTGGGTGCAAATCACAATCATGTGATTACAAGATGCCGTAACTGTCATAGATACGGGCCAGTTGCCGAGCACCAGAATTGCAATCACGTGAGTGCAGGGAGGGTGCAACAGTCATATCTTCAAGGGTGGGCTATAAGGCACTTTTTCCAAAGCCATCTTAACTTCAAACCACCGTTAAATGAATTATTGTAAGTCAAGAACTACCTGTAGTCTCATTCAAACACTAAGAAGGTGTGAGTTTTCCAAATTCTATGAAGATTTTTGTGCTATTGGCTCGGCTGGTTCCTCATGTTGAGCTTTGGAAGAAAGGCCCCAGACCAGACCAGACTCACATGATGTTGGGAAGAACAGTTGTGCTCTGCAGAGGTAACCTTACAAAACCTGACTCGGGCTCGTTCTTCTTGGAAAGCAGAGGCAGGGCAGTAGGTAGAAGCACCTCTTTCGCCTTCTGTCCTGTCCACTTTTTACAGAGACACTATTGAGAGCATTTCAACAAACTGCATCACTGTTTGGTTTGGTGGCTGCAGTGCCTCAGATAGAAAGTCCATACAGAGAATAGTGAGGACAGCCGAGAAAATTATAGGAAGCTCGCTTCCCTTTATTCAGGATACTGCTTATAAACACTATGTGCTTAGAGCTCAAAGCATCATTAGAGACCCCCCCACACACACACTTTACGGTCTGTTTCTGTTTCTCACCTCTGGGAGGAGGTTTCGAAGTATTTCTAGCAGGACTTCCAGATTCTGTAACAGCTTTGTTCCCTAGGCTATCCGTCTGGTAAACTACACAAGATTTTTTTTTCTGGCCATGTACATGTATACATCTGAACTAGATTGTATTGTTTCTCTGTGTCATATGATACAGTCCTTCAGGAGTTGGGCAGCATATAAATTTTATAAATTAAATTAAATTAAAAAATGCCTTCCACTGGTGTCAATGGTTGGAGAAAAATATTTCTTTTAATGTATGCCGATTAGTGTACGTTCAAAGTGACAATAAAGTTACTCTAAGTTCCAAGGGTAAGAATAAGGCTTATCTCTGAAAGTACCAAAACATAAACACTGGTGCCACCTCTTTTGGCTACTAGAACTCCATAACCAGCCTCACCTTCCATCTTGGTCTCAGTCATCTCCCTGTAGTCAGATAGGCAAATGATCAAGTCCTTCTCAGCTGAAACATAGAACACGAAATAAACACCTTGGGTGTCCCTGCCCTTGGAATGGGACAACTTGCTGCAACCAACTCACCATGGCCAACCTACCATGGCCAACTCACCGTGTGTTCTGACACAGCCTTAGCAGAAGCAAGAAACAGACTCCTTGTCATGAAAACCCGCTCTTTATTTACCTCTTGTGAATTAATTGCATTCACTCACTGAAAAGTCCAGGCAAGAGTCCTTCAAGGAGTTAACCACAGTAACAGACCTTATCAGTTCTTTGCAATAATTGCCAGGCCGTGAGCTCCCAGCTGAAAGGCTGCAAATTAAGTTCTGGCAAGCAGTCTTTGTTGCACAAAACACAATGAGAAAAATCTTCAGAAATACGAACTGTTGTCTCCTACGACAACCACTCCCCTTTCCTTCTATTTATTCCCCAGCCAGGGAGGGCTCATTCAGCGTCCACATATGCTTTGCTTCCCGAGTTGACTCCCTGTCCTCCGTTGTTCACCTCTCCTAACTGCTCTGAGCATACGTGCATCTGGAACAGGCCCCAGCTGTTTTTCCTCCTCACTCATATCAGCCTCCAAAGGCAGCTGCCTCTCCGGTGGCTGGGAAATGTCGGACAGCCCTGGCTCTATCTCTGCGTCTGATGCAGAGCATCCATCAGAGCCTTCCCCAGACTCCAGAACTGGCCCACGTTCCTCCCCAACCTCCTCATCGTCCGAGTCTGCCACCAGCTCTGCTGGCAGCTGGCGGGCCACAACACCATGGCCAACTTTCCTCGGGCAACTCACCAGGGGACAATTCACCGTAGCCAACTCACCACAGAAAAACTCGCCCTGGGACAATTCAATTTAATGTTTTAAAATAATTTAAATATTATTTTTTGTCATTCACCTTTCATTTTATCCCTCCTTTTGCATCTTTTCTTTAATGATTTTATTCCACCATTATTATTATTTTAATATTAGTGTAACTCTTGTCCCATGGCGAGTTGGCCACAGTGAGTTGGCCATGGCGATATCCTGATCATTCAGCTTGATAGGGCTTCCTCCTTCCTCTCCTGCTCTTCTGAAAGCACATTCAACAGTGGTTTTTTTGGGGGGGGGAGGGGGGAGTCCTCAGGCAGCCTCTCCCAACTGCATGTCCTCCAGAAGGATTAATCTTCGCTGCAGTCCCAAGAGATATGAATGAGGAAAGGCTGTTCCTGTCACATTTGCAACTGTTGATTTAGGAACATTTAATAATACACAGGAACTATTCTTGGGTGTCAAAAGCAAAGCCATTTCAGATTACCTGCCACGATACCAGGAAAGAAAGAGTAAAGGATTACTGAAGAATTTCTTTCTCCTCTTCTGCTATTACATATCAATCTCTGGGTATTGCATCGGCCTGCGAAGACCTACAAGCTTTGTTATTTTAGCTGTCATCTTTTTTTTTTTTTAACTTTTATCATTTAGTGTTTTTTTTCTTTATGTTAGAGCCTCATGATTCATTCTTGCTTGGCTACCACACAGTTTTCCACCCACATAGAAAAACATGCCAAACCTCTGAGGTTTTGCAATATTCTTTTGTAGCATAGCTTTTATCAGGCAATCAAGTCAATATTAATGTAATTTTTTTTTCTTAACGCAAAAAGCAGACTTAGCTGCCAAAGGCACACAACAGCTCACTGGGTGATAAAATAAAGCATCAACAGATAGTTTCCCCCTAAAAATTCAGCTGAGATATTCTCAAAGAAATGTGGGTTTCATTTGTTCATGTTATAATGTGGACTGTGCTAAATGGAGACATTCCGAAGGATTTCATCCTAAGGATCCAGTCTTAAAATGCACTTATGAACGTGAAAATTCCATCAGATGTCATGAGAATGACGCATAAACAAGCAGGATTGTACCCAGACTTTTTGTTGGGAAGATAATTCTCTCCTCTATAAAGGAGCAGAAAGAAAAGGGGCTCAACCTATTCTCCAAAGCTCCTGAGGGCAGGACAAGAAGAAAATGGATGGAAACTAATCAAGGAGAGAAGCAACCTAGAACTAAGGAGAAATTTCCTGACAGTTAGAACAATTAATCAGTGGAACGACTTGCCTCCAGAAGTTGTTGATGCTCCAACATTGGAGGTTTTTAAGAAGAGATTGGACAACCATTTGTCTGAAATAGTATATGGTCTCCTGCTTGAGTAGGGGGTTGGACTAGAAGACCCCCAAGGTCCCTTTCAATTCTGTTATTCTGTTATTCTGTTTTGGGATAAAGGACTATTAGTTAGGGCCAGAGGTGGTATTCACTTACTTTCCCTACAGGTTCGCAAATGTGAGCGAGCGTGCGTTCACGCATGTGCATGGCCTTCCACGCATGTGCTGTGCTCGTGCATGCTCCTTACACGCATGCACATGGCTTCAAAATAAGCCTACATAGAATGACATAGCGCCGGGGCAGGTCCACCTGCAGGCCACCGCTACTGGTTTGCCCGAACCGGTCCGAACCGGCAGAATACCACCTCTGGTTAGGGCAGGAAGGGACTCTTACTTTAGTTAGATTTGCACTGCAAAGCACGAAAAGTCCTTCTTGCATTTCATATCTTTTAATTTTTGGTAAAACCAGGATGCTTTAGGGAAGACTTTCTCTGCCCCTTTGTTCAAAGGAGCCTGCCCCACTGCTTCCCCCCACTTTCTTTTTGCCACAGGAAAACCATTGAGAAGAGTTCTCCAAAATGGAGAACTATGCTGTGAATTGTGACTGGTGGTGTTATGACTATCCAGGAAAGGCTACCAGATGTCTATCAAGGATACTTGTCTGACATTCTTTTACTGCGTAGCGGTGGACCCTTTCCACACTTATGGTTCTATGATGGAAGGAGTATATTGAAGCATTACACAGAAGGATGTCAACATCCAAGATACTTCAGAAGATATTCTTTGTTAGAACCTCTAATACTAGAAGATAAAGTTCAATCAGCACTCTGATCATTACCAAGTCAGAAGGCTAAACGAACTTATGGAATACCCATTAAGGTTTTTACCAAGCTTTGCCAGCAAATCTGGAGAATGATACAATCGTCAATCAAATGGAAGAGGTCAATCTACATCCCAATACCAAAAAAGGAGACTTTAATAGATTGTACAAACTGCCCAACAATATCCTTAATTTCATATGCTAGGAAAGTAATGCTTGGGTTGGTGGAATTAGAGCTCTACATGGAAAAAGAGATGCCAGATGTTCAAGCTGGCTTCCGAAAAGGCTAAGGGACATGAAACATTATTGTTGATGTACACTGGATAATTAAGAAAGCCAAAGAATATCAAAAAGAAGTCAGTACGTGTGCTTCATCAATTATAGAATAGTTTTTGATTATGTTGATCACTTCAAGCTGTGGAACGTGCTTAGAAAAATGGAAGTCCCAGAACATCTCATTGTCCTCTTGAGAAACTTATATACAGGTCAGAAAGCCACAGAACATGGTGGAACAGACTGGCTCTAGGTTGGCAAGTGTAGCAAGGCTATATACTCTCCCCTTATTTATTTAACTTACGTGCTGAGTATATACAGTATTAAGATGGATTGGAAGAAGATAAGAGTGGTTTCAAAATCAGAGTAAGAAATCCAATCATCTATGCTATGTTGATGACACTATCCTGAAAGCCAAAAATGAAAAAGATCTGGAAGCTCTCGTGCTAAAAGTCAAAGAGCATAGTGGAAAAAATGGGGCTAAAATTAAATATAAAGAAGACTAAATTAATGACAGCAAGTAGAACAACCAGCCTTTGAAGTGACAGTGAAAATTATGTAGTGATGGATGACTTTTGCCTTTCAGGATTAACCATCAACAGTCAAGAAACAAGCAGTCAAGAAATATGCCGCAGACTTGCACTTGGTAGAACAGCCAAGAAGTCCTTGGAAAAGATATCCATATGCTGTGATGGGTCTGTGTCTACAAAAATCAGAAATGTGCAAACTATGGTTTTCCTTATAACACTTTATGGAAGCAAACATTGGACTTTAAAGAATCAGGACAAGAAGATTATAGATGCTTTTGAATGTTGCTGTTGGTGAAGATTCCTGAGAATATTGTGGACAACCAAGAAAAGAAACCAATGGATCATCAAACAAATCAATTCTTACATGATGCACAATACACAAATGACCAGGATCAAATTATCCTATTTTGGACACATTATGGGAAGACCCAGCTCTTTGGATTAGGGTTTAGGACAACTCGCCATGGCTAATTCACCACATCAACTCGCTCCTGCCAACTTATCACAGATAACTCACAAGATAACTCAATGCAAGATAACTCAATGCGAGGTAACTCAATGTGAGATAACTGTACTATAGACCTGTTCCTCCCTTAATATTTTAGTAATATAATTAATATTATTATAATTCATACTATTATTAATACAATCCCAATAAAGCTAATAAAACTAAGAAAGGAGGAAAAGGTGGACAGAGGTCCTAATAATATTAAGAGAGAGTTTAGAATACAGTTATCTTGCATTTTCCCATGGTGAGTTGTCCCACACGAGTTGGCTGCAGTGACTTGTTCCACAGCAAGTTGACCATGGTGAATTGACCATGATGAGTTGACTGTGAGTTGATGATGGTGAGTTGGGTCTCAGCGAGTTGTCTCATTCTGCTGGAAAAGCCTCTAGTGCTGGGAACCATGGAAGGAAAGAGAAGAGGCTGGCCAGCCGCAAGACTTGAAGAACAGATTAGGAGTAGATCATAATGGAGAAAATCAAAGCTATGTGGTCACTAGGAGTCAAAAATGACTCAATGGCACATAATCAGTCAATCATGATTTTAAGTTCAATGTTCTCTTGGGTTGGGGGCAGCAATCAAAGCAGTGGCAAAGAAGGTCATGTTTCCATCTTCTGGTTGGGATCTCCTTAGAGCAGGGGTCAGCTGCATGTGGCTCTTTCATCCCTCTGCTGCGGCTCCCTGTCACTCAAAATATGTGTCACAACTGCCAATGTGCGACACCCACCAACGCGCAATTTATTAAGCTTTTCGACCCCCGGTAGGCCAACCATGGATAAATCCAAGAAAAGAAAAGTTTCAGAAGAAAACAGAACCTTTAATTCAACTATATACAGTATGCTAGTTTTGTGGCTGCTCAGGAAATAGTCAGGCACGGGAAGAGTTTTGTGGCTCCCGGTGTTTTCTTTTCTGTGGAAAACGGGTCCAAATGGCTCTCTGAGTGTTTAAGGTTGCCGACCCCTGCCTTAGAGGCATCTCCTGGGCTTCTGCAAGAAACAAAATGGTGGAACTTTCCTAGAGTCTAATGCTATGATTTTAATTAGTCCTTGTGATTCTTGGCCATATTCTTTGATTTCCACCAGCTACAACTATATTGTTATTACATAGAAGTTGCTAAGTCAAAGAAGATACTGTAAACTAGGTGCTAGCTTTTCCCACTGGATTGAACATGTTGCTATGGAAATAGAACCCAAGAACAATAAAGGCAAAGATGAAGGAAGATGCCCAAGCCAAAGGGAATAAATTTGTACAATTCAGGTGTTTGGCAAGGTGAGTGGGTTTTTTTAATTAATTTACTTCACTGTACAAAACCTATTACTGTCAAAGTAAATATCAGGCAACATAACATAATACAACTCATTAAGTAATATTGGAATTTCTAATGCAACATTGAACATTAAACATACAGTTTTATTAAAATTGAGGGTACTGTTAAGTTTGGACGAAATACAGACGGAGCTCTGAATTTCACTAAGTAAGTTTAAATCTAGCTATGAAATTTTACAAATTGTCTAGGAAACTATAAAACCCTTCAGAAAAAATGTCCATGTTAGTTTCAGCATACAAAATTACTAAACCACATTACTCAGGCCTATTGAAGAGAAAATATAAAAGATGACAGCACAGCGATTTATTTCTATTCTCTACCTGCCCACATTAAAGATAATTGTTTTCCAAACTGGCTACTGCCAATTGTGTGGACTTCAGATCCCAGAATCCTCAGCAAGGACCTTTCTTTCTAAAGAAGTCACCCTAACTTGATTCTGAAATGTGAAACCATTACGCAACTTGCTAGGGGAAAATGTTTACCTAAATCCACCTTTCAAGTTCCATATATCTGAGCAGTAATGACCAGGCTGAGCCTGAGGGAGGAGTCAAATGCATCATAAGTCATGAGTCCCTGCATGCCCACAAGAGATCTAAGTCCAGCCCACCTTGAATGCCTTTCTATTCCCGCTCATTTCCCTTGACTGTTAGTAGGTCAGATTCTTGTAGAGAGCTTAAGCTTACAATAAATCTTTATACTCATTTGAACTGCCTGAATCCCCTGATTTCCCTGGCACTTGACAATCAATGTGTGGACATTTGTTTACCTACAGAGAAAGAAATAGTGTTGGGAAAAAATATTTCCTCTAAGTAAAAACTTGCTGCTAGGTATACCCTTAGGTTAAATGAATCACAACAGCAGGTGCATTCTGGAAACAAATATAAACTATGACTAGCCCTGATGAGATAAATTCAGCAAAGTTACCAAGATAGGACATCTGCAGTATAAGGGACCTGGAAATGAAGCAAAAGTTGTTCAGGGATAAGGCAGCCCTGAACACACTGGGGCAACCAAACCAAGAACACACCATACATGGAGAGAACTTAAAGAGCTGTGGTGGTGCAGTGGTTAGAATGCAGTACTGCAGGTTACTTCTGCTGACTGCCAGCTGCCAGCAGTTCAGCAGTTTGATTCTCACCGGCTCAAGGTTGACTCAGCCTGTCATCCTTCCGAAGTCAGTAAAATAAGGACCCAGATTGTTGGGGGCAATAGGCTGACTCTGTAAACCGCTTAGCGAGGGCTGTAAAGCACTGTGAAGTGGAATATAAGTCTAAGTGCTATTGCTATCTGTTGGGATCAGAGAAACACCAGCAAGCTAGGAATGTAGATCAGAAAGGTGCCCTCTGTCACTGTTGGCCAACACCAAGCTATCACCGTTGCTCTTACTTCATTCCCTAATGTTATGGGTTTTTTGAACAATCCACAAAGCTTGCTCTCTGCCTAAAGAGACTCACTTCACTTCAGTCTAGCCAAAATGTCCCTTGCTTGGCTGGAATTCTTGGTCCTGAGCTTTGAAAGGTTGACTATTTGTACAGTAGCCAAAGCTTAATTGCTTTACAGCAATTTGTAGTGAATGCCCCACCCTGATACCAATGATTAGTTTTCTCACTCATGACATAACCTTCCTTTGGTAACGTTCTGGAAGTTCTGCCAAATCTATTCTAAGAGGGCATATATGCATGGATATTTCTCATTAACACTTGCCACCAAGTGGGTCATCAGGAAAGCCCGCACAGCGGAGTCATTTTAGTAGCCCTTTGTGCACCAGAAATTTGTGGACTGAAACCAGGCCTCTTCACGCATTGGAAAGGTTTACTTGGAAGGGTTGCTGACTTAGTGATTGGGTTGATGAGATTTGTCAAAATGATACCATGTTCTCTCTGAGAGCAGCATAATTACCAAAGCTGAGGTGGGAAAGGCTTGCAGGAACCAACTTGTACTGGTCTCTCTGGATGAGGAACGTTTCCAATTCTCATGCTTATGTCACTGATTCTTATCTCTCAGTGAGTAAACACCTCTATTTTGTACTTCTCCAAATACTTAGGATTCCGTCTTACAACCACAGGAGTAACTTCTCAGACAGGATCATACAGTTGTAGACCAGAGGTGGGATTCACATAATTTCCCTACTGGTTCACCCAGCACCGAAAATGTGAGTGTGCGCACACACACGCTCGCTTCGGTCACGCACACGCCTTCCGCACATGCGGTTTGCTTGCACGTGCGGTTTGCATGCATGCGTGCGGCTTGAAAACGTGGCTAAATAGGACGGCATAGCGCCAGGGCGGGTGAGCGGGGGCGGGTGAGCGGGGGCGGGTG
>QLTV01000577.1:1126657-1143050 GCA_003457575.1 Thermophis baileyi
CTGAAATTTTGGGCATAGAAAATTTAGAACTACGCCGCCTTCGGTCTGACCTAAGCGTAGCACACAAAATTATCTGCTACAATGTTCTACCTGTCAATGACTACTTCAGCTTCAACCTCAACAATACACGAGCACACAATAGATACAAACTTAAGGTAAACCGCTCCAAACTCGATTGCAGAAAATATGACTTCAGCAACAGAGTGGCCAATGCCTGGAATGCACTACCTGACTCTGTGGTTTCATCCCCAAACCCCCATAACTTTAACCTTAGACTGTCTACTGTTGACCTCACCGCATTCCTAAGAGGTCTGTAAGGGGCGTGCATAAGTGCACCAACGTGCCTACCGTCCCTGTCCTACTGTCCAGAGGTGGGTTCCTCCTGGTTCAGACTTGTTCTATAGAACCGGTAGTAACTTGGCGTCCTGGGTCGCTAGAACTGGCAGCGACTGAGGCCTGCCAGGCCCCCGAACTGGTTCATTTTGTTTTTTTCTTCTGTGCATGTGCAGAAGCTTTTTTTAAGCACTGCTCATGTGCGAAGCGCCCGCACGAAGAAAAGAAGAACCCACCCCTGCTACTGTCCCCCATTTATTCGTATTCATTTCCTGTACTCATAATCATGTTTATACTTATATCTGTTACCTTATACATGCTTGACAAAACAAACAAACAAACAAACAAACAAACAAACAAACAATCCTGGCAGTGCACTCATGGGTTCCAACATACGATGTACTCTCCCAAAAAGAGAGTAAATATTAAGACTTCAAGAGACCCATAGACCAGTTTAGACATTTCCATCAACTCCTCCTGAATACAATTCTTTATCTCTGTGTAAATATATACAAACTTTATATACAATACTAAATCCATTTTTCCTATTTGCTAACATAAGAATATATATATCTCCAACTTGTCACTGATTCATAATCCCAACAGTCTAAACTGGAATGCTGCGTCATGTCCAATGTTTTTTCTTTCTTTTTTTTAAATTGTATTATAAATAAAAAACTTTTTTTAAAAATGAGAGAGAGACCCATAGACAGTCACATCTCCCTCCCTAGTTTCTTCTTATATGTCTCCTTCATTATATTTTATCCATTGAAGTTAACATGCTAATAATCCAATGTGTGCAGAGAATCTTAGAAATAGTAAGAATAACTCTTGCCATTCTACTTCAGCGCGTTTGCTTTGAATAAAAACCTTGTTCCATCTAATCCCTGCAAATACTGAATTATATGGGGGTCCTACATGTGTTTTATTTTCCTGGGCTCCAAGATCACTGCAGATGGGGACTGCAGCCAAGAAATTAAAAGACGCTTGCTCCTGCCATGGCAAAGCTAGACAGCATACTAAATAGCAGAGACATCACCCTGCCAACAAAAGTCCGTATAGTCAAGGCTATGATTTTCCCAGTTGCAATGTATGGCTGTGAAAGTTGGACTATAAGAAATGCTGAGCGCCAAAGAATTGAGGCCTTTGAACTATGGTGCTGGAGAAGACTCCTGTGAGTCCCTTGGACTGCAAGGCGATCAAACCATTCATTCCTAGAGGAGACCAACCCTGACTGCTTTTTAGAAGGCCAGATCCTGAAGATGAAACTCAAATACTTTGTTCACCTAATGAGAAGGAAGGGCTCACTGGAGAAGAGCCTAACGCTGGGAAAGATTGAGGGCAAAAGAAGAAGTGGAGGACAGAGAATGAGGCAGCTGGATGGAGTCACTGAAGCAGTTGGCGTGAGCTTAAATGGACTCCAGAGGATGATAGAGAACAGGAAGGCCTGGAGGAACATTGTCCATGGGGTCGCGATGGGTCAGACACGACTTCGCAACTAAAAACAACAACATGTGTGGGGCTTGAGACAATTATCCCCTCCCCCTTTTAAAAAGACACTGATTGAATAAATATCAATTCTATAGGCATCCCATTTGATTTCCGGCTTCATATGAGAGCATATTCAGTGGCCCTGGAGACTCTGAACAAATTTGCATGGAAAGAAATTAAAATAAAAGCACTTAATTGCTCATTAAAAGGATTGTTCTCCATTTTCTTCAAAAGGTAAAAACCGGAGACGAGGCCATCATCTTTGAAACACCACAATCAGCAGCTCTGAAATGAAGAGCAAAGTTTTGCTGAAATACCTGTTTAAGGAGAAACAAGTATGTCACCCCTATTATCTGTTAATAGAACATTTATGATGAATTAAAGTTTTAATGGCCCATAAAAAAAACCAGCTTTGTGATTAAAAAAAGACCAACTAGAACACCACCCTCATCTAAGTTACTATGCAACTAGAAAATAATAATAATAATGTAAGATCAAGGCTCAGTCTAAGAAGTCTAGATTTATATTTCTGGGATGAGGCCAGCAAGATTTGAAATATTATTTCTTTTCCATCTAAATGGAAGGGAAATAATACAACCCACTGCTTAACAAACAATCCTGGCTTTGCAACTTACTAGATTCTGAATTGTCTTGGGAGACAATTTAGAAGATGTTCGAATGCAAACACAACTGCTGGGTTGGTTGCCCAGACTAAGTGACTGGAAAATGGAACCCTAAGGAATGGAATGGAATGGAACGGAACGGAAAGGAGGATAGAACAGAACAGAACAGAACAGAACAGAACAGAACAGAACAGAACAGAACAGAACAGAACAGAACAGAACAGAACAGAACAGAACAGAACAGAACAGAACAGAACAGAACAAACAGAGTTGGAAGGGACCTTGGAAGTCTTCTAGCCCAACCTCCTGCTTAGACAGGAAACCCTATACCAGTGATGGCTAACCTTTTCGTCGCCGCGTGCCAAAAGCACGCCCATAATGCAATGCCCGTGTGACACACACACACACGTGTGCACGCCCCCCACGCATGCGCACGCATCTCCTGCATGCACATGCACGGCAGAGACCTGAAAACCAGCTGGCTGGCAGGAGGCGCGCACACATGCGCGGTGGAGCTGAGCTGGGGCAACGGCTCGCGTGCCCATAGAGAGGGCTCTGCGTGCCACCTGTGGCACGTGTGCCATAGGTTCGCCATCACGGCACTATACCATTTCAGACAAATGGCTGTCCAATCTCTTCTTAAAAACTACCAGTGTTGGAGCATTCACAACTTCTGGAGGCAAGCTGTTCCACTGATTAATTGTTCTGTCAGGAAATTTCTTCTTATTTCTAGGTTGCTTCTCTCCTTGATTAGTTTCCATTTATTGCTTCTTGTCCTGCCTTCAGCTGCTTAGGAAAATAGGTTGACTGACTCCCTCTTCTTTGTGGCAGCCCCTTAGGTATTGGAACACTGCTATCATGTCCCCCCTAATCCTTCTTTTCATTAAACTGGACATATCCAATTCCAGCAACCGTTCTTTGTATGTTTTAGCCTCCAGTGCCTTAATCATCTTTGTTGCTCTTCTCTGCAACCTTTCCAGTCTCGACATCTTTTTTACATCATGGCAAACAAAATTTGGTATTGGCCAGTATAGTTTCTAGGCTTTGTTCAGTTTTTTTGGCACCTCCTGGAAGTTCTGGATGACTTTGGAGCAGCTTCTTTGAAGGATTGTGGACCACAACTCCAAGTCCTGCATAGATTTCATATGAGGTTCTGTGGAGTAGGCAGAAGAAGACAGGAGGACTTTTTCAGTGTTGGCCCAAGCCCCATGGAAGTGTAGTTAGCTGTCATATTAATTAGCTTCAGGGGTGGGTTCCAACTTACCTCGCTGCCGGTTCGCTCCCTCCCGCGCCGCGTGGGCACACGTGTGCTTTGCGCGCGCGTGCATGCGCAGTAACAAAATTTTTTTTTTTAAAAAAAAGCCAAAAACAAGATGGTGACCGCATGCACAGTGCGGCATGCACAGTGCGGCATGCACAGTGCGGCATGCACAGAACTCGGCTTCTGCGCATGCTCAGAAGGATTTTTTAAAAAAAAAATTCAAAAAAAATTCAAAAAAAAATTCAAAAAAAGATGGCGGCGCCCACGGACCGGCACCGACCGAACCGGATCGGTGACATCATCGTGACATCACCAGCGGGTCGCTACCAGTTCAGGAGAACCGGTCCGAACCAGGAGGAACCCACCCCTGGTTAGCTTTCTGCAAGCTTTGAACACCTGTTATTTCCTAGTAGATTTTAAGGACCTGACAACCTAGTCATTTTTCAGTTATAGCTGGGAATCTGATTCACGTTTTGTGCTGTGTGGGTTGCATTCTTCTGATTTTAATTGTGAGCTATTCTGAGGGTGGCTTTTGGCTGTAAGAAGCCAAAAGTTATGTATCTTCAGTTGAATAACTGCAAAATGCATCAATCTTTAGTTGTATGCTATGACTGGGTTGCCAGGTGCTTAAAATCTACTAGGAAACAAAGAGTGTTCAAAGAGTGTTACACAAAGCTAGCTTCTATGCCTCACTTCAAGGGACTGAAAGTTTCACCACTGTGATCATTGGGGGGAAAAAAAGGGAATTTAGGATTACAAAAGGTCTTGATTACCTTTCCAGATATACAGACGCTTAAGAAAAAGCATCTCTTGGAGAAAATAGCTTTCCTGATCTTGAATGAGTATGTCTAGTTTAATGAAAAGAAGGACTAGGGGTACATGATAGTAGTGTGCCACTATTTCAGGGGCTGCCACAAAGAAGAGGGAGTCGGTGTATTCTCCAAAGCACCAGAAGGCAAGACAAGAAGCAATGGGTGGAAACTAATCAAGGAGAGAAGCAACCTAGAACTAAGGAGAAATTTTCTGACAGCGAGAACAATTAATCAGTGGAACAGCTTGCCTCCAGAAATTATTGATGTTCTAGCACTGGAGATTTTAAAGAAGAGATTGGACAACCATTTGCCAGAAAAGGGTTTCCTGCTTGAGCAGGGGGTTGGACTAGAAGACCTACAAAGGTCCCTTCCAACTCTGTTATTCTGTTAATAACCCCAGAAGCCCCTGTTCCTGTTTACACAATTTCTAATGGGATGTTTTTGTTGATAGGGATGTAAAAATTAAGCAGCTCACAATCAAACATGAGATTGCTTTAATACCTGGATAGCAAAAACAATCTCTAGAAGATAAATATTTCCTCTCCGATGACCAAGACTGAAGTGAATCACAAACCTTAAATGTCTCTTAGAAGTAATCCACAACACCTATAATTTATTATGTGCTGCTGTACTTTGTCAAGCTGGCAAAACTGTTTGCAAATGAAAACAGCTGCATGTTTATCCAGAACTATTTTGATCTAATTTTAGGCAGGATGGTGATATCATGCTCAAAAAGAGGCCAAGCTGATAACCCAACTCACCACTTGGTTGCTTGTTCATTGATTGAGTTATGGTTTTTAGGTCTTGCCTACTAACTAGAGTTTTGAGAAGGCTTGGTGTGCAGTTTCAATATAACAAAGTAGGCAAGAATTATTAGGAGACATATATTATTTCCCCAGATGTTTTAACTGCTGAATCCCTGTGTCATCTATAGATGTAAGGTGGGAGTCATGTTAACCTTAAGTGGATTATGAAGCTATCCAGAGGGGGGCTTCAAAAATTTTAGCAAGGGGTTCTCTGCCCGGTTGCTGGGTGGGCATGGCCATGGTGGGCATGGCCTAGTCAGCCTCCTGCACCATGGCAGGGAGGGAGGTTTGCCCTCCCCAGGCTCCGGAGGCTTTCCTCAAGCCTCCAGGAGGGCGAAAACAGCCCATTTCCTGCCTTCCCGAACTTCCGGTAGGCCCATTTTTTGCCCTCCCCGAGCCTCCGCGCGCACCCTGCACTTACCTGCATCCAAAATGGGCCACGTGGGGACTCCTGGGAGAGGAGGGGCGGGGTGGGATTTGGGGGTTCTCCGAACCGCACAGAATCGTAGCTAGAGGTTCTCCCGAACCCCTGTAAACCCCCAGCAGCCCACCCCTGAAGCCATCACATGAGGGATGTGGATTATGCCACTGGCCTCCATGATGCTATGAGGCGCATGGGATCGCTTGTCCCTCCCTTGTCTCCTGCTAGAGAGACCAGATTTTTACTCAACTGTCTATGGAGATTCTTAGTCATTCAGGTCATGGTTGTCCCAAAGGTGCTTTTCAAGAGGCAACTGGACATGATTTTTCTTTGAAGACATTTCGCTTCTCATCCAAGAAGCTTCTTCAGTTCTTGGATGAGATGCTAAATGTTTTCAAGAAAAAAATCAAGACAGTCCAGTTGCCTTTTGAACAACTGTGACCTGGATGATTGAGAACCTCCATAGACACTGTGAGCCTATCCAACATTCTCATGAGGGACATGGACTTCCATGGTTTAATTTCCACATGGACCAATTTATACAGGGATAGAGCTGATGTGCTAAGGTTCGTGCGAAAGGCTAGACTCCTAAAATAATACAATAAATACATAACGGATTAAAATCCTCTTGGACATCTACAGGAAGGGGATCAAGAAGGCCAAGATGGCTGCTTGAGAGAGAAGTACATAACAAAGACAGGGCTTCAACCAGATGTGGTATTCAGCCGGTTCTATCCAGTTCAGGCGAACCGGTAGGGGCGACTGCGGGTGGCCCCACCCACCCGCCCGGACGTAATCACATCCCATTTATCCACGTTTTCGAGGCTCTGTGCATGCACAGAAGGCCTTGCACGCGCACTCTCACATTTGCGAACCAGTAGCGAAGGTAAGTGAATACCACCCCTGGCTTCAACCATATCACGGTGGCCCCCATTGACTCCCTTGATCCTCCTGCAAGGTCCCTGAATCTTCTGCAGCAGGAAGCAATGCATACCACAGAGATTTTACCATTTCATTGGGGGAGTTTGCTTTGGATTTTAGCCAGGGGTTGCTGGCTAAATCTTTTGGTAGATTTTTTTTATTTTTATTTCCGGGAGTAAAACCTGACTTCCATTTTTTTAAAAAAAATAAAAAATAAAAAATAAAACAATTTGTTTTATTTGTTGTCCTGAATAGGTTTCTACGGCAACACGCTGAACTTTCTGCAAGCTTGGTTTTGCTTTGTTTTGTGGTTGTCCCTGCTTTAAAAAGTAGAACACAAAAGGCATTTTGAGACAATATCCCCTCTGTGGCAGAAGGAATAGCTGCAGGGGTTTGTGTATGTGTGTGTGTGTGTGTGTGTGTGTGTGCGTGCGTGCATGCGTGCGTGCTTAACTCTCCAATGTCAATATAGACTTTCTGAAACCTGTTTCAGTCCTTTAGAAAGCTAAGAGCAGCTCTTAAGAACTTATGACAAGCAAAACATTTGTTAATCAGAAAAATTACAGCCTATTCATCCTCCGTGTTTGATTTATTTCGGTGCAGGCCCCACTGATTTCCATTGTAAATTGAGCTTGTAATAGGAACGTCTATTGATTCTTTTGCAGCCAGAGCTTAGAAAGGCAGCTCTGCTTATCATCTATGATTTATTGGCATAATAAGGAGTTGTTGAAAGGGGTTGCTAGGTTTGAAGAAATGCTCAGAGGGCAATTAGTTACTCTTTATCTGCTAAGACTCCAGACTGAGCTGATAACGAAGAGGGTCAGAAGAGCCAGACTGCAGAACCCTAACCCAGCACCAGATGGCAGGCAGACACACCCACAATAGGGAGGGGCTCTTGGCAGCCCTCAAGAGGTCATGCAGAGGTTTGCAGTATGCTTGAACCAGAGGTGGATACTGGATCCTTTTGCTGCTGGTTCGCTCAGGGTCGCGCATGCGCGTGCACAGCAATAAAAAAATCCAAGATGGCGGTGCCCACGGAGACACCGACAGAACCGGCTCCATGACGCCATCGCCGAGTTACTAACAGTTCTAAAGAACCAGTTAGAACTGGTAGGAACCCACCTCTGGCTCGAACCCAGTTTAGGAAATGGGCGTGCATGTGAACTAAATGATATTATTTATATCTATTAAATTGTTACCAGCAGGAGCAGATACATTTGTGGGCGCATCTCTTGAAGGAAACAATATCCCACTGGAAGCCAACTGGGTACAAAGGAAATAACCTTCTATTTCTCCCCCCCCCAAAAAAAATGCTGGTGCTTCTTTATATTAAGGTTCTTGAGAGAAAGGATTTCAGGCTTGTTTGTACAAAAAACCAGTGTTCAATATAATAAAAACCATGCAAACCGCACACACAATGCCAGAGAAACTGAGAGAAGAAAAGTGTTTTTATGCTGCCAGTCCCAGAGAAGAGAGGTGTCCACAAAGGGGTCAAAAATGAAGATGGTGGCTATAGTCACGTGGTTTGTGGCTGTGATGTTGACTGTTTTGACCTGCTCCCTGGGGACGCTTCTGATAGAGACCTATGTTTTGTCCGAGTAATAGCAATGCCATTGTAAACTGGTAATGATTAAGCAATACACCCGAACCCTTAAAAGCCACATTCATTGTAATGCTATTTATTTAAATTCCAAAGGTGTTTCTTCAAAAGGCAACTGAGCTTTCCTTTGTTTCAGTTCAGAACTGAAGAAGCTTCTTGGATGAGAAGCGAAACGTCTTCAAGGAAAAACAAAGAAAGTCCAGTTGTCTCTTGAAAAAGCACCTATGGGACAACCATGACCTGGATGACTAACAATCTCCATAGGCATTCTACTTATTGAAAGTATTTATTTTCTACCTCCTGTAAACACAAGCTCGTGTCTGGTCCCCTGTAGTTAAAAATACCAGCATATCCTCCAGAAATGTAGAGATGTTTTGACTGACCTTTTGAGGACAAGACATATCTCAACAGCTCTATGATTCCTCAAAGATTAGAAATGACTCTCTCATTTTCAGGAAGACATCTTTCAACCGAGGTCTCTTCTGACCTTCTTGTCAGCCTTTTTCCTATGTTTGGAAAATCCCACTTCCCAAAAACCTTTCAAGAAGACAAGATGGTTGGAAATGAGCAAAATGGAAGGAGGACATTGCATTGTGTCACCATCCTGCTCAGCCATAAAACCCTCATGACACCCACATTCACCATCTTGCTTAAACAGGTTTGGTTGTAGGCAGGGGTGGGTTCTAACTTACCTCGCCGCCAGTTCACTTCCTCCCGCGCCGCGTGGCTGCGCTGTGCAGGTGTGTGCATGCGCAGTAACAATTTTTTTTTAAAAAAAAGTCAAAAACAAGATGGCGGCGCATGTGCAGTGCCGGGGACTTGGCTTCTGCGCATGCGCAGAAGAAAAAAATAGCAAAAAATCCCCCCCCAAAAAAAAGCCCCCCCAAAAAGCCCCAAAAAAGATGCCGGCGTCCATGGACCAGCACCGACAGAACTGGCTCTGTGACGTCACCAGCGGTTTGCTACAGGTTCTATAGAACCGGTGCAAACCGGGAGGAACCCACCTCTGGTTGTAGTGGGGGGGGGAGTCCTATTTTTGTTTTAAATCACATTACAGCATTGTTAAGACTGTAATGTGAGGTGAATTCTTTTAGTTGCATGCTGATACTTTACAAGAAATAATAAATTGGGACATGTGTTAAACGCTCACGGCTGACATTTAAAAAGATAACAAAAATGGCGCCCTGAAAAACAGAATTTGCTTTTAATGGAAGAAAGTTAGCTGTAAGCATTGAGGAGGCGGGACAGAAGAGCAGGAGATCTCTTGATGCTAAACGTGGGGCAACTTTTCATGTTCTCAGGCTCCACACTTGGGATGGGATGAGTGGACTGTGGGCTCCTTCCTGTCTCAGCTCCCAAACAGCCCTCATTGGCTGACTTAATTGCTATGCCTGTACATTGGCTGACCTGTTACCATGTCTATTCCAGTCTATGAATATTCATACTCTGACATGGACCAGTCCAGGACACCCCAGAGGTGCTTTTCAAAAGGCAACTGGACTTACCAAGAATGCAACCTTTGGGACAATCATGACATGATTGAGAATCTCCATAGATATTCAGTCCAGAGCACAGAAAGAGAATTGAGGTCTGATCCTGGCCCACCAGCTCAAGAAGCCAGAGGTGAGATTCCTCCTCACGGATGTATTTTCTGTGTTTTGTGTTTCTCCAGGGAAGTAAGTCATGAAATCACAGGTTTATTGTAGTACTGGAGAGGCAGAAGAGAAGGTACCTCCAAATATTCAAGCTTTCCTATTAATATCATCCTGTTAACTATAAAAGGACCCAAATCATCCTACAGTAAATAATCTTCATGGTGACAAGTAAAGCTCAAGTCACACATTGCCTTTGATGTTTTAATGGCCACTCCAGCTTCATGATAAATCTCCTCCACCTTTCATTGGTAATAATTTTGCAAAGCCTGAAGCGGCTCGAGTCATCTTTACTGTTCAGTTCCCAAGGACGAAGATGTCATAAAACGGTGGGCTTCAAAGAAACTGCTTCTTTTCTTCTCCTTCTTAAAAGGAAATGTCTTCTATATTCTATGGGGAGGTGACACAATTCAGTGCCCTCCTCCCATTTTCCACCTGCTCTTCAAGTCATCGCAAGCCTCAGCCGCCATTTAACTAGACCCAGTGTTAGCAATTAAAAAGTTCCCATTGTCCGTCTCCATGCCTGACCAAGGTCCAACTTTGATACCCCTTTGGCACATGCAGAGTGAAATGGTCAGCATTCCACGAAAGATGCATGTTGTCCATTAGATCCATCTTCCCATTATCTCCAAACAGAGAAGAGAGCGATGAGCTGCAGATGATCCATGTTGTAACTACAATGGCATTCTTTGAGATGAAGATGTCTGCAGGCATGGAGGCAGGAAGAGCAGGGCCTGGTCTTCTATGGTTCAGAGCAGGATCAGCACCTGGCCAGAGGTGATCAGTTCAGAGGTGGGTTCCTGCCGGTTTGGACCAGTTCTTTAGAACCGGTAGTGGGAATTTCCCCCTGCTCGCCGAACCGGCAGCAATGGCCGGCTGGACACGCCCCCGAACCGGCTCTCTCGGTGGTGCCGTAAGCACCGCCATCTTGTTTTTCACATCTGCGCATGCGCAGAAGCTGTTTTTTTGCTTCTGCGCATGCGCAGAAGCTGGATTTTCAGCACTGCACATGCGCGCACCCACACCAAGTGCATGCACCCATGCGGTGGGGGAGGAAGCAAACTGGCAGCGAGGTAAGTTAGGACCCACCCCTGGATTAATTGATTTGCCCCATCTTTTACAAACAGGGAGGACACCTCCCTTCTGCAGGTTCTCACTTTGGCCAAGTGGCTGGTGCTCCCAGGTTCACTCTTAGTACAACCGTGAACCTAAATCCTCACACATTCAATAAACCTCTTTGCTTCTCGAGGTTTAGCCCCAGGTGATCCTCCATGTGTTGTGTTTCTCATTCAGCAATATGATCCATGAGCCAAAAGTGCTGGAGCCCAGGAAGGGCAATGCCAGATATGAGCAAGAGCTCTTCTTGGTTTCAGTGAACTACATTAATCCCTCCAAATGCAGGGATAGCAATAGCAACAGCACTTAGACTTATATACCACTTCACAGTGCTTTACAGACCTCTCTAAGTGGTTTACAGAGTCAGCATATTGCCCCCAACAATCTGGCTCCTCATTTTACCCACCTTGGAAGGATGGAAGGTTGAGTCAACGTTGAGCTGGTGAGATTTGAACTGCTGAACTGCTGGCAGCTGGCAGTCAGCAGTAGTGCCACTGTGCCACCATGGCTCATGGCTAAATGATCACGGGATCATGGCTAAATGACCCAAAATAGCAACAAACTTATATACTGCTCCACAGTGCTTTACAGCAGGGGTCTCCAACCTTTTGGACCTCAGGGACCACTAAATTCATAATTTTAAATCCCGTGGACCACTAATATTGTCTGCCTAATGGCTGGCTGGGTGGGCGTGGCTAGGAGGTCATGTGACTGGGTGGGTGTGGCCAACTTGATGTCATGTTGAGGGGCACCTCGCCAGCCTCTACTCACCCTTCCCCTCCCAGCCACTCCTCGCCTGTCTGCCCGGGCTCCTTAGGGTCCCAACAGGAAACAGTTGTTGGAGCTAAGCAGCCACCATGAGAAAGAGTTGGCAAAACAGCTGGATCTGACCGAGAAGGAGGCTCAGCAGAAGCACCTCACTGAGGACTACGAGCATAGGCTTTCCAAGCAGAGAGAAGACCTGCGGGAGTGCAAGGCCAGGTAACGGCGCCTGGAGGCTCAACAGGCTGAGATGGTCAGCCAGTTCCAGGCCATGATACAGTCCCACTGGAACGAGGCCCTCCGGGTCTTTGCCACCAGCGGCGCTTCCCTCCAGCCTTTGCTCAAAGCCCCGCACCAGGAGGCTGAAGCAGACCCCAAGTCAGAATTTCTGCCCCCGTCTGACCCGCACAAAAAGACACCAAAGGGGGAGACTCTCTGCAGCAACACAAGCATTCATTGCATGTATCCGGCCCAGGGGCCATAATTTGAGGACCCCTGATTTAGTGCAATATAAAAAATGCAAATAATTTTTCTGCGGACCACCAAAATTTTCTTGCGGACCACCAGTGGTCCACGGACCACCAGTTGGTGACCGCTGCTTTATAGCACTCTCTGAGCAGTTTTCAATGTCAGCATATTGCTCCCAACAATCTGGGTCCTCATTTTACCGACCTGAGAAAGATGGAAGGCTGAGTCAACCTCGAGCCAATCAGGATTGAATTCCTAGCAATGGACAGAGTTAGCCTGCAATACTGCATTCTAACCACTGCGCCACCACGGCTTTGTACAAACCTTGAGTTTGCTCTTTTTATGCACAACACTCCTCCTTATTGCCTTTGTCAGTCTTACACATGGCTTTGTGCAGTAGTGGGTTCTAAAACCCTTTACTACTGGTGCGCGCGCAGAAGCATCCTGGGCGGGTGGGCGGAGCCTCCCAACACCACTACCAGCTCTAAGAACCGGGCAGAACCGGGAGCAACCCACCGCTAGCTTTGTGTGATTTTCTTTGACTGGGCTGATTACAGCTCCCAGAACTCCCAATCATCCTTGTAATTATCCATGTTTGCAGGCACATCCGAAAGGCATTGAGTTGCAAAAGGCTGGTTAGATATAAATATCATGATAGATATCCATAAAATATGTATGTGTATGAGAAAGAAATTAATCTGGTTACAGTTAGATACATGGAAACACAGGAAGATTCTTGATCTTCACGTGATCATTGGTTCTTATCACCCACTCTGTCTACTCAGAATGAGCTTCCACCTATTTTAGATATGAACATCTCTAAGGTGCCTGGTCAAAATGCCAGCTCTTTTGCAAGCACCTTAGCACTAGACTATAGCCCTTCCCCTTGGCTACTGTACATGTCATGGCTAAGGTTGGCACGGTTCCCTCTTAATGTGGTTGTGAACCTGTGTCAAATCCTGGTTTCAAAATCAAGCCAAGGCAGAGTCTGGCTTCGCGCCAAAGTAGAAAATAATTTGCAGTGAGAAAGAGAGACAGTTATTCCATATTGCACATACAGGATCTATATTGTGAGAAGGACTGACATTGGGGACCACAACGCCTAAGGAAATGCCCTTAAGCAATAAAATGGGCCTACCTTGAGACTGATTGGCCTCACTGATTGAAGGGGCACCGGCCCACAGTTCGGATTTTCATTAATGAACATATTGTGCCTTTTCTCTGGAATATCTGTAACTCCTTTCTTCTCCATTGTCAGCTGGGGGTTGTTATATTAATGGGCAAAAGCATCTGGAATAACCTGTCCAGTTTTGGCTTGAGTCAAGAGCCATGGTGGCGCAGTAGTTAGAATGCAGTACTTCAGGCTACTTCTGCTGACTGCCGGATGACTGCAATTTGGCAGTTCGAATCTCACCAGGCTCAAGGTTGACTCAGCCTTCCATCCTTCCGAGGTGGGTAAAATGAGGACCCAAAATTGTTGGGGGCAATAGGCTGACTCTGTGAACCGCTTAGAGAGGGCTGTAAAAGCACTGGGAAGCAGTATATAAGTCTAAGTACGATTGCTATTGCTATTTAGCTTCCCAAGGTCTTTCTGCTTCTCAATATGACCATCTTCCATAAGATGCAAATCCACGAAGTTCGGTTATTTGCCCTCATTGACAACAGGAATGGACTCATGCCTCCACCAGCCACCAGGACGTGCCCATTCAGAAGGGAGTCCCACTGAATTGGGTGACACTTTCTTCCGTGTGAATGGGTGTTGGGCTCAGTTGCTTGCTTTTGGGGTCCAGCTCCTGTCTGTGGTGTTGTGGCCCGCCAGCGTCCCGTGCCGGTGATCATGGATCCCGAGGACGATGAGGCGGTTGTGGCACGGTACCATCAGCCCGTGCACCTGGCGCCCGAGTCAGAGAGCGAGGAGGACGATGAGGCGGTTGTGGCGAGGTACCATCGGCCCATGTACCTGGCACCCGAGTCAGAGAGCGAGGAGGCTGAGAGTCAAGCAGGACCTTCTGTACCTCCTGAGGAGCCCATTAGGGCTGAAGAAGAAGAGGAGGAGCCTCTTCTTCTCAATGCTCGGGCACACAGGGCCACTAGAAGACAAGAGTGGCTACTCAGGAGGAGGTCTCCTCGAGAGTAGAGCTGCAGGCTAAGTGGCCACACCCTTAGACTATTTAAGCCCTGACCACACTGACCACACTGTTGCAGGAAACAATGTTTAATATTACTCTTGATGTTTGTGACTCCAGTCTGCTTGTTTACTTGTTCAAGTAATTGCCAAAATACAGTCAGATTATATTATCTCTTGGACTCCGGCCAGCTGTTAAAGATTAGACATTTACCAGCAGAGGTTTGGAAAAACCTATTCTGCCTTTATTTTGTTTTCAAACTATTATGTTGCTCCTAAGAAGTTATTAGGAGACATTTATTAGTAAAAGAACAGTGTTTTGCAGTTTGTGTGTGTGTATTATTGGTGGCTCGTCGCTGGGGCAGAACATGTGGATACTTAAGTAGTGCAATGACAGGATATCTTTCTTGCAGAAGGAATAAGCATCTAACCCAGGGGTCAGCAACCTTAAACACTCAAAGAGCCACTTGGACCCATTTCCCACAGAAAAGAAAACACCGGGAGCCGCAAACCCTTCCTGTGCCTGACTATTTCTTGAGCGGCCACAAAACTTGCATATGTAGTTGAATTAAACATTCTGTTTTCTTCTGAAACTTTTCTTTTCTTGGATTTATCCATGGTTGGCCTACCGGGGGTCGAAAAGCTCAATAAATCACGTGCCGGTGGGTGTCGCACATTGGCGGTTGTGACACCTATTTTGAGTGACAGGGAGCCGCAGCAGAGGGATGAAAGAGCCACATGCGGCTCCGGAGCTGCGGGTTGTTGACCCCTGATCTAACCTTAAGGTGGCTTGGGATGCCTCCTGGACTGGGACTCCACAAATCTCAGGTACAATTCGCCATGGCCAACATGCCACGGCCAACTCGCTGCAGGACAACTTGCCATGGCCATCTCGCCGCAGGACAACTCACTGCGGGACAAGAGTTGCACTAATATCAAAGAAATAGTGGAACAGAATCATTAAAGAAAGGATGCGAAAGGAGGGACAGAATGAAATGTGGGTGGCAAAAATTTAAATAATTTTTATTTATTTTAAATAATTAAATAGAATTGTTAAATTGAGTTATCCCGTAGCGAGTTAGCCATGGCGAGTTGTCCTGCAGTGAATTGGCCATGATGAGTTGGCTACAGCGAGTTGGCCGTGGCGAGTTGGCCATGGTGAGTTGTTCTGCAGCGAGTTGGCTGTGGCAAGTTGTCCCATTGCCCCTTCAGAAGCCAGGATGCAAGAGCTTGACTCAGGCCCTTGAATCAGGCATGTTTGTGGGCAGCCTCTGCTTTTCAGCTTAGGCAAAATAACATTTGCCATCACCGTGACTGATGTATTTGCAGATGGCCCTGGCTTGATAATCATTTGATAATCAAGTTTCTCTCCTCTTTGCGAGGACTGGCTTCTTTGAGACGGCTGAAAAGCCCTTTTATATCACAGAAATTAGCTGAAACATCCGGAGGCATGCTGTGTCCTCTTGAAATGCTCACATTTCATTTGATTGCGGCTGTTAATATTTCAAAGATGAAGCAAGGCCCTTCCCCTTCTGAGGGGGCTTTAGCATTTTGTGTGAACTCCCCACCCCCAGCAAGATTGAGTGGATCTAAGGGTTTGTCTGTTTGTTTGGTTTTTTTTTGGATGGAAAAGGAGGGGTGGGTGAATCTCAGGATACTGAACAGAGTTTGGAAAAATGAGATTTGTGTGAAGAAAAGCCTATTATTCAGTGTGGAAAATCGTATTAAGTCTCTGCCAAGGCTCAAATAGACCTTGGATTAGATGCAGTTTTGCACTAACATCCTCCTCCTCCTCCTCCTCCTCCTCTTTGGTTTTTTTTTGGATGGAAAAGGAGGGGTGGGTGAATCTCAGGATACTGAACAGAGTTTGGAAAAATGAGATTTGTGTGAAGAAAAGCCTATTATTCAGTGTGGAAAATCGTATTAAGTCTCTGCCAAGGCTCAAATAGACCTTGGATTAGATGCAGTTTTGCACTAACATCCTCCTCCTCCTCCTCCTCCT
>QLTV01000577.1:1146732-1171132 GCA_003457575.1 Thermophis baileyi
GTCGTCGTTGTTGTTGTTGTTGTTGTTGTTGTTGTTGTTCTTCTTCTTCTTCTTCTTCTTCTTCTTCCTCCTCCTCCTCCTCCTCGTCTTCTTCTTCCTCTTCTTCTCCTCCTCCTCCTTCCTCCTCCTCCTTCCTCCTCCTCCCCTCCTCCTCTTCCTCTTTTTCCTCCTTCTCCTTCCTCCTCCTCTTCCTCTCCTCCTCCTCCTTTCTTCTTTCTTCTTTCTTTTTCTTCTTTCCTCCTCCTCCTCCTCCTCCTCCTCCTCCTCCTCCTCCTCTTCTTCTCTCTCTCTCTCTCTCTCTCTCTCTCTCTCTCTCTCTGCAGATCTTGACTGAAATGGCAGCTGGTGGCAGAGAGTTTAAACCTTTCTCCCTCGGTAGAGACCTAATCAAATTCCTTTTTTTTAAAGCTGTTTTCTGTACAGAGAATTGCAGATGAACACAAAACAAACAGCAAGGTTAAACTTTTATCCACCTGTTGATCACACACCTAGCAAAGATTTCCTATCTTTTTAATAGGCCTTTCAGAACATGCCTATTCTATCTTTGTGGACTGGGTCAGACTAGCATCCACCAATCCTAGCAAGTCTCTCATCAATGTGACTAAAATGCGGTTGGCTAGTCGAAGGGTCAATGTGTGCTCATATCCAGGCAATTTTAATTCCATTATTACCTGGTGTCATTATTTCTTTAAAAGGGGTTATTGATAAATTGGGTTCAGAGATAACCCTTGGGTTTCAAGAAGTTTTTTGGTTGTTGTTGTTCTTTAGCGGAAATCTGCTTCTCTGTTTATGCATCTTATTCAGGGGTGAAATGCTACCAGTTCGGCCCGGTCCAGGCGTACCGGTAGCAGCGGCCGCCGGTAGTACGGAGAACCGGTACGGAGAACCGCCCACCCTCCCGGACGTCGCCATTTTCTTGTTTTTAACTCTCTGTGCATGCGCAAAGAGTTCTGCACATGCACAGAGGGTGAAAAAGCGTGTGCTTCCGAACCGGTAGGGAAGGTAAGTAGATTTCACCGCTGATCTTATTTATCTGGGGAGTAATAAACAACAGAGAACAGAAGGAAGACCTGCTATGCTATGACACTTGTTACTTTCAATGGTGTTTACAACTACAACTAAGCAGGATCAGACTGGTTAGGGTTTACATGCGATACAGTGGGAAATAGTCATAGCAACAGCAATAGCACTTAAACTTATATAGCAATAGCACTTAGACTTATATACCGCTTCATAGTGCTTTTACAGCCCTCTCTAAGCGGTTTACAGAGTTAGCATATTGCCCCAAACAATCCGGGTCCTCATTTGACCCACCTCGGAAGGATGGAAGGCTGAGTCAACCTTGAGCCGGTGAGATTTGAACCGCCGAACTGCAGCTAGCAGTCAGCTGAAGTAGCCTGCAGTGCTGCACTCTAACCACTGCGCCACCTCGGCTCTTTACAGCCCTCTCTAAGCAGTTTATAGAGTCAGCATATTGCCCCCAAAAATCTGGGTACTCATATTATTGGTCTCAGAAGGATGGAAGTAAATCTTGAGCCAGTCAGGATCGAACTCCAGGCTGTTGGCAGTCTGCAATACTGCATTCTAACCACTGTGCCACCACCAATATCTCAGTAGAAGGCAGAAGCCAAACACTTCTGTTTTGTTGCCAGAAAAAGCGACAGGACCATATCAGAAGTCAATGTCTGGATCATACAGCTCAAGGATTGCCTGTCCTATCAAGCAATCTCATTCACTTCCTTTGGAGGCAAGTTCTACCATGCGTAGGGTTAGAGTGTTATAGTATACTACCAGTTAGGCGTGGTTTATAATGATACAATGATAAACAAAGTTCTGGTTCCCATGTTCATGTTTTCTTCAGCCTGAGGCTGCCTTGTTGTGAAACTATCCTGCCACAACCATCACATGGTTAGTTTTCTGAATTTTTGAATTCAGAAAATCAGGGTAAATCATGATAGATAAGTCATGATTAAGCTAATGTCTGTCATGTGAGCACAGACCATCTATAGCCCAATCCTCGAGCACTCAATTCAAACCGGGTCTCTAATATTTATTTATTTGTTTTATTTATTTATTTATTTGCATTTCTATGCCGCCCAACTCCCAAAGGACTCTGGGCAGCTAATAAAGACATAAACTATCACTCTGAAGTCTGTCTGCTACTGTCCAAAGGAAGCTTACCAGCTTCCTTGCACGGAAGGGGTGCGAGTGCTAAATTGATAAGGCTAATCTGTTGTGGCATGGATGTGCAGAGGATCCTGTCTTCAGATCTCACTTGGTGTGCTTCAAGTAGTTCTTTATTCCTGGCCGGGATCATTTTTGGTTAAAAGAACAAAACCAAAGGGTCTGCTCCAATAGATACCCTCAATTTCCTGGCTGCTCTGACTTAGCTCAGTGGTAAGAGGCCCCCATACAGGACTCTTCTTGATGGGTTGACGAAGACTTGCTCAGATATGGAAACTCCTGATCTGAAAATAATGCCGTGTTTCCCCAAAAATAAATCCCAAGCGGAAAATAAGCCCTAGCATGATTTTTCAGGATGCTTGTAATATAAAGCCCTACCCCCCGAAATAAGCCCCAGTTAAGATCATCAGCCAGATGGACGCATTTAGTTCTGTATTTCCCCCAAAATAAAACCTAACCAGAAAATAAGCCCTAATGCATATTTTGGAGCAAAAATTAATATAAGACTTGGCCTTATTTTCAGGGAGACATGGTATGCCCTTACTAAAAATGGCCACCTTTCACTGAAGATATCCAAGATATGTTTGTGGAAGAATGCATGAAAAACATGTCAGATCTAAAGCCAATTATAGCATTTCCAAATGTGGAAAAACCATTTATCCTTCTAAGGATCATATCAAAACAATTGTTGGGTGGGCTAGTTAACAAAACAGTTAAAATCCCAAGACTCCCAAAAAGACTTTATTTTATTTATAATCTCCATCATATCAAGGACCAGGGGAGACATCATAGCAGTGTTCCAATATTTAGCAATAGCACTTAAACTTATATACCGCTTTACAGTGCTTTACAGCCCTCTCTAAGTGGTTTACAGAGTCAGCATATTGCCCCCAACAATCTGGGTCCTCATTTGACCCACCTCGGAAGGATGGAAGGCTGAGTCAACCTTGAGCTGGTGAGATTTGAACTGCCGAACTGCAGCTAGCAGTCAGCTGAAGTAGCCTGCAGTACTGCACTCTAACCACTGCACCACCTCGGCTCTTGATTTGAGGGGCTGCCACAGAGAGGAGGGGGTCAAGCTATTTTCCAAGGCACCTAAAGGCCAGACAAGGAATAATGGATGGAAGCTGATCAAGGAGAGATTCAACCTAGAAATAAGGAGGAACTTTCTGACAGTGAGAACAATCAACCAATGGAACAGCTTGCCTTCAGAAGTTCTGGGAGCTTCATCACTTGAGACTTTCAAGAATAGATTGGATTGCCATTTGTCAGAAATGGTGTAGGGTCTCCTGCTTGAGTGGGGGGGTTGGACTAGATGACCTATAAGGCCCCTTCCAACTCTGTTAATCTGTAAATCTGTAAATATTTATTTGTATTTATATTTTATTAGAATTAGTCTAGTGTTTAAGGCACCAGGTTAGAAAGGAGGAGATTGAGAATTCTAGTCCCACTTTAGGCATGAAAGCTGGCTGGGTAATCTTGGGCCTGTCAATCTATCTCATCCATCTCGTCTCACAGAGTTGTTGTTGTGGGGGGAATAGGAGAAGGAATGTTGGATGTTTGCCACCTTGAGTAAAAATAATAACAAATAAAATAAATACTGTGAGACAAGGAGATTCAGAAACTTGGAATCTACAGCTGAAGTTTTTGCCCCCAGTTTTGGACACGCAACCAAGAAAAGGTTGTGTTGCTGAACTGACTTCACACAACACAGGATGTCTTCGCAACTAAACAAGCAAAACGGCATGGCACAATTTCACATTGTTTTGGAATGTAGGTTAATAGTTGCATGGAAAACCACCAGAAACTCAGGGTTCTTGTTTAGACTTAACCCAAACAAGACTGAGTGGCTGTGGGTATTGCCTCCTAAAGACTATGTCGACTGTCCATCCTTGGTTCTGGGTGGGGGAAATTGTCCCCCTCAGAATGGGCTCGCAATTTGGGTGTCCTCCTAGACTCACAGCTAAAATTAGAGCAACACTTGGCAGCTGTAGCTAGGGGGACCTTTGCACAGGTTCGCCTGGTGCACCAATTGTGACCCTACTTGGATCAAGAGGCTCTCCTCACAGTCACTCATGCCCTTATCACCTCACGGTTAGATTATTGCAACGTGCTCTACATGGGGCTACACTTGAAGAGTGGNTTGGTTATTACCTTTAAAGCCCTACATGGCTCAGGGCCAGGTTATCTTCGAGACCGCCTCCTACCACATAGCTCCCAGTGACCGGTAAGATCCCACAGGGTTGGGCTCCTCCGGGTCCCGTCAGCTAAACAGTGCCGGCTGGCAGGCCCGCAGGGGAGGGCCTTCTCTGTGGCTGCCCCAGCCCTCTGGAACCAGTTACTTCCTGCGATCCGGACTACCCCCACCCTGTTGGCCTTCCGGAAAGCGGTGAAGACCTGGCTGTTCCAGCAGGCTTGGGGCCGTTGATCTCGCTTCTGCAATTTGGTGAAATCCGGCCATGAAACGGTGTGTATGAGTTTTTAAATGTTTTTTATTATGTATCTTTTTAATAAGCTTTTTATATTTTAATAAGTTTTTTATATTTGCTGTAAGCTGCCCAGAGTCCCTAGGGAGTTGGGTGGCATAGAAATGCAAATAAAAGTAAAAGTAAAAGTAAAGAACCAGGAAGTTGAAGAAACGTTCTGGAAGCTAACAGTAGGAGACCACTTCCATCCTCTTGCTGCAGAAACCTCAGGGTTGTGCCCCTAAATTTGTCAGGAATCTGATTAAATTTGAAAAAGACTTGACTCTACTAAATCATGTGCCCATAAGTCCAGAAATTACTGTTGTTTAGAGTCCAGTTAAATGTCTATGGAGATTCTCAGTCATCCAGGTCATGGTTGTCCCAAAGGTGCTTTTCCAAAAGGCAACTGGTCTTTCTTGGTTTGTTTGGTTTTTTTAAACGTTTCTTTTCTCATCCAAGAAGCTTCTGCCATTCATTTCATTTCACTTCACTGAAGAAGCTTCTTTGATGGGAAGCAAAAAAAAAAAAAAAAAAAAAAAAGAAAGTCCAGTGGTCTTTTGGAAAGCTTTTTGGAAAAGCACCTTTGGGATAAGAGTTGTGTTCTTTAGAAGAATGACTCTCACCTGATGAACCAAGGTCTTTCAAAATCCTTAAACACAACATGTATTCATACACACACACCATCTGGCAGATGGTACAGGATAATAAAAACAAGGACAAATAGGTTGAAAAACAGCTTCTATCCCAGGGCAGTAACTATATTGAATTCTACTGTATAGTGCAATATTAATGCAATATCGGGTTTTTAATTCAATTGTATAGAATGTGAAGGATGTGTGTTTGTGTTTTATTTTTATAGTTATAATGTACACTGAAGATGGCATTTAATTTTGTTGTACGAGATGCAATGACAATAAAGTAAACTAAACTAAACTAAACTAAACACAACACATACACACACACACAGTAATTTTCTCACATTGGGGACAAAGAGCTCCACACCACATTTTTTTAGGCACTTTTTATTGTCAAAAATTGTTTGTCTTTTTATATATAAACCATTTCAATATCTTTCAACAATAATATCGCTGTTTGCTCGATCATTTGCATAGGATATGTCACCATACAAAAAAAAAAAAAAAAAAATAAGGAGAGGGAAGGAAAAAAAGAGGTCTGAAGGGAACCAGCAAAATAGCAACCAATATGCTCGAGTTTCTGTAGGGTATTTTTTTTTTCAGGATTAAACATTTGAAGCCTTACAAAAAAATATATACATCATCTATTTACAATTCAGAGGAACACTTAAAAAAAACCTATAACAAACCTTTTTTTTTTTAATTTATCAAGTCTATGGAAAATTGTTTCCTAAAAAATTTCTACCATATACCACAAAAATAAATAAAAAGATGCAAACACTAGTTTGAACAAAGTTTTGCTGTGAGCTTTTATCTTTTTTGGCATGTCAGTTATTTAATATATTTTTTTTACCCTTTGGTTGACAGCATGGTATTACAGTTTTAATAGCTGTGATCCAAAAAGTCCCATCTACACCCATGTGATGACTTTTTTGAGAGCTGTACAAGTAACAACTTGCTCTGTTTTCACCCCCTGCGCCATAGCTATGCCTAAAAGTAGGAATCCTATTCCTTAGACTGAACTTGGGAACAAAGAGTGGATCGGCTCTCAAAATCTTTCAACCCTATGAGATTATAGCTGCAATTCTATATGACCCAAGTGAGAATGTCCAACTGAACTCAAGAAGACTTGAGTCAAGATAAACAAGATAAGCAATAGCACTTAGACTTATATACAGCTTCACAGTGCTTTATAGCCCTCTCTTAAGCCGTTTACAGAGTCAGCATCCTGACCCCAACAATCTAGGTCCTCATTTTATCGACCTCGGAAGGATGGAAGCCTGAGTCAACCATGAGCCGGTGAGAATCGAACTGCTGGCAGTCGGCAGAATTAGCCTGCAATGCTGAATTGTAATCACCTGCTCCACCACGGATAGAAAGATTGGGTTACACCAGAGTTAACAAATTAGCAGACTGAAGCCATGTTCACTACTGTTCTGTTCATAGGAGACGCTAAGCCAGAACCAAAGAGCTACGTTCACACAACCCATGTAATCTATTTGGTTTTGGCTCAGCCATTCTGTTTTACAATATGGATGGGAATATTCCACTAACACAGGCTGAGTGTTCTTCTGTTGTCTTCTGATCTGGAACAGTTTGTAGATCGAACAACAGGAAGGGGAAAAATTAAGTTTATAAGCAGCCTCGATCCTAAGGATCCTCTCATAGGATCAACCTGAATTGCTTATTTATGATCCAAATTCTTTAACTGTATTGTGAAGTCGGGCCTTCTCCCTTTCCACTCTTCATCCTATACTACCGGTAGGAACCAAACCAAACATTTGGGACAACAAAGGGTAAAGCTTAAAATTTGAGGATTTCTCACTCTTTCTGAAGAAATCTGAACAAAATATCAAATGATTATCAAAACGATGCAACAGTCATGCAGATTAGTGCTAACTTTTTCCTATGAAACATAGGATTTTTGGCTCTTCTTCAGGAAGGTTGCAGCAATGTGACTCTCAACAGGGTTGGACAATACTCCATGTCAAATAACTTTTAACCTCAAAACATCTTCTAGAATGAAATTTGGGTGGGTTTTTTTTTTAAAGAGAAGTGCAGGGCTTCCTTAGCAGAAGCAGAGGGGTGGGTGAAAAATGCAAAACATCCCTCTCTACCTTGTGGACTTTGTCCACAGAAAAGAACCCCAACTCTCCACTCAAAATGTTCAATTTTGCCAGAAGTGCAACTCAAAACTTAGAAAGCAGCCACTCTGATTGTCCTCTCTCAAAACTTGCTGTTCTGCAGGTGTGCATGGGCCTATCTGCAGAGGTGGTATTCACTTACTTTCCCTACCGGTTCGCAAATGTGAGCGCGCACGTGTGCCTCTGCCAGCGCATGTGCGCAGCCTTCCACGAATGCACTTTGATTGCACGTGTGGCTTGCATGCATGCGCGCAGCTTCAAAACGTGCCTAAATAGGATGGCATAGCGCCGGGGTGGGGGGGGGCGGGCCCACCCGCAGATCGCCACTACCAGTTCACCCGAACCGGTCCGAACCGGCTGAATACTGCCTCTGCCTATCTGGCTGGTGAACCTCAAAAGAGTTTATAGGACTGAACTAAGATTCCCCACATCTTTGGGGAATAATTCAAGACAAATAATTGGACACATTCTCCTGCTTTTTTTTTTTTAATGCTCTTTAGAGCCTTGCTCCTTTGAAGGCTACTCTCTTATGCCTAGTGTCCACAGATAATACTCATTGGCCAAATAATTGACCCGGACTGAATGGCAAAAAGATAATTTTTAAAAGACAACAACAAAAAACAGCCATGAGGGATTTGTTATCCTATCTACACACTCTATTCGGAGGGAAGGCTACTTAGCTCACAGCTCTAGATCATCATGTCAGTGGTTTTCCGCTTAATATAACAACAAAACCCAAAAACTAATTAAAGAAAATACTGCTTGCCATGGTTGGTGGGTGGCTTACAAATCCTAGCTTGTTATGTTGGGATAGCTTATTCCTGCACTGTTTTAGTGTTTCACTTCTGAATATTAAGAAAGAAAAGAAACTAGGCAATGTCCCATTAAGTCAATGTTAGTTTGCTGGACTACAGGATGATTTGAGGCTTGCTCCTAGCTTGTTCAACAAACCACAATTAGAACAAATCCTAAACCTTATGCAATAGACGAACATAGTCAATGTAAGGAACCTGAATAAGAATCCATTCAAGATTTGCTTTTGTAAATCCAGGCTACAGAATAATTCTGTTTGCTCTTATTGGTTCAGATAAAATTAAATTTGGTGGGAAGTAGGACTGTGGAACTCCATGGGACTTAGGTTCTGAGTAATCACAGGTATGACAGGAAGCACATATTGGATTCTGCCCCTCTGAAGTCCAAAGGACCAGGAAGTGCTGGATGAGCTAAATCTTTTTCACTCCTTACTCCATGAAGAAATGAACAGATTTATTTCTCAATAAATACATTGATTGTTTCTCTCACCTAATTGGTAACTTGCATCTAAGAACAAGGATTGAGATTAAATCTCCAGTCAGCTGGCAGCAGTTTCCTTTTCTGCCTCTGAAAAAGTTAGCAATAGCCTGTGAATCGTACTAAATGTGGTTTGTCTCACCATCTTGATGCCGTTCCTGGTCCACAGTTGGGTGCCCCTGCAGGCATTTTTTCCAGCTTTCATAGGCTTTATGGGAACAATAAGGGGGGCGGGTATCTAAACAGGAGCATCTCCCCAGAATGAAATGAAGATGCTTCAAGCAAGAATAATGGTGGAGCTGTCCAGGGCTCCCAAGTATAACCTGTGCAAAGCTGGCAACCTCTAGAGCAGGGGTGTCAAACTCAATTTCATTGAGGGCTGCATCAGGGTTCTGTTTGACCTCAGGGGATGGGGGGCGGCCTGGCCAGAGTGGGCATGGCCAGCTCGACATCTCTCGTGTCGGGGGCACCTGTGGTGGCACAAGCTCTCTGCCAGCGAAAACGGAGCTCGGGAGGGCCGCGCGTGGCCCTCCCGAGCTTCATTTTCGCTGGCAGAGGCACCGTGGGCCGGTCCTTCGCTGTTTCCAGGGCGGCTCCACCGGCCAGATCTAAGCACCCTGCAGGCCGGATCTGGCCCCCGGGCCTTGAGTTTGACACCCCTGCTCTAGAGGACAACCAAGAGTCGGGGTTCTCCGCCACCCAGTGGTCACCTGGATTTCTGCAGGCCAGATCTGATCACCCTGGAATTGGATCCCATCTTTAGCTAAAAGACATTTTGCCATGTCAGGTTTTCCTTTGGTGTTACAACGCATTTGCACAGGGGTGATGTTTTCATTTTAATTACACCTTCTTCCTCTAAAAATTACAGTACTTTTTATCTTGTGAAAAGCTGAGTCTCCCAGATCCAGCTATGTACCTTATAGAGACGAATGCCCAGACACATTTCAACATTTGTCTAACTGGACATTTGGGGGTACACTTCCTTTTGTTAACAAGACACAGCAAAGTCTTATCCCTATTAGCTGGCCCAGTTCAGGCTGATTGGCTTTCTTTTCTATTTTCCCAACCTCTGTGCAATCCAAAATACTTTCAAAGGTCTCTGGCACACACTGAATCGGGGTGAGCAAAATTCACAAGGTATTACACTAGTGTTTCACCAGCTTAGCGTTCTGATATTCTAAAATCATGTTCTAAATCCTTCTTTTTAAAGCAGGACTAAGTTTAGCTTATAGTAAAAGGTTTAACATTAGTCTTAGAGCCTCTTGTTATTTAAAGCTTCTGACAGTTGCTGAATAGCTCACGTTGTGGAAAACGGTTGTCCTTTTACACAACCGGGGGGAAATATGGATTCTAAACTTTAAACACTCGGCAGATCAGATCTGTATGAACGCATACGCTGAATATTAGACGTGCCAGACTGAACTGTCCCATGTCAGATGCTTGGCACTTATCCTAACCAATTTGTAGAAAATTCCTTTTGTGATAAAACATTAAGAGCTGATTTGCATATTTACAAAATCTTTGTCATGGTAGACATGCAACATATGGAACATTTTTGTTCTATGGCTATTTATGAATTTTATCTCTATATATTTAATCTCCACAGAAAAAAAATATAAAATATAACAAGTATTAAAAAACATTCAATACAGTTTTGACAGAAAATAAATTGCGGGTTGTTCTCTGGATTCATTTGGCTGTCAGTTCATATTAAATTATTTTTTTTAAAAAAACACCGTCTGATTAAGAGTGTTTTGGTCAGGCTTCTAAAATTACAGATAATGCAGATTTTCAAATATAATACTTAGATTTAGGGACCTGCTTCTCATGTTGTATTTTGGAAACATGAGTGAAGCATATTTATGCAATAGTATTTTTATCTGCCTTACATCAATTAACTGCCAGATTATAATTACAATTTGTGCAAAACTAGTCCACAAAATCCCCAGGGAATCAGAAACTCTTTGTCCAAAGGGATGAATCTTCTGTTGTCTTTTGGAGGTTCATGGACAAAAAGAGCCATTTGGTCAGATGGCCATGCTCCCAAGTCACCCATGGTTTCCAGAATCAGAAGGTGGAGACCCAGTGGGCCAGTGAGACCATCTCCTCTTCCTTCTCCCCTCCTTTTGTACAGATGAGCACAAGAGCAGGAATGAGAGCCCTTGAACCAGAATTTAAGAGCTTCTTATGGCTGAAGAAACCAGGATCTGAAAACTATCCACTGAAAGTGTTTTAAAGCTGGCTGACAGCCCTGGTTTCTGTGGCCACAGGAAACCACGGCTGCTGGGTCAAATGGTCTTTCTTTTCTCTTTCTTTCTACTCTCCCAGAGCAGGAGGGACAAGGAGAGAGAAAGAAGCGGTGAAGCACTGCAGCTTCACATTTTTTTTTATTTGATTTTATTCTGGCAACATTTATGATTCAAATTGATGTATGGACATGCACAGCCGTTGGCTGAGAACTGTGACTTGGGAGACCCATGGTGCTGCTCCGCCATGGAGCGACCTAGGGCCACATGATCAAATTGGAGAGCCCCTTTTTGCCTACCCACAACCACCCAACCACCCAACCCCCATCTGCAAAACGTCATGACAGGCAGCCCTGAGATGAAACCTGTAGGACTAAGTCCAAGATACAAAGAGTAAGTCACAGGGCATTAAAGCAGTAAAACAATCCGTATCTCTCTGGACAGTGTCATCCCTGTTTCCTCATAAATATATAAAATATACATTTCCAGTTTCTTCTAGCCTCATTATTATTATTTTTTCTGCTTCTAAAAAGGAAGAGTTCGTACGCAGGCAAACCCTTAGCTATTTCTAATGGAAGGGGGGTGGGTACTTGGGTCGCCCGCATGTTGCATAGGTGCCCACTGCTTCGTGAAGACGCAGCTCAGTTCTGGTGGCGCTTCATGTGCAGGGCCAGGTGATCGGAGCGAGAGAAGCTGCGGCTGCAGACGGCACACTGGAAGGGTTTGGCGCCCGTGTGCTTCCGGTAGTGGCGGGTCAACTCGTCCGAGCGAGCAAATCTCCAGTCACATCCTTCCCAAGTGCATTTGTATGGCTTCTCTCCTGAAAACATCAAAAAGGCAGAAACGTCAGTCAATACTCCTTGCTCGACAGGCAAAATTCAAAACCAATTCACACTTTCATAGGAGAATTTCTTTGGGTTAATCATTGCTCCCTACGAACACGGTGGCTCGCATAGTTAGGACGCTGGGTTGGAGGTTAACAAGCCCGCGTTCAAGACCCGAGGTTGAGCTCCCTTCCTTTGCTGCAGCTCCTTGTGGGGACAAGAAAGGAGCTCCCAACTGGGCGTCCCCTGGGCAATGGTGATATCTCTGGCTAATCTTTTCAACCTGGAAGCGCCTTGGTGCTTCTGACATGAGTACTATGCTATTACTCCCTTATATCCTTTTCTGCTGGCTGCAAGAAAGATCTTAAATGACACAGCATTCAAAAATGCAACATCCAATGGGGACTGTGTAAAACTCAGTTCATCTACCACACTAAGCTATGGTTGGTGAACTAAGCCACAATTGATTAGGTTCACATAACACATGAAGCCAATAACCAAGATTTACAAACTTTGGAGCCATATTGTGTTAAGCCAAACCACATTGTGGTTAAGCACATTCTGCATACCCGTCTCATTGTATGTATCACGTAGGGCTGCCCAAAACCCCTTCTGATGGTGTTTCCCCAGAACAGAAGATACAATAGCAGAGTTTTTACCTACACTGTTTGAGAAGGCACCACCAACTTCCAGGCCGCCATATTAATTGCAATGAGGAGCTACCCCACATGTTCTTCCTACACAGCCTGAAATCTCTGACATTTCAGTATGAGAAACCAGGATAAAGGAACCTGGAGACCTGGACCATTTAAGGACCCTGAAGAACCTTCTTCAGCATTTCTGCTCACCTTCAGAGCTCCAACTACTGTGTGTACTATGGACACATTAGTTCAGGTAACAGATTCATGGGCAAATGCAGACACCAGCAAACGTCTCTTAGAAAGCCAGAAATACTGAGATGGATCCTCAGGTTCTCCTCTTTACACACAACTTCTTGTGAGAACACAACTGGCTAGTTGTGGGGTACTGTTGGGGCATCAGTCTTTTATTTAGTAGCTTCTAGATTCATCAACAAATCCTATAGAAATTTGTCTGCAACCAATGGCCAAACACAATGGGTTTTATCATAAAATCAATCAAACATGGGTTAATGGGCACAGCAGAAGGAAATCACACTTATGGACTCAGCTAAAGCTGAACTACATGTTCTCCCAGCAAATGCAGGCTCCTGCTTCCCTTTGGTACAACACATACAGTAGCAGCCATCTTAGAAGATGCCTGAAAGTCTAACCCAGGGGTCGGCAACCTTAAACACTCAAAGAGCCACAAAGGTCCTAACCGGAAGCCCCCCGTTCACTTCTGGAGCCAACCAGAAGTCCGGTTCCCCCACCATAGAGTCTCTTCCTAGCGTGGCGTCCTTTTTCCTCTACCAATCCTAACCGAAAGCCCTATCAATTGTGGAGCTGACCGGAAAACCCGCCCCTTGCCATAGAGTCTCCTCCTGGCACGCCCTGCTTCCCCCCCCCCTCCTGCAACTGGAAGCTCCTCTCAAAATTGTGGTGCCGACTGGTGACAGGGAGCCGCAGCAGAGGGATGAAAGAGGCACATTGCGGCTCCAGAGCTGCAGGTTGCTGACCCCTGGTCTAACCAAACAAAGCTTTACTCTCCACGTTGAATGTTATATGGAGACACAAAGGATACTCTACCCTTTCCATCCCAGATTTTCTTCAATGCTACAAACATCAAGGCAACCAAATGTGGAAAATTCAACTAAGATCTAGGGAGGCAGGACTCAAAGGGTGAACAGACACAGAATCTCAAGTAATATTAAAAAGAAAAGACCTCCAGCAAAGGAGAGCGTGTAAACACAACAGGTCACAACCTCACTAAAACCGGTTGTGAGTAAGTCCCCAAGTTAAAACAAGTTAAAACACAGGAAACGTTAAGTCCATACAAAGCAACAGGGCTTCAACCAGTTATAACGTCAGTTCATCTCATTGGTTCTCAGCTGGGAGGCAGAGAATAGATGGGGGCGGAGCCAGTCAGAGGTGGTATTTACCGGTTCTCCAAACTACTACCGGTTCTCTGAACTACTTAAAATTTCCGCTACCGGTTCTCCAGAACTGGTCAGAACCTGCTGAATCCCACCTCTGATCGCATCCCATCTTCAGGATCTTCGTGAAACCTCAACCTGTTCAATACCTGGATGAAACCAGCACGGAACACTACCATGCCTTCTCAAAAGTCCAGGATAAAAGACAGGTCCTTCTGCCATGATTGTCTAGGGCAGGGATGTCAAACTCGATTTCATTGAGGGCCACATCAGGGTTGTTTGACTTCGGGGGGCCAGGGTGAGCATGGCCAGGTTGACGTCACTCGTGTTGGGGGTGCCTGTGGCAGCCTGAGTGCTCTGCCAGTGAAAACAGGCTCCTGATCTTTGTTTTCGGCTGCGACAGCCTCCTGCAACCCTCTGGCAGCAGAAACGGAGCTTGGGAGGGCCGTGCATGGCTCTCGCAAGCTCAGTTTTCAGCTGCGATGGCCTCCTGCAACCCTCTGTCAGCGAAAATGGAGCTCAGGAGGGCCGCATGTGGCCCTCCCGAGCTCCGTTTTCTCTGGCAGAGGCACCATGGGCTGGTCCTTCGCAGTTTCCAGGGCAGCCCCATGGGCCAGATCTAAGCACCCCGTGGGCCGGATCTGGCCCGCGGGCCTTGAGTTTGACACCCCTGGTCTAGGGAGACTCTCAGTCATCCATTGCCTTTACTTTTTCAAAAGGCAACTGGATTCATACACTCATGCCATGATTCTGCCATGATTCATAGTCTTTTCCCATAGAACCAAGCCAGGAACACATGGGGGCACTTTGCAATCACAGTCCCCACAGGAAAAAAAACAATTTCTTCTTATTCCTCAAAGATAGAACAACTATGGCCCCTTTATGACCCATGGACTTCAACTCCCAGAATTCTGGGAGTTGGGAGTCCATAAGCCATAAAGGGACCATAGTTGCCCCCTCTCTGCTCTAAGGCTTAGACAAGCTTTTCAAATTATTATTATTTTCTCCACATGCATGAGATCCTTTGCATTTAAAGCCAGCTGCATGAGATCCTTTGCATTTAATGCCAGTGTTTCTGGAAACCATTGACGTGACTAATTTATCAAGCATTAGGCTCATTTGCAAAAATTAGGCCCCAATTGTATCAGGCTGCTAGCACGTTTCTCCAGCCCAACCACTCCAAGGTGATGAACACCTGAAATTATCTGTGGCTTCAATTGGCACATGAGATACTTAACACCTTGGAAATTTTGACCACAGATTTATGTAACTGCCCAATATAGATTTAATTGCATGGCTTTACACAGTCCATTTGGAACATACTGTCACAGATAGCTAAATATATGGGTATTTAATATAGCAGCCTAAGTGGGATATTTTTAAACATACCTATAAAATTCATAACTATGTTTGTTGAAATGATGGAAGGGTATTCATAGAAACCAGAGGCAGGGAATAAAATGTCTGCTCTGAAGAACGAAGGGCGCTGTTCAGTGTGACTCGAAAAAATGCTATTTATGTGGCCAAACTTCATTCACGTAAATCTATGCTCGCAGGTCATTTCCACAGTTTACCGAAGTGCATTATCATAAAACCTGAACACACCCAAAACTCTTTTATCAGTTGTAACTGTCAACTGGAGCTGTTAGAGAGCTCTGAACTTGGACTTAGTTCTCAGGAAAAAAAAATGCATGAGGTGGTAAATCTTTCTAAGCTATGCCAGCAAGTAGGAAATTTGCAGGAACAATTTCCTTGTAACTGAGAAACTCAGAGAAAAAGGGGGAAAAAAGGCTAAATTAGGACCTGGCATACTGCTTGCTTTCCAGGCACAGGATTGCTGGTCATCTCACAACTTACAAGTATTTCAGTATTTGAGAGGCTCCTACAAAGACAAGGGGGTCAACCTATTTTCCAAAGCACCAGAAGGCAAGGCAAGAAACAATGGACAAAAACTAATCAAGGAGAGAAGCAACCTGGAATTAAGGAGAAACTTCCTAACAAGTGAGAACAATTAACCAGTGGAACAGCTTGCCTTCAGAAGTTGTGGGTGCTCCATCACTGGAGGCTTTTAAGAAGAGATTGGACAACCATTTGTTTGAAATGGTACAGAGTCTCCTGCTTGAGCAGGGGGTTGGACTAGAAGACCTCCAAGGTCCCTTCCAGCTCTATTCTGATTGAAAATCTACCATCCACAGGTTAAAACTGCAGACACAGTCCAGGAGTAATGCCCCCACCACAGAGTTCAATGTACACAAAACCTTTTGTAACACACCCACATCATTCATCCGTATTATGTAGCACAAACAGAAAAACAAGCTTTCCATATACAGCAGGATTTCTCTGCACCAGAGGTGGGTTCCTCCCGGTTCACACCGGTTCTATAGAACTGGTAGTAAACTGGTGGTGATGTCACAGAGTCGGTTCTGTTGGTGCCGGTCCGTGGACGCCGCCATATTTTTTTTTTTGGAATTTTTTTTTTTTGAAAAACATTTTTTTAAATTTTTTGCTGGTCTTTGCTTCTGCGCACGTGCAGAAGCCGGGTTTTCGGCACTGCGCATGTGCAGCCGTGCGGCGTGGCCACACGGCATGCAATGCGCATGCAGCCACGCGGCACAGGAGGAAGTGAACTGGTGGCGATGTAAGTTAGAACCCACCACTGCTCTGCACGGTTAATTTCAGAGCAGGAACAGCCAATGCAGTGGGTTCCTGCCTTACAGCATTTACAAAAGGAGAAAAGGTAGAGAAGAAGGGGGCTTCAAGGAATGTCCCAAAGGTGCTTTTTCCAAAAGGCATCTGGACTTTCTTGGGTTTTTTTTTTCCTTTGAAAATGTTTCGCTTCTCATCCAAGAAGCTTCTTCCGTTCTGAATTGAAAAAGTGTCTTGGATGAAAAGCAAAATGTTTCAAAGGGGGGGGATCCAAGAAAGTCCAGTTGCTTTTTGGAAAAGGACCTTTGGGACAACCATGACCTGGATGATTGACAATCTCCATAGATGCTTCAGGAAATGAAAATGGATAAATGCAGTGATATTATAACCAGGCACAACCTGGCATTCTCTCAGTAGTAAAGCCCACTCTGTTTTGACATCCCCATAAACCAACTGGAAAGAGAACAATTCTGGAGAACATAGAACATAGACTAACAGAGTTGGAAGGGACCTTGGAGGTCTTCTCGTCCAACCTCCTGCTCAAGCAGGAGACCCTATGCCATTTCAGACAAGTGACGGTCCAATCTCTTCTTAAAAGACTCTGGCGATGGAGCACCCACAACTTCTGAAGGCAAGCCGTTCCACTGGTTTAAAGTTTTCTCACCGTTAGGAAATTTCTAACTAAATTTCTAGAAGAAGCTGTGCAACCCTTGTTGAAAAAGGTCTGGCAGGATATATACAACTTAAACCACCTCTCTACGATCACAATTCATCCTGCTTTCCTAAAGCTTTGGAAGAAGGTGTGATAGGATCAGCCAAACAGCAAAAAGCCACCAGCATCTTGGGGAGTGACCACATCCGGTCGAAACATGAGTGGCCACCTTTATAGCTCTGCATCTAAAAGGAACTTATATTGTTCCATGAAAAGGGAGTTGTCATCCGATGCACAAAAACCTGCCCATTTGAATGGATTTGTTAATTCAGTTGCGGATGCGTGCCAAAAAAACCCACACTACACTTCACCTTCAAGTCAGGAAGAGTTACTGTACAGCGTCTACCTTTTGGAGAAAGGTTTCCTAAAACTTGGGACAGTAAAACACAGGTTTTCCTTGGAGGGTTAGGAAGAAATTTTCTCAAATTTAGGGCTAAAGAGGAGAGTTGTTCTGTTTCCCTGGTTGAGATATTCTCCTGGGGAAATTTCAGCTGAAGTAAGAATTGAGTAAATCCAACATGCAACCACCCATTAACCCTAAGAATACACCTTTATCTTTGTTTTCCTCCTGTTTTCAGTTTCTACTCCTTCCTAGCAAAGGTTTCTGGATGACATCTGCATGTTTTGGCCGATGGAGAATAGCAGAACTAGTCTGTTGAAGTTTCTTTTCCTTAAGAAAGAAGAATAATCCTCAAATATTGAATATTTAAGAGTTTTAACAGGAGGAACTGAAGTAACATGCCTATTTTCTGCACGGAGAATGGAATTCTTCACTCCTTGCTCTTCTGCTCTCCAAATCACCTTCTCACTGATTCTTTTTCTTTTTTTTTAATGTCCCACCCCCAACTTTTCATGCAGGTTTTAACATTTTGGCTACAAGATTTGCAATAAAATTTATACATTTTCCAGAAAGGAAGAGGAAAGGCTTTATAACTTTATAATAAAATGTCGTTTGACCTTTGATACTGGAAACTCTTTTTTTTTTTAAGGCACAGTCCAAAGCTGTAAGAAAAAGACAAAACAGTGGACATTTTCCAAGATATGACAATTAAAACAAGCTGTAGCAACTAAGCTCCCCTTCTCCAAAATCAAGATCTCTAAAAATTAGATCCCCAATTCTTAATCAAGCTACCACCATGAACTGGTGTGTCAAAATTGCACTTTACATGAGGATAATTTTGCTTTAATTTCTGCTCTATAATTTTGCTATAATTTCTGTTCTAACATGTGCCAGTGAAACACGGACACTAACCTCACAATTGATACGAAAGCTACGAGCGGCGCAAAGAGCCATGGAAAGATACATGCTCGGTATCACAAGACAAGATAGAAAGACCTGCACATGGATTAGAGAACAAACGAAAGTATACAATGCCATCAAGAGAAGAAAAGAATTGAAATGGAAATGGGCTGGTCACATAGCAAGAAGAACAGATGGCAGGTGGACCAAGGCAGTCATAGAATGGATCCCACTTGATCAAAAGCATCCATGAAACAGATCTAAAAGAAGATGGATCTACGACATCAGCAAGTATTGTGGGCCCAATTGGCAAAAGAAAGCTCAGGACCATATTGGTTGGAGACATGTGGAAGAGGCCTTCATCCTACAGTGGCTAGACAATGGCTAGAGTGATGATGATGGTGGTGAATTCTGCTTGCTCTGCCTTTCATCTAAGATCGCCTCCGCCTATCTTGGACTACCATTCCCATCATCCCCCTCGTACAAAGTTCCTTTAGGTAAGCAGGGATAATGCTCGTGAGGATTTTCTTAAAAGGAACTTCAGAACGACGGCTTTAACAGAAGGGCAGAAATGAAACCTCTTGAGATGAAGCAGAAAACGTATCTTGTTTGTATCTTTCTTGCATTTCCACATATTTTTTCTTGTCGTTCGGTTCAGACAAATGTTTGGCACAAGTTCCAACACAAGAACTGTTTTAAAAGTTATTTTAAAGCTCATTTCCCTTGATTCACGATGCCGAGCTTTATAAGACAGAGGAACTCCCGATGAAACGACGTTTTATTTGCTCAAAAAGCAACAAGACACTGAATTCTTTATTCTATTTCTACGGGCTGCGAGAGTGGCTTAACTTTAACCATTTGCACGAAATACAGAAGCTGCAAAGTTTTCAGAAAATAGTTGATTCTCCTCCAAAAATTGAAAAATGAGGACTGAGAGGTCGCGAAACCCAAGAATGCAACTGGCCATTAAATGCAACGCGCTGGAACATGATGTCTCGCGTTCAAACAGATACTGCACTGTAAAAGGATTACTAAAAACTTCTGAGGAACACGAGCTTCGGACGCTTCGGAGTTTGTTAAAATGTCAACACTGTTCAAATAAAACAGCATGGAGGAAGCTGGTACCGAGTCCTGGCGAAACAGCAAGACTTCAGTGCTTTCTTCCCGCGCCAGAAATATTATACACATCACTTCTGGGAAAACAGAACTGCTTTCCTTTTAAGTTCTGTTTCAACAGAACTTAAGTTTTTTTCATAACATTAATTGGATTTTTGCATCATCTTCGTCCAATCTCACCGATTTCAAATATTTGGTTAGGCTTGAGTCAATCAACGAATGTATTTCCAAGTCCTTTGACATCGCTCGTAATGCATCCCTACTTGCAAGACGATTTATTTTTATTTTCAAAACCAATGCTTCGAGAAAGCATGTGGAATACATTTAGGAATAACTTTTGGTTGAAGACCAACATTTTGTTTGGAAGCAGTTTAGAACAAGCCCGAACCGAACAAGATAAGAAAAGGAAACTGGGAGGAAGAAAAAATAAGCTATCTTTAACCGTCTTCTACTTATTAAGCAAATACTGAAGTTACTAATAACACGGCTCTTTTCTTTTTTTAATGTATCCTTGGATGAAGAGTGCAGAATACTTTGCCTTGCGTGCAGGTTTTCCTTCGCCAAACATTATCCAGCCCATAAATATCCCCTTGGTGCTGTGATACTGACCATGCTCGGTTTCAGCTTCTGCACCATGCCAAGGGAGACTAAAAATACGTTACATGCTTTGCCCTATAATTATACCATAATTTCGGCTAGGATGTTGTTTTATCAACAATGGATGTTGTCATGGGAGCTAGAAATCTCCAATTAAAAAAAGAAAGCTCCTCGCACCGAAATTCCAGCTTGATTATGATTGAGGGGATCTGCATAGTTTTGACCCCCTACACGAGGAGTGAGGTGGGTGGGGAGATGAGAAGAGAGACGTTCGTAGGAGTAGTGACTTGTGGGGCCATTTTGTTTTACATGAATGAAAACCGGGGCAGCAGAGAACCTGCTTCAAAGGTCAGCAGACACTGGATCTCACCGAGCGCTAAGGAAACAGTCACTGTAATTGGGTTTTTGGCATATTCGGGATGTGCAACCCCATCCCAGAAAAAATAAATCACGCTTTACCAGAGGTGGGGGCTCATATATGGCCAGCCACAAACAAACCACTTTACGGCTTAACGTCATGCATGAATGGGGAACAAGAAAAGCAGAAATCGGCTCCAAGTATGAATAGAACTCCTGGGCAGATTCTGGTCTCAGCCGGGGGGGCAGAGCCTGGCTGGCCCAGCCGAGACTCAGAATGGAAGTTGAGTTGCTCCCTGGAAGAGAAACCATCAAGGAACACCCACTCAAGACCAGGCCCTTCTTCAAATCTTGCCACAAGGAAACTTTTCCTCCTCTTTGAAATGAAGTCTATTTCATAAAATCCTGCATCCTTCCTTCCTTCCTTCCTTCCTTCCTTCCTTCCTTCCTTCCTTCCTTCCTTCCTCTCTCCCTCCCTCCCTCCCTCCCTCCCACCTCTTGCCGTCAGAGGAACCTGCTCAGCTCAAGGCTGTGAACTCACCAAAGGAGAAAAGATCCAGGGAGAGCCAGAATTTTCTAGCCAATATCCTCCAGGGACCTGGAGACCAGTATAAGCAATGGTTGGACACCCTGGGAAGTTTAGCCTGCCGGTCTAGGAACGATCCCATCTTAGTAAAATCTGATAGTAGCCGTTACAGAGAAAGGAGCCATTAAATAAAACCTGCTTATCTATTTAAAACACACACACACACACACACACACCATAGAGAGAGAGGGAGAGAGAAAGAGAGGGAGGGAGAGATTTGTAGTTCTCTATGTATGACCACAATAGAACCTACATTTCTTGTTGCTAAGTGAGACATTTGTTAAGAGAGAGGGAGGAAGAGAGAGAGGGGGGAGAGGGGAGAGGGAGAGAGAAAGAGAGAGAGAGATGAGACAGACAGAGACTCGGCGCTGTTTCCCATAGAAAAGAAAACACCGAGAGCCACATAACTGAGTAGGCGTGTCTGGGGGGGTCATGTCACAGGACTAAAACTTGCTGCAAATTCAATCTGACAATTGAATTCGGCCCAAAAACCCCTTGCTTGAACTTCACTCCTGCAACTCAAGCCCTGCTTAAGTGATCTCAAGAGAACACCCAGTCAGTTTTGCTGAACTGGAGCAAAAGATTCTGAAAATCTGTGACAGGATGGCCAGCAAAGCAATGCATCAATCTTTGGGAGAGACAGGTTTCTCTGTGCCATGCAGCCCACCTTGCTCTTGGAAGAGGGACCGTTTCTACAGCAACTGTGGGTACTACAAAACGGGAGTCCCCTCGCCTTCCGTTGCACCCTCTTCTTCCAGCAGGGCCGGCATGGGCCTCAGACTGACTTGCCCTCTCCTCACTGCCCACCACCAACAAGAGAGCAAACCAAACTCTCTTGCCTAATTTTCCTCAGTCCCTTGGGGCAAACCTGATCACCCTTGTCCAGGGGTGGGCTTCAAAAATTTTAGCAAAGGGTTCTCTGCCCGGTTGCTGGGTAGGCGTGGCCATGGTGGGCATGGCCTAGTCAGCCTCCTGCACCACAGCGGGGGGCGGCATTTTTGCCCTCCCTAGGCTCTGGAGGCTTTCCTCGAGCCTCCGGGAGGGCAAAAACGGCCTCCCCAGGCTCTGGAAGCCCTTCCTGAACTTCCGGTAGGCCCGTTTTTCACCCTCCCCGAGCCTCTGCATGTGCCCTGCACTTACTTGCATCCAAAACGGGCCGCGTGGGGACTCCTGGGAGGGGAGGGGCGGGGTGGGTGGGTCAAGCAAGGAGTGGGATTTGGGGGTTCTCCGAACTGCACAGAATCTTAGCTAGAGGCTCTCCCGAACCCCTGCGAAAGGTAGCACGAGGCGCCACCCACCCACCCGGACGCCGCCATTTGGGGTCTTTTCCCCTCTGCGCATGCGCAAAGCGTTCTGTGCATTCGCAGAGGGTAAAAGAACCCAAATGGCAGCGTCCGGGCGGGTGGGCGGCGCCTCGCGCTACCTTGGCGACCGGCTCTACGGCAACCGACATGTACGAGTGAACCGGGAGCATTTCACCTCTGGATTTGGGGGTTCTCCGAACTGCACAGAATCTTAGCTAGAGGTTCTCCCGAACCTCTGCGAACCCCCAGCAGCCCACCCCTGCCGTTGTCCCTACAGCCGGGCTACGCCAGTGTTTTCTTCCGTTAAAAGAAAAAGAGGGGACAGATTAAAACAGATCTCCAAACGCAGTTGTGTGTTTCCTAGGGAGGGAAAAACCTCACGGACATGGAAACAAAGCCAGATTTTACAAAGGTTTTGTAAAGAGCCAAAAAAAAAAAAGGCTTATTCACCCAAGGAAGCCACTACAGGTAGTTCTCGACGTACGACCACAATAGAGCAACCAACTTTTTGTTGCTAAGTGAGACATTTGTTAAGTGATATTTGACCCATTCTATGACTGTTCCTGCCACAGTTGTTAAGTGAATCACTGTAATCGTTAAATGAGCGACACGGTTGTTAAGTGAATCGGGCTTTCCCCATTGACTCTGCTTGTTGGATGGTTGCAACGGGGGGATCACGTGACCCCGGGACACTGCAACCGTCATAAATATGAGTCAGTCACCAAGCGGCCGGATCACGTGATCATGGGGATGCGGTCGTAAGTGTGAAAAACGGTCCTAACCAGTGGTGCGTTGCTGCCGGTTCGGACCGGTTCTCCAGTACCGGTGGCGGAAATTAGCCCCCGCTCGCCAAACCTGCAGTGATAGCCAGCCAGCCACGCCCCCGAACCGGTTCTCCAGTCGCCGCTCCTTGAAAGCGGCTTGCAAAGAAACCTCTGGGCATGCGCAGAGGCTTCTGCACATGCGCAGAGGGTCATTTGCGCAACATGACAGGGGCGCGCACAAAACGCGCACTTCCGACGTGATGTGAACCGGTAGGGAAGGTAAGTAGAACCCACCCCTGGTCCTAACTCAGTTTTTTCAGTGCCATTGTAGCTTTGAACGGTCACTAAACAAGCGGTTGTAAGTCAAGGACTACCTGTACATCACCTGCATGGCTTCATCCTGAGTTTCGCATTGCACCCCATCCCCAGTCTTCCTTTATTATAGCTTTTCCAACCCCTAATTCCAGATTTCACTTGGATTTTGTCCAAAATCTCCCGATCCCCAGCACTTTAGGGTATGCAATGAACAGCAGGGGAAATGGTCAGTGAAGATCTAAGAAAAACATCCCCAGCAACGTTGCTGTGAACACAAGGAGGAATGGTCTGAGCCGGTGCCACTACAGAGATTTGAGGGTCCCTGGGATAGTTTTCCGAACTGGAAGAGTTGGAATTTCTCTACTGCCCGTCATCCTAAGGATCCCTTAACCCTGATGTGGTCAAGGAGACGAGGCTGTGATCTACTCTTCTTCACAAGAAGGGCTAGGAGCCCACAACAGCCCAGGCTCCCCTCTGAATCTTCCTTTTGGCACCTTTTGAGAATCTGCTGATCCTTTTAGGGTTACAATACTAAGTTACATATAAAGAACAGTTGCTGGAATTGGGTATGTCTAGTCTGATGAAAAGAAGGACTAGGGGTGACATGATAGCAGTGTTCTAATATCTCAGGGGATGCCACAAAGAAGAGGGAGTCAAACTATTCTCCAAAGCACCTGAGGGCAGGACAAGAAGCAATGGGTGGAAACTAATCAAGGAGAGAAACAACCTAGAACTAAGGAGAAATTTCCTGACAGTTAGAACAATTAATCAGTGGAACACCTTGCCTCCAGAAGATGTGAATGCTCCAACACTGGAAGTTTTTAAGAAGATATGGGATAACCATTTGTCTGAAGTGGTGTAGGGTTTCCTGCCTAAGCAGGGGGTTGGACTAGAAGACCTCCAAGGTCCCTTCCAACTCTGT
>QLTV01000577.1:1171189-1188818 GCA_003457575.1 Thermophis baileyi
TATTCTATTCTATTCTATTCTATTCTACTCTACTCTACTCTACTCTACTCTACTCTACTCTACTCTAATCTACAAGTTTGAAGAAATCGCTTCAGGATCCAATCTGAGTGGACACATTCAGAAGAGAGAGACGTTCCCTTAGGATGAGTTCCAGCACAACCCTGAAAGCTTGGAAGAATAAACCTTTGGTCCCGGTGACCGACTCAGATTGGATCCTGCAACATTATCCTGGCACATGTATAGTTGTCCTCATTCGCAAATCACTTCAGGCATCTCAACCACTAAACCCTCCAAGACCTTCTACACAAGAAGAACGCAAGTCCAGATTTACTCATCATGAGCAAGTAAAAAAGAGAAACAGCTAAGGAAAACATTTATGCTCTAAATCAGAGGTGTCAAACTCAATTTCATTGAGGGCCGCATCAGGGTTGTGTTTGACCTTGGGGGGNCCCAGGAGGGGGGGGTTTTCCCTGGGGGGGGGGGGGTATGGGTGGCCAGGGTGGGCATGACCAGCTCAACGTCACTCATCTTGCGGGTGCCTGTGATGGCCCGAGTGCTCTGCCAGCAAAAACGGGCTCCCGAGCTCCATTTCCGGCTGCGACGGCCTCCTGCAACTCTGTGCCAGTGAAAACAGAGCTCAGGAGGGCTGCACGCAGCCCTCCTGAGCTCCGTTTTCCCTGGCAGAGGCACCGCAGGCCACTGTTTCCAGGGTGGCCCCACAGGCCAGATCTAAGCACCCCGCGGGCCGGATCCGGCCCACGGGCCTTGAGTTTGACACCCCTGCTCTAAATTGTGGCTTAGAGATAGAAACCTACAGAGGGCATTGAGCCATTTTCTTTTGATAATGGAGAGCATATGAACTATTAACCAGAGAGGTTCCTGTCTCCGTTACCAGCAAGGCTATTAGAGGCCACGCAGCCCACAGATGCAGTTGACTAAACGAGGGAGAAGGTCTTATCTTGAAGCTCCTGGCTAGGATGTCAGTCTTGCTCAACCCAGCAGCCAGCCCTGCAGGGGTTTTTGCAACTTTGAAATAGGCTGTCCTCGTGGAGAATGGCCAAGCCGACAAATCCTGGAAGTTATGTGACGCGGAGTTAAACTGTTAATAGGCACCAGGCATAAGACATAAGGAGGAAGCACTTTTATCAGGACCATCTGGTAAAGCCACTTTCACACCCATAAAAGCAAATAAAAACATTTACTACAGTTATTTGGCAACGGAAAAGGGAAAGGCGAAACATGAGTGGATCAGGGAGCTTATTTCCACTTCCTCCTCTCCACTGGAAGGATTAGGGATGAGGCTACGATCAGCAGCAGCACAGGGCTGGATGCAAACGTAGTCTTATCAATAGCATTTACAATGTAGAAGTATTATTTGCGCATTGCCCCCAACAATCTGGGTCCAGATTTTACCGACCTCGGAAGGATGAATCAACCTTGAGCCCCAGCAGGATTGAACTCCAGGCTGTGGGCAGAATTTGCCTGCAATACTACACTTTAACCACTGAGCCACCAGGGCTCCAGGACATGAGAGGAAGTCCTCAGGACCTCCAGGACATGAGAGGATGTATCAAAACCTCCAGGACATGAGAAGAGGAGTCAAAACCTCCAGGACATGAGAGGAGGTCCTCAGGACCTCCAGGACATGAGAGGAGGTCTCAAAACCTCCAGGACATGAGAAGAGGTCCTCAGATCTCCAGGACATGAGAAGAGATCTCAAAACCTCCAGGACATGAGAGGAGGTCCTCAGGACCTCCAGGCCATGAGAAGAGGTGTCAAAACCTCCAGGACATGAGAAGAGTTCCTCAGACCTCCAGGACATGAGAAGGGGTCCTCAGACCTCCAGGACATGAGAAGAGGTCTCAAAACCTCCAGGACATGAGAAGAGGTCCTCAGACCTCCAGGACATGAGAAGAGGTCCTCAGACCTCCAGGACATGACAGGAAGTCCTCAGGACCTCCAGGACATGAGAAGAGGTCCTCCAGACCTTGGTAGCACAGCCTTTTCGGTTCCAGCAATGCAGGCCTTGGATCCTACAAGCTAATGAAAAGTCATTTCCTGCTGTATTTGGCACTGAACCATCCATGATTCCTGGAGAAGTCCCACTGAAAGAGACAGTCTGGGTTTTTTTTTTAAGGATCTGTCACAAATCCACACCATCTGGCCTGCCTGTTATGAGTTCAGAATAGAGAACGAGGTTTTCTTCTATTTGGGAAATGGTTCCACCACATACCACTTTTGGATTTCATGTTCTAAAGATGGTCCTTCCAGATTGACAGCTACCCCTGAGCTCCTTTTAGAGTTGCGGGCTGCCACAGGGCTCACAAAGTATGCACAGATTTAACAGCCAAGATACGGATATTAAAGACTTGATGCTCTGTCCCAAAGGTGCTTTTCCAAAAGGCAACTGGACTTTCTTGGGGTTTTTCTTTGAAAACATTTCGCTTCTCATCCAAGAAGCTTCTTCAGTTGTCTTGGATGAGAAGCAAAACATTTTCAAAGGAAAAAAAAAAACCCTAAGAAAGTCCAGTTGACTTTTGAAAAAGCATCTTTGGGACAGCCATGACCGGGATGATTGAGAATCTCTATAGATCAGGGGTCTCCAACCTTGGCAACTTTAAGACTTGTGGACTTCAACTCCCAGAATTCCTCAGCCAGCTCTGGGAGTTGAAGTCCACAAGTCTTAAAGTTGCCAAGGTTGGAGACCCCTGCTATAGATACTTCGTGCTAAGGCTGAGCTGTGGACTGCAGGCTGCAATCAAGAAACACATTGAACTAACACAACAGGTCCACAACATCTCTCATAAAGTAACAACAGCAGTCCATTGGGAGGCATCATTAGCCACGCCGGAGGGGTCCTTAATCAGATCATGCTTTAAGTCTAATTTCAGGGGGATATTGTATGTGGTCTAGCTAAGAGACTACAAAATAACAACTCAGTTCAGCCTGGGGAAAAATGATTTAGATCTGTCATTTTTCTTTTTCATTTCTTTGTCTAACGAAGACATACAAGTCAAGACAGATCAACATTAATCCAATTCTGTCTTTTAAAACTCCCATCTTTGGGATGGCCATAGTATTCTGACCGCCTTTTTCACGTCTTCACTTTAACGAAGATCTGAGTCTGGCAAAAGGTACTGAAGTTTAAAGACCTACTGATTATTTCATATCCTTTGGCTGAAACTGGCAATGCTTTGGATGCGAGTTGTTTTGGATCACTACACTGCAATGTAACAACTCAAAAAAAAAAAAAAACCAAAGAAGAAGGAACACTTGTTTTCAAACAAGAGCTCGGGAAATAAAGTTTCCATTGCCAAAGTAAGCAAACCTTGAAAAAGGTGAGTTGCAATGCCAGAGCCAGATGTACGCACCCCCAGCATCTTTCAGAAGTGGCTCTGTTTACAGCGAAAAAATCGTCTTCCTGATCAGACATCAACTATCTCGAATTGAAGCTTATGTTAATCCCTCTGGGGCAGCAAGGGACATTCTTCCAGGAGATATATTGGGCACTTAATTAAAAACAAAAATTTTGTCAGTTGTAAGAAGTGAAAAATGTTTCGGAGCTGGCACGATCGCCTCTATGGGAAGCCAACAACAGCAATGGTTAACTACTGAATTCTTGGAAGCCATTTCATCCCCAAGACAGAAAGAGATTGGCAACACGTCCTGATCCTTTGCAAGGCACCCAAAGAGACTAAGAAAATCATCTAGGAGATGGAGATAGAGAATCCGGATTCTGACACACAAGTAACGATACATATGTACAGTTACGGGCACAACAAACACCCAAGCCTGTATATATGCGTGTAAAGGAAAGAAAGAACGTTTGCACTCATGTCAGAAGCACCGAGGCACTTCCGGGTTGAAAGGATTAGCCGGTGGCATCACCATTGCCCTGGGGATGCCCAGTTGGGGGCTCTTTTCACATCCCTAGCAGGAGCTGCAGTGAAGGACAAGAGCTCAACCCCGCCCCACAGTAACACAGTCTCAAACATGGGCTTGCTAACTTCCTGCCTGACGTTCCAACCATTCAAACCACTGTGCTCATAAGCAGAGGTGGTATTCAGCAGGTTCTGACCAGTTCTGGAGAACCGGTAGTGCAAATTTTGAGTAGTTCGGAGAACTGGTAGCGGAAATTTTGAGTAGTTCGAAGAACTGGTAAATACAACCTCTGACTGGCCTCGCCTCCATCTATTCTCTGCCTCCCGAGTCCCAGCTGATCGGGAGGAAATGGGGATTTTGCAGTAACCTTCCCCTGGAGTGGGGAGGGAACGGAGATTTTGCAGTATCCTTCCCCTGCCACGCCCACCAAGCCACACCATGCCCACCAAGCCACACCCACAGAACCGGTAGTAAAAAATATTGAACCCCACCACTGCTCCTAAGGAACCATTTACAGTCTGACATCTCTTGTCCCCTGAAAGTGTCTGATTTTATGCCCAAGATCAGAACAGGTTGGCCCCAAGATGCAAGTCAAGAAGCCAAGGAACCTTCAGGGTTGTCCGAGTGGGGGAAACTTCATTTTGCATTTATTTTTTGTGTCACATCCAGTGCCCTTTCTTGAGCTATGTCCATCCTGCCTCAGATCAAAAGAACTCTGTCAAATAAACATGATCAGCTCAAACTGACACAAGACCTCAACACCACAAGACCTCAACATGCACAAGTCAAGCCTGGAATTGCCAGAGAAGTGAGGGTTGACCGACATACTGCAAGTGTCTTTAAAATGCATCCATCTGCTCTCCACAAATATTTATTCGCAAGTAAGGAAAAACAGAAGAATGTGTTTTAAAAAGTTATCTTCCGATCGTGTGATAGCAAAGATTAAGTACTATTTCTGAGGACTGCTTGTTCTGGATTAAAAATAAGCGAGATACATCTGTGTTACCATTTTGGCCTGGGAAGTAAGGGATGGCCTGTCCACACACATATTTGTACTGACCACTCCGCAGAGTGGTTACTGCTGGAATAAGGATTTTATGTTATTTAGCTCTTTTTTCTAAGATTAGCCTCTTTTACTTAATTGCACAGGAGCACCAAAGTGTCAGAAAACTACCCAGGCAGGCCTCCTTCTTCTTCTCTTCCTTTTCTGTATGCTTCCAAAAATAACTTCAAGTAAGTCACTTCCAACTTTTATGGAAGGCCTGTTATATCTTAAGATTTGCAATCAAGTGTTGGGACTTTCCTCATAGGCTCAGTGGGTCTGGCTTCCCCCTTCTTTGTAAGGGTCCCAGAATACATCTCAGGGTCAGGGGTGGGTTCTAACTTACCTCGCTGCCAGTTCGCTTCCTCCCGCGCCGTGTGGGCGCGCCTTGTGGGCACATGCATGCTTCGCACACATGCGCGCATGCGCAGTGCAAAAAAACTTCAAAGTTTTTTTTAAAAAAACCGCCAAAAACAAGATGGCAACGCATGCACAGTGCCAGAAACTCGGCTTCTGCGCATGCGCAGAAGAAAAAAAATTCAAAAAGAATTCAAAAAGAATTAAAAAAAAAAGATGGCGGCGCCCACGGACCGGCAACGACCGAACCGGATCGGTGACATCATCGTGACGTCACCAGCGGGTTGCTACCGGTTCAGGAGAACCGGTCCGAAACGGGAGGAACCCACCTCTGCTCAGGGTAGAATACATCTCAGGGTAAGAAAAGAATTGATAACAAACAGGGAGGAATAGGTTTGCAACAAGGTTGAAACCAGTAGTGAAATCCAAATTTTTTTACTACCGGTTCTGTGAGCGTGGCTTGGTGGGTGTGGTGTGTCTTGGTGGGCGTGGCTTGGTGGGCATGGGATGGGAAGGATACTGCAAAATCCCCATTCCCTCCCCACTCCTGGGGGAAGGATATTGCAAAATCTCCATTCCCACCCCACTCTGGGGCCAGCCAGAGGTGGTATTTGCTGGTTCTCTGAACTACTCAAAACTTCTGCTACCGATTCTCTGAACTACTCAAAATTTCCACTACCGGTTCTTCGAACTACTCAAAATGTTCGCTACCGGTTCTCTGAACTACTCAAAATTTCTTGCTACCGGTTCTCCTGAACCTCTCAGAACCTGCTGCATTTCACCCCTGGTTGAAACCAATTCATCTGTAACTCCTTTGAACTGGGCCACGGGACACCCCGCAGATAACTAAGAGCAGAAAGGCTAAAATTCATCAAGCATTGTCAAAAAAACCAGAAGGACCCAGATTTCAAAACCAGCCCATCAACACCAGACAGTATTTAAATTCACCCCTGCGTTTAGCTGATGAATTCAAGGATTTTACTCATAAAAATCCCCTGCAATAATCTCAATTCAACCAAGCTATTTAGCAACTGAAGAAGGTATAAAAACCCACAAATGTGGACTAAAAATTAATCAGGTTTAACTTGTTGCTTTGCAGCCCCTGGAACCTTGGTTGTTCAAACTCTTGAGGACCAAGAGAAAGAAAAGTAGATCTGTTTTAAAATCAAATTAATAAACTATGATTCAACCACATTGTTTCTGTTCAAAATCCACTACAGTTTTCTTGAAAGGGTGCTAGCCCCCTCCAGAAAATCAATATTGATGCATTGATCAGAGACACTTTACATCATGCAGCTTAACGCAAAACCATAGCTTTAGAGTGATTCACATCTCATTTCAAGGAATGCCACCTCTCTTGGAAGCACTCAAGGCTTCAGTTTCCCAACTGGTGTCCACAAAGAGACATCAGAAGAGCTTCTGGCTTCAAATGGGTAACTATTAATGGCCAAACATATGGTCAAAGACTCTGGGAAGGGAAAACCAGTCCCTGGTCAAGAACATCAGACAAGAATTTGGGAGGAGAAAGAAGCGGGAGAAGAAATGAAGAAGGAAGGCAAATATACGTGTCCCAGGGTAATGTTGTAAGATCCAATCTGGGTCGGTCACCAGGACCAGAGGTTTAGTCTTCCAAGTTTTTGGACTTGTAAGTTTTTGGTGAAACAGAAGCTCCCTGAGGATGGGGCTCCAGCAGAGTCCGAAAGCTTGGAAGATTAAAACTCTGGTCCTGGTGACCGACCCAGATTGGATCCTGCAAGAAATGAAGAATTTCATTTCATGTAAAGCAGGCTCTTCCTAACCTTAATTGCTTCGCATGGACACTTTAAAATTCTTTTTAAAAAGAAGCTTACCTCAAAAGTAAAGATAAGACGTTCAGAAAGGCTAATGTATCATACACAGTGGCATTAAGCCATGAGGTGACTTGTTTCAATGTAGTAAACCAGCTACCCGTGATTGTGGACTTAAGTGTCAACTTGCCTGGACCAAGGTTCCAACCTAGTTTATTTAAATTGCATTGGGGGGAGAGCAGTGTGTTCCATAACTTATAAGTCCGCAGGCAGATTAAAAAGCAGCACTCCAAATCGAGTGCTGGCAAGTGTGAGGAACACAACAGAACCCACAACAAGCTTTTCCGTCTTGCCAATGCATTTTGCTGGGAATTGGGTGGTATAGACATTTTAATAATAAAACAATAACAATAACAATAACAATTGTATTATTATCTCTTTTATTCATTAAACATGAAACTCAGTCAACTGAACATTTAAAAGTGTCACAAATACCACTGACTGGTGCTAATGGTTGATACGGGTTGCTGCCAGCGTCCTAAGTATCAACCAAGTATCTTCTTAAAATATATGATGTTCCGAGTAGTGCAGTCTTTTGCATGACAATGGGTATCACTGTTACATGTTTCATCCATAGCCGTGTAGTTTCAATGGCCAGGTCGCGATATTTCATAATTTTTTCCAGTTCTTTTTCTTCGACTCTGGCATCTCCTGGTACAGCGATATCAATAAACTGTACTCTTCGGCCCTCGACAACTGTGATATCTGGTGTGTTGTGTTCCAAATCACGATCTGTCTGTATTCGAACTTTGTTGTTGTTGTTGTTGTTGTAATTAATTAATTAATTCATTTATTCATTCATTTATTTATTTATCAAATGTAAATGCCACCCATCTCACTATCTAAGTGACTCTGGGCAGTTTACAGATACAAGCCATAAAATCATATAAAAGAGGCATTGTTAAAAACAGAATTAAAAACAGGAAAGAACAAAATAAGGGCAGTTAAAAGACAAGTTAAAAGACAGAGGAAGTGTACTCAAACCACCAACCACCCCCAGAACTGTCTATCACCCCCTGATTATTATTATTATTATTATTATTATATACCTAGGATGCTGGCAGCAACCCGTATCAACCATCAGAGCCAGTCAATGATATTTGTGACACATTTTTAAATGTCCAGTTGACTGTGTTTCATGTTTAATGAATAAAAGAGATAATAACAATAATAATATCTTGTGGGACTTTTGAATACAGACGGATCGTCATTTGGAACACAACATGTCAGATATCACAGTTGTCGAAAACCGAAACGTACAATTTATTGATATCACTGTACCAGGAGACGCCAGAGTCGAAGAAAAAGAACTAGAAAAAAAAATCACAAAATATCGCAACCTGGCCATCGAAACTACCCGATTATGGATGAAACATGTGACACTGATACCCATTGTCATCGGGGCACTCGGCACCATGTCCAAGAACTTTACACAGTACATCAAGAAATTGCAGCTTCCTGCGATAACACCAGCAGAACTGCAAAAAACTGCGCTACTCGGAACATCATATATTTTAAGAAGATACTTGGTCAATACCTAGGATGCTGGCAGCAACCCGTATCAACCATCAGTGCCAGTTAGTAATATTTGTGATACATTTTTAAATGTTCAGTTGACTGAGTTTCATGTTTAATGAATAAAGTAAATAATTATAACAACAACAACAACAACAACAACAACAACAACAACAACTCCTCAATATGTGGATCAAAATGGCCAAATCCAGTCTAAGCATCTGGCTGATTGTGCAACCAACAATAATAATAACAATTTCAGATTGTTATTCAATTTCTGTTCTCTTTTCAACTGACCTCCTTTAACCAGGCTCTTAATGAAAGGCTATTGCATGGAAGGAGAGAATGATACACCTGATCCCTTGCACTGTTCTCTTGAGGATCTCAGTGGCGATTTGGGTTTTTTTTTTTTATTGAAAGCTTCAAGTCCAAGAGTCATGGCTTACACAGCACGCTAAGCTCTCGTAGGCTTTATCTTAGCGAGCTCTAGTAAGTGACTGAAGTGTGAAGTGGGACTTCAAACCAGGGTTAAACTAACCGCAACTTTGGGTAACTTCTGAATCCGGCCCAGCCCTGCTAGTTCTGAGCCAGGGTGAAGCCATAGCTCTTACCTTTCATTGCCTTAGGCAAAGAGACCCATTTTTGGACAAGAAAACATATTTGTTCCAGTGACTAACGTGGAAACACTTTTTAGAAACACACCATAAATCCCAAACAGCCCCACTCAATACGCTGCTGAAATTCAACGTCCTTCTCTGGTGACCTGATTCCAAAACCAAATTTCTTCCTCAGCCCTTCCCAGTTTGGAGCCCTTTTATCAGAGATGCTGATGGATGCCCATCACCTTCCAGCCACCACAACTCTGCTGGCTGAGGATGAGGGGAGATGTAATCCCTTCTCCTGAAGGGCAGAAGAATCAGAGTGAAGTTTTTTAGAGGCTGAAGTTAAGGCTACTCCCTGGGAGATTAAATCAGGGGACAGAAACCAGCTGCCAACATCTGCAGACCGGCTGCCTCGATGCAGGAAGCTGCCATCTCAAAGCCCATCTCTGCCACCACCACCCAGCCAAGCAAGGTGCCAATCTGCCTGGTCCTCAGGTTCTGCAGCCCCCTCGCCCTGCCCGCCTGCTCCCCAACTCCCCACCACCACCACCACCACCACCACCACCGCTTGGCCCTTCAGCCTCCTTCTTGCAAAAGAATGCCACTGAAGTCCCCGAATGCTATTCAGGTGGAGACAGGTTCCTAAATAAATACCATGAGAGGGGGCAGGATTTCTAATACACAAAGAAAGCAGCACACTTTCCGTTTCAACTTCCCAACAGGTCTTCGGTCACGGCTGCGGGCTTAATTTTTTTTTTCTTAAAAAGAAAGAAAGAAAGAAAGAAAGAAAGAAAGAAAGAAAGAAAGAAAGAAAGAAAGAAAGAAAGAAAGAAAGAAAGAAAGAACCAACCAAAATGACAGATTGCCAAGAAGGGCGGATAACAGTAGGTTTAAGAGGAATTGTTCGGAAGACCGAGAACTACTCATGGACCTCCACAGATACTACAGAACAGGTTGAGCCGGATAAACAGGTCTGCGAAAGCCCTCGGGAGATCGGAAAGAGTATCACACAAAACTTTTAATAACCTGTATTTCATGACCTACATTTATTAAAGCTTTCAAGTTGCAGGGGTTCATTAAGAACCCTGTTAAGGAAAAAAAAAAAAAACACCGAGTTAAGCCAAGCAAATATGCCGGACAAATTGGCATTTGGTAGAAACGGTTAAACCAAGCTTTATTCTGAAAGCTCAGATTCTCTCCTAGAAAACATCCTTTTTCTGCATGACGATTTCCCATTTATAATATCAGCCATGGGGACCTGTGGAGTGGAACGGCAGTGCATTTGGGCAAACAGATTTGAGTTGGGTTGTTTCTTTGCACATGTTTCACTAGATCACATCATCGGTACTAGTACTAACGCTGAGGATGTTACCTAGTTTGGTGATGAAATGTTCTGCAAGGAAACAACCAAGCTCAGAGAGCGCCAAGGAGCCCTCGTTTCAACCCTGAGCTACATATATTCTCCTTTATTAAATCTATCATTGCCATCCAAAGCCCAGGTCAGTGAGAGCGGGACCGTGCAAATTATTTTCACTGCAACCACATCCTGAAGACAAAAACTATACAGCAAAGAGGCAGGATTCACACACATCTAACCTATCATGCAGTTGGTTTTGGGCGTAGTGTCTACAGAGCCGTAATAATTTGGAAATCAAAATGTTTGGCTTATTGCACTAGATGTGGGGGAAAAAAACAACAACAACCAGAGACTATGGCTTGCTTTTAAAAGCCAGACTTGAACTAAATAGTCTCTTACACAAAGTATCAGTTCAGTCATGCTTTTTTCTGGAGTTGAACATTTCTAGTTTTGGATTACAGAGAGAGTCCTCGAATTATGACTATTTTTTAGCAACCTTTTGAAGTTACGATGGCATTGAGAAGAGTTATTTACAACCAGTCCTTACACTGACAACCATCGCAAAATTCACTCGGTCACTTGATCATGATTTGGGTGCTTGGCAACTGGCATCTATTTATGATGGTTGCCACATCCAGTGATCATCATTTGCAACCTTCCCAGCCAGTCAAAGCGATGTCCTGCTTAACGACCACAGTGATTTGTTAAAAAACCACGGCAAAAAAGGTTGCAAAATGGGGTATGGTTAAGTGATGCTTCATGTGATGGCCGTACCGCTTAACGACAAATTTTCCAATCCCTACGGTGGTCATAACTCAAGGACCATCTGTTCTTTCAAATTAATGCACAATTAAAATGAATTGGGGTAAAATACAGACAATCCTTGACTTACGACCACAACTGAGTCCAAAACTTCTGTGGTTAAGTGAGGCAGTGAGTTTTGCCCCATTTTTACGACCTTCCTTGCCTCAGTTGTTAAGCGAACCAATAGAGTTGATATGTTAGTAACCCAGTTGTTACTTCCCCATTGATTTTGCTTGTCAGAAGGTCGCAAAAGGGGATCGCATGACCCCCCAACACTGCAACCGTCATAAATATGAGTCAGTGGCCAAATGTCTGGATTTTGATCATGGGGATGCTGCAAAGGTCGCAACTGTGAAAAACGGCCATAAGTCACTTTTTTTCAGTTCCATTGTAACTTTGAACGGTCACTAAATGAACTGTTGTAAGTCGAGGACTACCTGTAAGGCATTTTAACATTCCAACAGTTCAGGGGTGGGCTCTTCTTTTCTTCGCTGCCGGTTCGCTCAGTGCCGCGCCACGCGGGCGTGCTTCGTGCATGCGCAGAAGCAAAAAACAAAATGGTGCCGCCTATAGAACCGGTTCGGGGGCGTGGCAGGCCTGGACCGCTGCCGGTTCTAGCGACCCAGGCCACCAAGTTACTACCAGTTCTATAGAACCGGTCCGAACCGGGAGGAACCCACCTCTGCAACAGTTAGTCTACCAGGCTGCCCAAACAACCCAACACTCTTGTTTATTTTTAGCCAGCTCTTTAAACAAACCTTTTTCTAGAGCGCAGGATACGACTTTCAAGTTTAGAAAAACGTTACTACATTTTGCACCAAAATATTTATAGTAGCCACGGGTAAAGAAACACTCGTAGAAGCTTTTAATTCAGGGCATGCGTATTATGAAATCGTTCCTGCCCCCAACCACGGGGCTCTGGGCCAGGGAGAATGGGATCTGCAGTCCGGCAAAAAGGAGAGACGTACAAATTTCCCAAACATAATTCTGGGGTCAGTCATGATGACAAAGACTGTAGTTTCAGCCCTGTCGTTGCCGTGGAGGGAGGGGCAAATCTTTCCCAAATTTTAGAAGCCTCCAGCAAGCAAATACGGCCCAGGTACAGCGGCTCCTTGCACAAGGCACGTTAAACGGAAGCCAGAGGCACCTTCGCTCTTCCATTTTTTCACAGAGTGCCGTTCTCAGTCCTCCCTACATACTGTATTGACGGACGTTGTTCATTTGGGCATAACCGAAAGAGACAGAACCCTCTTGGACAACTCATGTGAGACAAGAGTGAACGGCCCACACAGATCAGTGACTTCTAGCCAATATCCTCCAGGGACCTGGGATCACCAGTATAAGCAGTGACGGATCAGGTACTTTCAACCATAATATTGTAAGACGCCCCGAGTTACCCTGTGGTGGACGGCCAAATGCATTTTACAAATAAATAAAACCATGGTTTATTGAACTCAGACTGGCCTCATCTGCAGGCCGTGTTAAGCCCAAGTAAGTAAGAGTGTGCCAAAAAGCAATAAGACCACATTATGTTGCGCTGGGTGTCACCACAAGTCTAGGCCCACCTGGAAATTTCACCCATGGGAGAATAATCCCGAATTTTCAACAGCAACCCACCCGAAACTACACAGCAAAGAGGGACAGACCTAGATGAACAAAATTCCCCCATCCCGGGAGGAAATCGAGGCTCGGCAAACCTTTTCCAACCGTTTGGAAAACTTGTTTTTATGACTGTTGCTTTTTAACCTTTTCTCTGTGCTTTGGTTCCTTTGAGAGAGAACGGGGGTGGGGGTGGGGGGGGACTTCCTTTATCAAAAACTTCATTTCCATAGTAACTCTTTGCCCGAAGATATTTCAGTCATTCCACAATGAGCGGAACGCTGAATACGGGGCCTTGTTTTACAGATGAAGCCAAACTCAGATCTTTTCCCCCCCATTTAAAAACCAGATTAAAGCTCTTAACAAGGAGGGTGAAGAAGGGAGCCATTTCAGCTGCAAACCCAGCATTTAAAAAAAAAAAAAACTGCAGCAACCGAGCCGTTCTGACAACTCAAAATTGCTTTGCCACTGAAAGTTTCAGGATTGTCACTCAAATGTTTTAAAGCAGGGGTCTCCAACCTTGGCAACTTTAAGACTTGTGGACTTCAACTCCCAGAATTCCTCAGCGGCTGAGGCACTCTGAGAGTTGAAGTCCACACGTCTTAAAGTTGCCAAGGTTGGAGACCCCTGGTATAAAGCCTTTTTAGATGATTTTAGGCGTTATATCAAATCTGTGCTGAGTCATTAGCTGACAGAGGTTTCTTCTCCTGGTTGATCTTTTCTTTTTTCTTTTTTACAAAGTTTTTTATTTTATTTGATATATTTACATCACAAATATACCATTTCATTTTCTCAATAATAATACAATACTCCTATACATCTTTTCTATTTCATTAATACAATCATTATATTTTATACCATCGAGGCTGCTTTTGCCATCCCTTACTTCCCTTTTTTATTTCCCACAACCCTTCTTACTTTCCTTCCCCTCCCTTCCATCTCTGTGCATCCCTTTCCTCTCTCCTACCACTCTTCTCCTTCCTCCTCTTACTTTCTCTCCTATCCTTTTTCTCCCCTCCCTACCCTCTTCTCCTCTTCCTTTCTTCTTTCTGGTTGATCTGACCACATATTTCAGAGACTGAATAGGGTTTGTTTTCCGTGCAAAAGAACGTCCGGCAAAGCACCACCTAACGGCAGTCTATTTTGAAAAGCGTTTTATCCTAGAGACTGATTCAATAAACCCTGAAAAACCTACATATGCAGAATCAACTGGCCACAGTGCCTGGCTTCAATCTTATTCTTCCACCTCCACCAAACAAAGTCCTTCATGAGAAGGGGAGCTGCTAAGCTTCCAAATCGTGTTTGGAGCCAGCCGACAATACCTGTTCGACAATAATCCATGCAATCTCACAACAGATTTATCAAGTGTATCACATGCTGAGTGTAGCCAGTCAACTTGAGAAAGAAAGTCAAGTTTATCGTGGAACGGAACTTAAAAGGAATGTTTTATCGTTTATTTAATTTGATGTAGGCCTTATCGCCGAGCAGAAGGCAGTAGGCAGGCTGCTGGGCAGGAAATCAACTTTTTTGAAATACATTTTTACGAAATGAGTGAGGGTAAGGGCCTTTTGAGTTTTGCAACATAACCCTAAGCATGTGCCACAATCATGGTTTTCATGGGAGTTAAACCAAGGTTTGATGCACAGAGATTCGATCCAAAGATGAGAGCACGCATTGAGTGACAGCATAATTCAGCTGGAAAGGACTGGTGGGGGCGGGGTGAATGGAAAGTAATAGAGCTTCAAAGAGGGTATTTATACACTGTTCAAATTCACCCTTTTAATTTTCCGAAGCTTAAAAGTGTCCTTCTTCATTTTAGTAACCAGTGTGGCTGATTTATAACTCTCCGTTTCAAGCACATGAAGTTAAACCTTTTCAACCAAAGCAGAGAGAAAAAACAGGATAGCTTACTTACACTTATTAAAAAAAAAAAATCATAACCAGCAAAAAAAACAAAAAAAAAAAACCACATACCAGTGTGAGTTCGCAGGTGTGCTTTTAAGTGGGAAGATTTCGTGTACACTTTAGTGCAACCTAAGATAGAAAATCAGAAAGAGACATTAAGTATCAAGCGCGTTTATGTCTAGAAAACAGTAACATTCATCATAAAACTGTAACACTGCTGGTAGTTCTAATGGGCAGCCCTAATATATTTAAGAAATTCATTCCAATTTCTAGCTTTTGCCCAGAGCAAAAAGAGAGCTGCTAGTGATACACACAAATCACAATCAACCACACCTAAATTTTCAGTTCAATACATTTACTGCCCTAAACATGCAAGCTGAATTAATCTATCAAGAACCTTATAATTATGCACCTCGCGTTTTATCCACTTCTCTTATAAGCTATGTGTTCAACAGCAAAATCAGTTATTAACACATAACGGAATCTGTTATCTATCTGGGAGGACACACGCCCTTTATTTCAACCTATTCCTAGTTAAATCGTGGGAAAAAAAGACATCAAGGAGCAGAAACGCAGCCAAAACATGAAGAAAAAGGTGAACGCACTCTTCTTCAAGTAGCTATGACTGCTGGTCTTCCCCACCCTAGTGAGCGAACTACATTTCCCATCATTCTGAGCCAACAAGCTCACGGGAATGTTCAGGTCTGAGATGTGGAACGCTGGCTTCTGACGTTGGCTTACATTTATGTTCAAACCTTGTATGTGCTTAAGGTGCATTATTTTATTAAACGTTTTCTTCTTTTGAAACCAGATGCAAAATGCTCTATTCGAGCAGATCGGCTGGCACGTTGCACAAGAGAAAGAAAACATTTGGAAGGGTTTCTGGAAAGACGCTAGCGATGAACGGGCCTGTTTCTCGGAGAGATTGTCTCTCCGCCTTCCTCAAGCTTACCAGGGTAGTCACAGTAATGAATCCGCCTCTTCTCCAAGTCGGGGTTACTCCTCCGATTATATCTGACGGTTGGGATGCTCGGCGAATTCATGGGGATGCTCGCAGTCAAGTTCGGGTTGTGGATGGCCAACTTGGAAGCGATGGTGGCAGCATAAGACGGAGGTGGTGTTAAATTCTGCATCATTTCCACCTGCCGGTCGGGGCTGCCGGGTTCCGAACTTGGGGGCGAAGGGGGGAAGTAGGTGGCTGGCTGCTGCAGAAACTGGCTGGGCATGGCGTACGTGCAGGGGGGAACCCCATGGAACTGTTTCATGGAGGTCTGGGGCATGGCTGGAGAGAGGGTGTTCAGGCCTGTCATGGAGGAAGACAGGGAGATGTTGCTAAGGGAGTCCATCCCCGCTCCATTCGGCAGGTCTAAATCGGGAGAGCTGAGGAGCTGGTACAGCTGGCCCTGCTGGGGCCCAGGCATGGAGAGGCCTAGATCTGAGGCAGACATCTCCTGCTTGATGAAGAGGCTGTTCACATCCGGTGCCTGGTGGGGGCTGAAGATGCTTGTAAACTCGGGGAGAGTCTGGGCAGAGTTGGGGACCACGGGAGCTGTCTCACTCTGGTGGTTGAAGGCACCGACCGGCTCTGTCTTGATGTGGGTTGCGGGGCCTCTCGGGGCTTTGAAGAGGCCCGTCCTCAGCTGGGACAGATCCGGCAGGTAAAGGTTCATGTTGACACTGTAAGGCATCCCGTCACCGTTGGTGAAGAACTGATCCACCACCGAGGCACTGTCCCGCCGGTACTTTTTGTGCTCGGGGAGGGGGGGCAAGGGAGGAAGCTGCTGGGTCAAATATTTCTCCATCTCGCATCGGGTCTGGATGAGAACAAAATCAGCCAAAAAGAGAAACAAAGAGAGAGAGAGAGAGATAAGCTTACAAACTGGGACCATTATCTCCAACACATTACAAAAATCGAGCCCAGGATGAGATTTCTTACAAATTACACCACACTCTCGAAAAAGCCACCCTCATGATCCAGAAGTACGAAGAATGGGGAAAATTCACCCAAAAGCTGGTCAAAGAAACTCTAGTCTACTCCTGAATTAGATGCCTCTACCTTGAGAACATAGCAGCCTGAGCAGGAACGAAGATTAAAATTAAAATTCACCAGCAGGACTCATTTTCGGGAATTGTTCAGGTCTTGAATTTAAAGTTTTGCATTCCACAAAAAAAGGAGATCCATCATCCAGTCCAAATGGAAAGTTTTTATTCAGTTATTTTTTAAGAAAAGCAAGCAGAGGTAGAAGAATCTCACATTGATAGATGCATGCTTCACCCTCCTACCCAGACTACACCTTCAAAAAGAGGCAGAGCAAACGATAAGAATAACTAATTAAAGCTGTTCGGTACAAGAATCAAAAGTGAAAATTAAACTATTGGATACGTTATCTTGGAAGGCTAAATATAGCAAGTGATACAACTGGGTGGTAAAGCGTTTAGCTCTAAAAAAGCACCGGGTGCCATTTTCATCTGGAGGATTTTTTTTTTTCAATCAAGGCTTCCAAGAATGCAGACACCCTGCTGGCTTGGACTCTTTGGCATCTTAAGCCATTCAGGTTGTCCCCCCTCCTCGTAAATAGATAGATGATAGAAGAGAGAGAGAGAGAGAGAGAGAGAGAGAGAGAGAGAGAGAGAGAGAGAGAGAGAGGAGAGAGAGGAGAGAGAGATAGAGAGAGAGATAGAGAGAGAGAGAGAGAGAGAGAGAGAGAGAGAGATAGAG
>QLTV01000577.1:1193180-1204291 GCA_003457575.1 Thermophis baileyi
CCCTAAGTTGCGCTCTGGGTGCCAAAGGAGAGAGCAGGCGGGGCGCTGGGATGCTGGCCTGCCCCGCGCCGTGGGAGTGCGGGACCCCCTGGGCCGTGGGAGGCAGAGAGGAAGCCCCCCTCGCTCAAGGGACGGAGGGCTTCCCGGGGGTTTCACTCCCGTATTTTTGCCGTAGCGGAGGCGAGATACGAAAGAAACGGAATGTGAACCCCGCGGGAAACGAGGACCCTCTGCAGTTAAGGAAGTCTCGGGTGGCTGCTGGCTTTTGCCCAGAGAGGCTCTTACGGACCGCAGTTCTGCGCTCTGCCGGAGTTTTTGGGAGCCCGAGAAGTGCTTTAAGCACGTTCGATTTAACACCGGAACAAGCCAGCCTTCCAAATGTAGCCCGCTAGCCGCGTTTCGGGGCCTCTTCTTAGGAGGAACTTCTGCATCCTTGCAGTCTGGGAAGACAGTAAGAGGGTGTTGACTGTGTCCATTTGTTTTGTTATATATTATTGTTGTTAGTTGCGAAGTCGTGTCCGACCCATCGCGACCCCCATGGACAACGTTTCTCCAGGCCTTTCTGTCCTCTACCATCCTCTGGAGTCCATTAAATATATATGTGGAGAGAGAGAGAGAGAGAGAGAGAGAGAGAGATATGGATAGATAGATAGATAGATAGATAGATAGATAGATAGATAGATAGATAGATAGATAGATAGATAGATAGATAGATAGATAGATGATAGATAGATAGATAGATAGATAGATAGATAGATAGATGAGAGATAGAGAGATAGAGAGATGATAAAGAGATAGAGATAGAGATATATACACATACAGTATATATTTGTTTTATTGTTTTTATTGTTTTGCTGTAATGTTCTCAGACACACAACCCGTAGCTACCGATGCAAAATGATACACAAAGCCAAAAGTAATAACCGCACATTTCAAAAGCCCGTTTCCAAATGGGTGTATAATGGCAGCTCCCTACACATTAAAAACAGAATAACGTGTGTATTCTGTCTAGGCTGGGTTTCCCTTCCAAAGAGTCTCCATCCAAGCGGGACCGGCTTTGCCAAAGTTATTGTTGTTCTGGTGAAGTTATTCTGTTAAAAGTTCACCACCAATCAATACATTGACCGAGGGAGAAGCCAGAAACATGTTTAGTCTCCAATTGCAACCAACGCAGGAACCTCCGTAGGAGAACAGATTTAAGCTTCAGAAACCTAGTCAGGACACTGGACATTCTGTAAACCTTGGTTATGCAATCAAGACAACAAAATTGCAAGGATCCAACCCAAAAAAACCACGTGAGGGTGTTTTTCCCTGGATCAGAGAAGCTGCATCACCTGACCCTGAGCTGGCAGCCTATTTTTAGCCAAAAGGAGCCCCTGAAATTTAATCTGTGTCTCTCCTATAGAAAGCTGAACTGAGCTAGCAGTAATTAATTATTAGGGGTTTGTTATGCTAATTTAACAGCTTGCTTTATGATGCTAATGTCCTCTGTTGTTTCTGCAAGGCCCTGGAGAGATGCAACTCAGCATCCTGATAGTCTCCTTTGGCAATGTTGTTCTGTTGTCTGGCTTTGAACTTTCTTCCTTGAGAAATTGAAGCATGGGGACACATTGAGATGTTCTCTCTCTCTCTCTCTCTCTCTCTCTCTCTCTCTCTCTCTCCCCTCTCCCCCCTCTCTCTCCTCCCCCTCTCCCTCATGAATGTTTCCATTTCTGGCATCTGATTGGCACCCAGTTCTGCTTTCAGGTCTCTGCCCTATCTGGACCCCAGAAAACTATTCTTTGTACCAAGAAAACAGAATATTTGTAGCTTGTAGGGTTAAAATGAGGGGTCCTTGGGGCTCTCTGAGCTTGGTTGTTTTCTTGCAAAGGTTTCATTGTTGTTGTTGTTGTTAGACGTGAAGTCGTGTCCAACCCATCGCGACCCCATGGACAACGTTCCTCCAGGCCTTCCTGTCCTCTACCATCCCCTGGAGTCCATTTAAGCTCATGCCGACTGCTTCAGTGACTCATTCTCTATCATCCCCTTCTTCTTGTGCCCTCTACCTATCAGGAAATTTCTCCTTAGTTCTAGGTTGGATCTCTCCTTGATTAGTTTCCACCCGTTGCTTCTTGTTCTGCCTTCAAGCGCTTTGGAGAATAGGTTGACGTTTGGGCACAGAATTTAAAATAAATTGATTGAACGCCTAGATCTGTGTTTCAGGAAGTTGGGGTCTATTTCCTTGAGGATTAGAATCCTTTCTTGAATAGAAGGAACACTGAAATGTGAAGTGTTGGATTCTGAGACTGCAGGGATAGTGATCAATTGGGAAAATGAACGCCTTTGATTTTACCCTTGCCTCAATTTGTCTGCACAAGTATGACCATAACAAGTGTGACCATAACTCTTGTAACTCAGGGTTGAAATGAGGAGTCCTTGGTGGTCTCTGAGCTTGGTTGTTTTCTAGCAAAGGTTTTATTACCCAAGCTAGATAACATCGTCAGTGCACTGATGATGTTACCTAGTCTGGATAATGAAATGTCTGCAAGAAAACAACCAAGCTCAGAGAGCACCAAGGACCCATCGCTATTCTTTGTTTTGGTATGTTATTGAATCTTTCTGTCCAAGGGGACTCTCAAGGCAAATGAGGGAGAATACAAATGACATAGATGAACATGAAAAATGAGGGAGAACATACGGTAGCAGAAAACCGGTTGCCTGCTTATTTTTAAAAAAAATTTAAGTAAATTAAAATTGGTCACTTTAAAATAATTGATTAATAGGGTTGGGCAAAAACTTCCAAAGGTGGTGCATTACCACATCACCCTGTGATACTTGCAGGGTACATCCTTGCCAACAAAAATGCGTATAGTCAAGGCTATGGTTTTCCCAGTTGCAATGTATGGCTGTGAAAGTTGGACCATAAGGAAGGCTGAGCGCCAAAGAATTGAGGCCTTTGAACTATGGTGCTGGAGAAGACTCCCGAGAATCCCTTGGACTGCAAGGTGATCAAACCGGTCAATCCTAGAGGAGATCAACCCTGACTGCTCTTTAGAAGGCCAGATCCTGAAGATGAAACTCAAATACTTTGGCCACCTAATGAGAAGGAAGGACTCACTGGAGAAGAGCCTAATGCTGGGAAAGATTGAGGGCAAAAGAAGAAGGGGACGACAGAGAATGAAGTGGCTGGATGGAGTCACTGAAGCAGTCGGCATGAGTCTAAATGGACTCCAGAGGATGGTAGAGGACAGGAAGGCCTGGAGGAACGTTGTCCATGGGGTTGCGATGGGTCGGACACGACTTTGCAACTAACAACAACAACAACAACATCCTTGCTAGAGGAAGGAATGGATAGACATTTCAAGGAGGCCTGAAATCATTACAATACCAGAGAGAGGAGCTGAGATGCCAAATCTATACAGGTAGTCCTCAACCTACAACCATTTGTTTAGTGACCATTCAAAGTTACGACAGCACTGAAAAAAAGTGACTTACGACCATTTTTTTACACTTGCGACCGCTTCAACATCCCCATAGTCACGTGATCAAAATTCGGATGCTTGCCAACTGGTTCATATTTCTGATGGTTGCAATGTCCCCGGGGTCATGTGATCCCCTCTTGCAACCTTCTGACAAGCAAAGTCAATGGGTAAACAAGATTCACTTAACAAATGTGTTACTAACTTAACAACTGCAGTGATTCACTTAACAACTGTGGCAGGAAAGGGCATAAAATGGGACAAAAGTCACTTAACAACTGTCTCACTTTGGCAATAGATATTTTAGGCTCAAATGTGGTCATAAGTTAAGGACTACCTATATTGTGTGATCTGGAATTTTTCTTACTGGAGTTCCTCCATATACTTGAATAATAACAGGAAACTTTAGAAGATGCTGTAATAAGGAACAACAAAAGAATTTTGTCTACTGAGGATTTTTGGAGTAATATTTTGTAATATTATATGTCAACATTTTAAAAGCATCCATATTGAGTGTTTGGAAACCTGCCTGAAGATTTAAATTAATATGTAGACCTTCAATACCATTTTTTTTTAAAAAAAAAATATGTATCAGTAAAAATTGGTAAGGCTATGGACATAACAGCCCACCCAACCCAACGTTTTGAAGTTCAATTGACATATTTATGTTCTCCTACGTAGATGATATAACCCTATTGAACGTCTTGGATCCAAAAGAGTGAAACACAAGTAACTCCCTTTTGCAAAATCAATTATTGGATGGCCCTTGTACTGAACATCTGTGGAGGAGAATGGAAGCAGGGGAGCAACAAACCAAAAAATGATCCAAAGAGATTACGAAAATTGATGGTTAGGGATACAGATGTGCTCTAGAGCAACCTTTGTAAGACAGCACCTCTGGGAGAGTCACTCTCCGATCACAGGCATTGAAAAATCCAAAAGGGACTTCAGGCCAACACAAAAGTACATTTCCCTACAAAAGCTCTTTGCAGTGAAAGTTGAATGGTTTGAAGGAGACTGGGGGGGGGGGAGAGACGGAGAAGCAGAACTGGGCAGCAAGCTAACTTTGATTTGAAAGTTTGCAGGCCTCCTCATGCAGAGGCTTTCCCTAACAAGTGTTTACCTCCAAGGGTGCTGTATGTCTGGTTCCTTTCTAGAGATTATTTGAGTTGAACCCATTTCACAACTGTGTGCCAGGAGAAATTATGCTTTTTGTCTGCTCCAAATTTCTATCTCTCAGCTTGGAGGATGTTAGTATGCGGAAACCTTCTCTGTCAATTCCTCCTTGCAGCCATAATTTGAAAGCTGCCTGTGTATCCCTTATTCACTGTTTTTCTGAGTTCAAAGGCTCCCAGCATCTATTGCTTTCTCCTTGATCTTTCCCTGCTCCAGAATATCCTCTTTGAGGTGCAATGAGACACTGCTCCAAGCGAGGTCAAACCCTATTCCTGGGTAGAATAATATTACAGATAATGCTCGACTTACGACCACAATTGAGCCCCAAATTTTTGTGGCTAAGCGAAGCAGTTGTTAAGTGAATCTTGCCCCATTTTATGACATTTCTTGTCACAGTTTATTTTATTTATTTATTTGTCAAACATGTACAAGATAGCAAGTATAGATATAAACATAAACAAAGGAAGTAAATACAGATAAATGGGGACAGTAAGACAGGGACGGTAGCACGCTGGTGCGCTTATGCACGCCCCCTTTACGGACCTCTTAGGAATGGGGTGTGGTCCACGGTAGACAGTTTGAGGTTGAAGCTGTGAGGGTTTAAGGCTGTAACAACGGAGTCGGGTAGAGTATTCCAGACGTTGACCACTCTGTTGCTGAAGTCGTATTTTCTGCAATTGAGTTTGGAGCGGTTTGTACCTTGAGTTTGTACTGATTGTGTGCCCGTGTATTATTGTGGTTGAAGCTGAAGAAGTCGTTGACAGGTAAGACATTGTAGCAGACAATTTTGTGTACTATGCTTAGATCGGACCACAGGCGGCACAGTTCCAGATTGTCCAAGCCCAGAATTTCAAGTCTGGTGGTATAAGGGATTCTATTGTGAGTAGAGGAGTGGAGTACTCTTCTCGTGAAAGACCTCTGGACCCGCTCAATTGTGTTAATGTCCGATATACAGTGTGGATTCCAGGTGGATGAGCTGTATTCAAGAATTGGTCTGGCAAAGGTTTTGTATGCTTATTAAATTATTAAGTCTATCATTGCAGTTGTTGTTAGTCACACGGTTGTTAAGTGAATCTGGCTTCCCCATCAACTTTGCTTGTCAGAAGGTCGCAAAAGATGATCACATGACCCTCGGGACACTGCAACCATCATAAATATGAATCAGTTGACCGCTGTCTGAATTTTGATCACATGACCATGGGGATGCTGCAATCGTCATAAGTGTGAAAATGGTCATAAGTCACTTTCTTTTGTGGCATTGTAATTTTGAGCAGTCACTAAATGAAGTGTTGCAAGTTTAGGATTACTTGTAGGAAGTTGGCAGCTTTTATTTTACATCCTTTCTTCTACACAGAAGTGGCATTTTTCTCTGCTGCCCCAGAGAGCAGCAGAAGCAATGATTTTAAAGTTATCTGCCAGATTTTTAAGAAGATGTTGGATAACCATTTATCTGAAGTGGTGTAGAGTTTCCTGCCTAAGCAGGGGGTTGGACTAGAAGACCTCCAAGGTCCCTTCCAACTCTGTTATTCTATTCTATTCTATTCTATTCTATTCTATTCTATTCTATTCTATTCTATTCTATTCTATTCTATTCTATTCTATTCTAGGGCCATTGTATAGCCTGTCTCCACAAGTTCAACCCCGATCAGGATTCACTAAATTTGGGGCTTTTGACTCAATGTTCCTTTTCTCAATCATTTCTCATACTGAGCTTCTTTTGACTTTTTAATGCCAATTTGTAGAGTTTGGAGGGGCCCAAACAAAGACCTCCATTGTCTTCTTTTTAAGAATCAACTGAGTATCGGTAGCCCTCAATGTATGACCACAATTGAGCCTAAAATTCATGTTGCTAAATGAGACAGTCGTTAAGTGAGTTTTGCCCCTTTTTGCAACCTTCCTTGCCACAGTGGTTAAGTGAATCACTGCAGTTGTTAAGCTAGTAACACAGTTGTTAAGTGAATCTGGCTTTCCCATTGAATTTGCTTGTCAGAAGTTTGCAAAAGGGGATCACATGACCCCAGGACACTGCAGCCATGATTGATATGACCCAGTTGCCCAACATCTGAATTTTGATCACATGATTATGGGGATGCTGCAATCGTCATAAGTGTGAAAAACGGTCGTAAGTCACTTTCTTCTGGGGCACTGTAATTTTGAGCAGTCACTAAATAAGTTGTTGTAAGACAAGGACTACCTGTAACTTGGTCATCCTCCCAAGTTAGCCAACTCAAGCAAGGTGACGATACCACCCTTCTTCCTAATAACTGAGACAGTGTTTCTACCCCACCCCCCCTTCCTAATCTTTCCAGGTTTCCCCCTTTACATCCAGGTTTATAGAGAAGACATGGGCTAAGAGATCATGGTTTTAATAAAAGTAAAGCCACACAAATGATCTGGGCTCCCAGGAGAAGGGGCAGGGAATAAGAGAAATAGCAGAATAACAGAATTAGAAGGGACCTTGGAGGTCTTCTAGTCCAACCCCCTGCTCAAGCAGGAAATCCTATACCATTTCAGACAAGTGGCTGTCCAGTTTCTTCTTAAAAACCTCCAGTGATAAAGTACCCACAACTTCTGAAGGCAAGATGTTCCACTGGTTAATTGTTCTCACTGTTAGGAAATTTCTCCTTAGTTCTAGGTTGCTTCTCTCCTTAATTAGGAATTTTTAAAGATGGTACCTCTCATGGTCTATAAAAGAAATACACGGGGCGGGGCCCCATTTTCTTCCCATTCTTAAAAAGTTTCTCACACATACAAGGGTAAGTCTGAACTCTTATAGCACTGAGTGATGATGGTGAACAAACAAATCTTCTGTTCCTGCACAGGATCAGACAATTCATTCTATGTTCTGTGATCCACCCTTATCAGTCCAAATCACTTTTGTCCAAGATTCATCAAACTTGCAACGAGCAAACAGGTGATCTGCACGAACATGTGAGTTGGGTCTGACCAGTTTCGATTTCAAAAGACGCTTTGTTTTTGATCCTGGGGCCAATCAATTTGTTTTACATAGATTGTCCTTTCCAGAAGCGCTATCCAAACCCAGCTGGATGCCAGTTATGAAAAGCACAAGAGAAAGTGGCTCTCATACACAAGCAACTTCTTGGTATTCCTTTTCTGCAGCAGGTAAAAATTGGCCTGACTCGAGCCATAAAAACGAACAAGGTACAGCTTGCACTGTACTTGACCCAGTTAGAGACAATTCGCAAAAACCTGTCTCCGCAGAAGTCTGTGCGTGTATTTTCTATCGTAAATTCAAGATGAGTTTGAGAGCACAACCCCCATAATTCTTCCTTATTTTCTGTGACTCCAAAGCAGTCAGTGGGATGATTCCATCTCAGTTCCAAGTTATTGCAACAGTGCGCCAATATTTAGAACTTGGCACTGGTTTGGATAAACCAAATTCCATATTTGGGAGGTATAAATAACTTTGGTCAAATTGATACGAAAGTGCATTGTTCTGCTGACCTTCCAGATGGATTGTCTGACCTGGGACTGTCCTTTTAGATTTCTGGGTTGTAACTCCAAAAATTTCCCAACTGGTATTTTTCGTGGGAGTTTAGGTCTAACTTGTGTTAAGAGGACATCAGCCTGCAGTAGAATTCCTTTCCTGGAAAACATTAAAGAAAAGGAAAAGAGGAGGTGGACATTATTCAGCTGTGGTCAAGAGAGCATCAAATGGGGATTTTTATGCCTGAAAAAAATTCTACTGTCAGGACAAATATTGAAGGTTGGAAATGTATGGACCAGGAAGGACAGCAAATAACCCATTCATGAATACAGCTCAAAATTTATGTTATTGAGAAATTTGTTAAGTTTTGCCGCAGTTCATGACTTTTTTTTTGCCACATTTGTTAAGTGAATCACTGCAGTTGTTAAATTAGTAACAAAATTGTAACTGAATCCGGTTTCCCCACTGATTTTGTTTGTTGGAAGGCTGCAAAAGGAGATCCCATGACTCTGAAACACTGCAACTGTCATAAATATAAGTCAGTCGTCAAGCACCCAAATGTAAATCATGTGACCGGGGGGATGCTACAACGGTCATAAGTGTGAAAAACCATCTTAAATCACTTTTTTCAGTGTCGTCGTAACTTCGAACAGTCACTAAATGAAATGTTGTCTAGGACTACCTGTAATGACATTGACCAGATTAGAAAATAAAATAAAATATAAAGTAACATAAAAATATATCATAAAAAATAAAGTAAAGAAAAATAAATTAAAGGGGGTGGGAGATAACCTCAATCAGATTTACTTGGCAATTATCTTAAACTTCCATTTTACTGTTTCTTCCAACATGGTTTCTTCAGGTCAAGCATGAAACCTGGGAGGACATTAAAACATCCAAATAGTTTTCTTGGTTGCAATGTGAACATGGTTTACGGTTGTCTTCTTCTGCAGCTTTTTAAAAGTTATAAATATTTCCCATTCTGCTTTGGGAATTCTTGGTAGTCTGATATCTCATCCAAGTTTCATCCTGCTGAGCTTCTTGGAATCATCCAAGGTTGCCCATCCTAAGGTTTTCTTCTGCTTCCTTTCTTGTCAAGGGATAGTGTGGGCCACATGGCTCATCCCTTAGTAGACTTCCAAAGAACCAAGTAATCCTTGCTCCCAAGTGCCACCCCCGGCATTCCACATGCATTAATCCCCTGGGATTATATCAACATGGAAGAAGCTAAGGCTTAAATTTAGGAGCTGCCTCATTGTCCGTCCACTCGACAATCCTGTTTCTCACAAAAGGCAAGAATAGTGCAAGGTTATCTGCACCACATGGAGCAACTTCCTACTAGCATGTCCATCTGCAAAATCCATTTTTCTCCGGACCACCCTGGCTTTCCTCTGGAGCGAAACTGATTCAACCAGAAGCTCCTTAGGGCTAAAATTAGCTTAATTGCTCTCTCTTTCTTCTCCACTGTGAAAATGAGCCAAGGTGACTCCAAAGGGGGATGAGAAAAGAACTGTTTCTTTTTCTAACCAAGCTTCTTGGCCTTCTTCTTTGGGCCGAGTGCAGGATAGATAATGTCCGGGTAACAGAGAGAACAGGCTTCCAGATTTTTTTTTAAAAAAAATTTTTTTGGTGAGGAATTATGGGAGCTAAAAGTACCCTCTTGCAAGGAAGCAGTTTGTTAAGGAGCAGTTAGAGCTTCATTTCTGAAATGTAAGAAGAGGAGATGAAGTTGTTTAAAAGTAAGGAAGGTTGGAAATGTATGGACCAGGAAGGACAGCAAATAACCCATTCATGAAAACTTTTACTAGATGCTAATAAAATGACCAAGGAATGGGTGAGGAGAAAGGACCTCATCTTTAATGAGGGCAATGTGGTTTCCTCACGAAGATGGCTAAATTGCTATTTTCGAAGTATTTCTAGCAGGACTACCAGATTCTGTAACAGCTTTGTTCCCTCCATCTGGTAAACTCGCAAGATTTATTTTTCTTGCCATGTACCGGTACATGTATACATCCAAACTAGACTGTGTTGTTTCTCTGTGTCATATAATAATATATGTGGGTATATACATATTTATTTATTTATTTATTTATTATTTATTTATTGTCATGTTTATTTTGGAGGGGATGATCCTCGGAGAGCTGTATGCAATGAAATTTCATTTTAAGGTATGCCAATTAGTGTACATTCCAAATGACAATAAAGTTATTATTCTATTCTGTTATTATTCTGTTATGAAAACGGGCTTCTGGTCAGTTCAAGGAGAGAAATTGTGTCAGGGAACTGCGCTGCAGGTGTCCAAACGGAGTCGGAGACGCTGACGCGAAGTTGTCATTTTATATAAATAAATATATTTTACATCTATATATATATACGGCAAACAAGAGAGTCAGACACATCACTACATCCTGAGGTAAATCCCAAAGGACCCAGAAGAAAAAGGCATGGAAAAAGGGAAACTCCGCCTCCATGCCCATAGCAACCAATCACAACGCAGATTGCCTCAACCAACCAATCAACTATAACTGTGCGTTCCAGCTCATTGTACAGCCCTACTTTTCCAGCTACTAAATTTAAATATCTTAAAAAATTGCATTCAGCCTCTGCAGTTTAATAAGAATTTCCAACCCTCCCAAATAAAATAAATCCAGTACAGGTTGTCCTCGACTTACAATAGTTTGCTTAGTGACTGTTCAAAGTGACAACGGCGCTGAAAAAATTATCTTCGCCACCCTTTTAATTTATTATATTTTATATGATTATATATATATACTGTGTGTGTATATATATATATATATATAATATATATATATATATTTTGCGGGTATTTGTATGTAGGTCTGTGGTTATTCGGTTTTTCTCCCGCGTGAAGTTGGAGATGTCATTGCAACGTTTCGACGAAGTCTCATTCGTCATCTTCAGGCTGATTATCAGGCTTGTGTCTTCAGCCTCCTGCTTCTAGGAGCAATGTGAGAATTGCAGCTGTTTCTTCCTTTTAACTGCCAGTGGGGTTTGAACTGATAGGTTGG
>QLTV01000577.1:1204402-1221065 GCA_003457575.1 Thermophis baileyi
TATTTTATTTTATTTTATTTTATTTTATTTTATTTTATTTTATTTTATTTTATTTTATTTTATTTTATTTTATTTTCTAATCTGGTCAATGTCAGTTTAGGTAGACCTCGACAACAGTTCATTTAGTGACCATTCAAAGCTACAATGGCACTGAAAAAAGTGACTTGTGATCGTTTTTCAGACTTATGACCGTTGTGACCATGGTTTTACATTCGTATGCTTGACAACTGACTCACATTTATGATGGTTGCAGTGTCCTGGGAGATCATGTGATCCCCTTTTGAGACCTTCTGACCAGCAAAGTCAATGGGGAAACCCAGATTCACTTAACAAACCATGGTACTAATTTAAGAACTGCAGTGATTCGCTTAACAACTGTGGCGAGAACAGTCGTAAAGTGGGGCAAACTCACTTAACAAATATCTCACTTAGCAACATAAATTTTGGGACTCAATTGTGGTCGTAACTCGAGGACTACCTGTACATTCCACTTTCTTCCTTCTGCTGATTTTCTGCTCATGATAGAGGCAAGAAGAGCAGCTGTTGCAGATTTAGCAATAATTTAAGAACTCATCAAATGTACCCACATTTCATGGAAAACTATGTTAATGGCAATTTTTCAACTGAATAGGATTCACCCACAGTGATTTTAAAAAATGCATCCGGTCTTCTAAAGTAATTTAGGGCCTCGGCTCACAATGTCTTTATGTCTTTGTAGGTAATCCTGAAGAAGAAATGACAATGTGTCTGCCATGATTTCACATCACAAGCTCCACATTTCTGGATCTGCATCCAATTGAAGTTATGCTGGGATGACACTCCTGTGCTCTTTCTCTCAGAATAACAGAGATGAAAGGAACTTTGAAGGTCTTCTAGTCCATCCCCCTGCTCAAGCAGGATACCCTATACCATTTCAGATAAGTGCCTGTCCAGTCTTTTCTTAAAAATCTCCAGTGATGGAGCACCCACAACTTCTGATGGCAAACTGTTCCACTGGTCAATTGTTCTCACTGTTGGGAAATCTCTCCTTAGTTCTAGGTTGCTTCTCTCCTTGATTAGTTTCCACCCATTGCTTCTTCTTCTGCCCTCTGATGCTTTGGAAAATAGCTTGAACCCCTATTCTTGATGGCAGCACAACAAATATCAGAACACTGCTATCTATGGGAGTCTGGGCACAACTTGAACATGCCCAGAAACCATTTTTTCTTTGGTTGTGTTGTCATCTTGATGTTGCCTTCACTCAGTTTTCAACTCAGAACTGAGGGACCTTTTGGTCCTCCTCAGATGTAGCGATGGTAAGGTCTTCTCCCCCCACCTTCTTTCTCAATAATTGCTATAAGATTGGAGGCTCACCAAGGCGAGACTTCCCAAGGCTTTGTGTCTTTAGACATTCCACAGAATACCAGAAGGATTCATCTGCATTGACCAAACCATGCAGCAGCTACACCAGTTGCTGGAAAACAAATGGCTCCCCATGGGCTTATGTTTTTAGTAGCTTCTTTCCCACAAGGAATGGCCTAATGCTGAAATCCACAGGCTGCTGCAGCAACTGAATAGAAAGAAAATAAAAGCTTGGCTCAGTAAGGAATATTGCTTTGTGGATAAGGAGAAACAAGTGGGGGGGAGGGAATTCTTGAGCTTCTCCAACAAACTTGTTTCTCTACAGGCACGAAGTTATCAAAACAGGGAGTGGATGTTGATCATTTTCTCTCTTTTTTAAAAATTCATTTGCTAAAATCATAGCTGCTACTCGCCTAATGGCAGGCGTTGCCTGTTCCTTCAAGCAGGCCCTTACTTCGTTCTCCTAAACAGTGTCATCTTTGGTCCAAGAAAAAAACAAACACATGAAATACATTTTTGGGGATTCATTTTCTCCTCGTCTTTTGAACCAAAGGGGGCTAGAAATGTTCCAGGCTGTGGTTTGTCAGCAAGCCATTATTAAACTGTCATAATCACATACAACGGAGCTGTTCTTTGGAAGATGGATAAAAGTTTGAAGAGTCTTTCTGGTGGTGGGTCCCTATCCATGGCCAGTCCTCTCCTGATACTCCATTGTCAGACACATGTGTACCTTCCAAGTCTAATGGGTTGGTTTTCTTCTGCTGCTGGAAATCAATAGAAGATCTTGGCTGATGTTCTGATCCGTTTTGCATTTAATATAGTTATGCCTAGGGGTGGCCCTTTAGGGGCAAAATGCTGAATTTGATCTTTGGCTTGTCCTGCAAGATCTTTAAAGGTAGCCAATTCTGTGATGCTTTTGATAGGGATTTTTGGCCTACGAGTATCTTTTAACTCTCATGAATTTCTCATGCCACATAATTTACTTGCAGTGGAGAGTATGTTTCTGGAAGGAAAATAAAATGGGATAAAATCATAGCAAGGGGCCGCTGATAGGATTTGGGATGGAGAATTGGTTATAGCTGCAGCCCAGAAGAATTCTGGATGAATTCCTCCTTGTCTAGTACAAGGAGTACAAGGATAAATGAAAAGCTCTTCCATGAAATATGGTTACAGATACTGTCCCAGACAATGCCATCATCACATCTCCTTTGCTGATCCGGTAATCTTGGAGAAAATATATAGTGTTCGATTATTCACACCTAAAATGAATTCTTTGTTTTGAAAATCAAATCTAACAGGAGCCTTTTGTCAGCTCCCATGATGTGGTTCCTCTCTACTCACAGTTCGTGTTCAACATTTGCAGGGCATGTTTACATGTTTACTCTGAAGTAACTCCTGCTGAATTCAGTGATCCACACTATTGGATAGCTGGATACAAGATTGCAGCCATCCTAGGTGGGTTTCTTTTCACCTCCCTTGTTTTATTTTTGGAAGCATAATGGTTTTAAACTGGGTACTCTTTATCCCTCTTCCTGTGGTGGCCTTCAGTGGTGGTTGGAACATTTGATTCTGGTCATAAGTGCAAAACTAGTTCAGCAACTTAAAGCTGCTATGATCTAAAGATCCAAGAAATGGATTCTGTAAGCTCATCAGATCTCGAGACCACTTCCATGTTGGGTACTATGGGTCCCTATCCAGGAGAGTGGCTTGCATTAGAAATTTGGTGGGGATATTGACGTTTTCAAAAGGATTTTGTGATAGGGGAATTCTACTATTAAAAAAAAAAATCCACCCATTTAGCCAGGCCAAGAAGAGATTGAGGAACTAAGCAATGGCACACTGCAAATACACAAACATCTATTCACATAGATAGAACAAGTACTAGACTAGAGGATTTCAAGAACTGATTTCAGCTGAGCATTACAACGTCTTCTACAAACTTAGAGTGCGTTAGGTTTACAGATCTTTGAAGCCATCTTAACAGATCTTGACAGAATACAGAAAAAAACAACCAGCAGATGTGCCTCATCAAGTTTTAATTATGGTCTTCTGGAATAAAGTCAGAGCTTTCTCCAGCTTGAGGAGCCCAACTCTCTTGCCTTAAACAAACCAATGCGTCAGATTCTGGTTTCTATATTCTGAAGTTCCACTCCTTTCCTCCCTAGAGGATGGGAAGATCAATTTTCAAGGGGGAGAGGTTTTTTTTTTTTTATGACATTAACAAAGGGATTGATGAGTGATACTTGTGGGGGTCTAGTGTTTTCATCTTCTATTGACATTAAAAATGAAGGCACTGAAGCAGACTCCATCAGCACCTCTCAGTCCCATATTTTGCATATCTATAGTGGCATCAACTCCCCCCCCCTAGATTAGAAGATTTACAATTCTATGTGATCTTAGAGCCAAGAGCCTTGCAATTTTCTGATTGTGTGGCTAATGGCATAACCCATAGCTTTGTTTCCAATCCTATTGTTTCTTCCCAAATAAGTTTTAATGTCCGAGAGATTATTTTTAATGGCCTTAGTGTGAGGTTTATGTTAATTCTACAAATGTTCTATTCCTTTAGTGGCGGCTCCTTTGGGGTATTTCCCTTGAAGGGGGCTTGCAAATGTTTTCCAATGAACAACTAATGCTCTGAAGAGCACTGGGAGATTGCATTTGTTGTACAAGCTTGCTCTGTGTTGCTGGGATTCTCTCAGAAAGAGTGAGAAACACCATGAATCACACACTGCATTGCCCTGTAGATTGTCCCTATGTTCCAAATAAGGATCTGGCTTTACCCATTTTGCAAGAAAGACACCCCCCCCCCCAAATCCAGCACTTTCTTTTCTTTTTGCCAAAGAAGGACTTGTCCCTCTTAAAAATGTGGAATGGTAGCAATGAGCTGTGACTCAGGTATGCATTATCAGTACCTTCTGAGGTTGAGCTTTGATGATTCCAACAGTTTTGGTAGAGAGACACTGATCAACATACAGCTTTATAATGTAAATCTGCTGAGCAGATGAAGGTTATGCAAATGGGCTGCTCAAAACAGTACAGCCAAGAACATGAGATGGGAGGGAGGGAGAGGAGGGCTCTCACGAGTGTTTGGTCATCTCCTTTGTTCCCAAGGGAATAGGGAAGTCAAGAAAGGTGCTGGGCTACCTTAAATGCTAACAAAATTGTGTGGTTTAATCTGGAGAGATCTGCAGCCATTGTCTCATTATTGACACATTCTTCTGCTTTTCAGAACAGGATAGCTTACCTATTGGGAAGAAAACTCTGAGGAATTTAGAAGTCCTGACATAACTGTGTAAGAAAAAAAGAAGAAGAAGAAGTCAGCTTCAGATTTTATCTACCCATGGATACAAATCCTTCAGGCTTGATTGCTGGGAGGGTCACAGTCATAATAACAATCCAGATGCCAGCCTAATAGAGAAATTCACATTTCATTTCTTCGCTTGTGTGTTCCAAAGAAGGCAATTGCAACCAACCATTAGGAAACATTGACGAAGCCATCTGATATGCAGCAAGCTTCCTGTGCTGGTTTATGCTTGTAATCAGCCATTCCAAATTCAAATCTGCTGAGCTTTTGTTGTTGTGTTATCAATTGCATTGAAAGATGATTAGGAGCCGATTTCATTGTTCAGAATGACCCCTCCTTTGGTTTAGCACAGGGGTCCCCAAACTTGGCAACTTTAAGACTTGTGGACTTCAACTCCCAGAATTCTCCAGCCAGCTGGCTGGAGAATTCTGGGAGTTGAAGTCCACAAGTCTTAAAGTTGCCAAGTTTGAAGACCTCTGGTTTAGCAGGACAGAAACATTCAAATGTGTTGGTCTTGAAAAATCGTCAATCAGTAATGTTATCTATTTGTTTCAACTGGCTAAAATGGACTGGAAGTAATAATATTGCAGACAGCAACAGTCCCCAAAACATAAGTTTAGAGGCAACTTTTAAGTGAGGGTATTTTCCCAATATAAGCATTTCAAGGATAAAAACTTGTATGTGCAACTAAATATTTGCCACCGATGTCTTGCACCATGAAGTTAGGAAATAGAAATGGACCTTGCACAGAGGTCCCATCTTAACTTTTCTTTAGAATTATATTCATCTGAATCACATTCATCTTCCCCCCCCCCAAAAAAAAAGACTCAAAAGGGATTTCAGAGCACCTGTTTAGATTTTTGTTTGCATCAAAGCAAGGGAGTAAGTTTCAAAGTCACCCCGGGATATAACAATTCCTGAAAACTCTTATATCAAGAGAAGCGAAGATTTAAATCCCAGTCATTTTCTCCATTCTTAAGAATTTTCTCATCTGCAAGCAGCGGGGGAGGAGAAAGAGAAAAAGCTGACAAAAATTTGTCCCATTAGAGATGCATTTTGGTGAGATGGCTGCTGCCTTAGGCGGTTGATTTTTTTGGGTGCCAGTCAATGCAGACAGTTGAATAGATCATTTTATGGGCAAAAAAATCTCTCATGCAAATGGTTGTGCTCTGATGTTCCCTTGCCCAACATTCCATTCTATGCATGCTTATCCTGCCTAAAGTTGTCTAGTTGATTGTGCTCCAGTTTTGTCCCTGGGAAAATGCCACTTGGATCTCCTGCCTGAGGTCCTGAAGGTGTTGAGATGCCTTTGTAAATGATCAAAAGGAATCTGCTAAGGTCTGGCCTGGAGCCCCCACTAGATGGGTCAGGATTACATCCCCCAGAATCCACAACTTGGTAGGGTCAACTAATACACCTGGAAGGCAAGCTGCTGCAGCTGGGCTGTACTGAGAAGTGTTCTTGGAGCTGACCTGAAGTTGAATGACCCCAAGTGGACTGTCTGGCCCAGATAGTCTTTCTCTCTGCCCTTCACCCAAGAGAGATTGGTTATCCCTTTAGCAAACCCCCCCCCCATTTACAACTTTCTTATTGCAATGAGTGAGCTTGAAAGACTATCTAACCATGAAAAAAAAAGAAACTTAGAAATATTGTCATATCAAAGGGCCTCCTAATTCCCCACTGCTGTCGAATTTACCATCAACTTGCTGGCTTAATTATTGTGAAGGGGCCTATAGCCAGTCACTAATGAATTGACAGGGTCTACAAAATATTATCTACATCCTTTGATGGCTGGAAATATTTTTCCCTTTGTCTCTAAATACAATGGTTTTCAGCAAGTGGAAGGGGTGGTCTTTCCCCCCCACCCCCCAAATCTGGTGCCTTACAATAGATATCGAGCAAATTGACCAGGGATGAAACAAATTGTAGTTTAAAGTTCATATTGTTGGCAGCACATCAGGATGAAGAAAACTCTAGTTGAAAAAAAAAATAGCTTTGCTGCAGATTTGTGTAGGGCAACAAATGGAAAGGGCATTTGGAATCAGGCTTACAACACGGCTTATTTCCCTTAAAACTTTAAATTGTTACAAAGAAGAAAAATTCCAACCCCAATATCTGTGACTTGTATGAAGAATATTAAACCACAAATTAGCCAGAACAGCCCTTCAGCTTGGCCTGACAACCTTAACCATTTTGTAAAAAAATCGATTTAAAAACAATTCCTCCTCCACTTCTAGCTCTCTTGAACACCACAGATATCAGCGCTGAGAGAGATCTTCCCAGGATGTCTTAAAGCTATCCTGCATGCATAGTCTCTCTCTCTCTCTCTCTCTCTCTCTCTCTCACTCACACACACACACACACACACACACACACAAAGAATGACAACATTAGAGACCCGATCCGAGGAGATAAATTCATGATTGACCCTCAAAGTCCTATCAAGGTAGTCCTTGATTTACAACCATTCGTTTAGTGACACTTGAAAGTTACAATGGCACTGAAACCAGTGACCATTTTTCACCCTTATAATCTGTTGCCGTGTCCTGGGGTCATGTGATCACATTTTTACGACCTCCTGGCAATCAAAATCAATGGGGAAGCCAGATTTATTTAACAACCCCATTAGGAACTTAACAACTGCAGTGATTCACTTAACAACTGTGGCAAGAAAGGTCATAACATGAGGCAAAAGCCACTTAATAGTTGTCTTGCTTAGCCGTGGAAATTTGGGGGTCAATTGTGGTCGTTAAGCCGAGGACTACACCTGTATTTTGGGCAAACTGAGAAATGGATCAGCTGCCCTCAAAGAATGAGAATCTTGATAAGTGCAAATCTGTAATTCACCTGTAACTAATATTTAGGTGGTGACCTCAGCTTTCCGCTGACTTGAGTTGTGTATGCTAGGCACCGCAAAATAAAAACAGAATATTGTCCCCGTTAAAGCCCTTGTTGTACTTTCCAGTTAGTCAGAGGACTCCATTCACAACAATGGAGTCGGGTTTATCAGGGGTCTGGAGTATGTCATAAAGAGGAAAATTATGTTAATAGGGATAGGGGTGCAAAAACCGTGGAACTGAAATAGAATCTAATTTGCAGTACAACGTAAAACAGCCCTATCAAAATTCAACTACAATAAATCTCATTAACTGGAGAATCCACCAGTATCTTGTCAGCAGCATCAAAGATTCCTCAGGATCAAGACCAAATTACCTGATGCAAATGTTGCCGGCTTTTCTCGGTCTCCATCAGATGCAGCAGACTTGAGCCCAGCACATTTTTTTTTAATTAAACAATTTCGGCCCGAGTCTACCCATGCAGGTCTTTGAAATAGTCTCCTTTATATATATATAATGCCTAAGTAATTCCTAAAGTTTGTAAAATATTATTGAAAGTGTATTTGAGAGTATCTGTGTTAAGAGAAAGTTAAAGAAAAAGATGCATTAATTTAAAGAAAAGTTTACGGTTTTAAAAAAAGATGTATACAAGAAGAAAAAAATATTCTATGAGGGTAACTTGGACGGAGCAATCTAAATTTAATACTGGACTTTAAAGTATGCATGTTAAGAAGTTAAAAAGAGATGTATTAGAAAGTTTTGATTTTATAAATGTTTGCATATGCAACAAAGACCAATTCCTTGTTTGTCCAATCACACTTGGCAAATAAAGAATTCTAATCTAATCTAATCTAATCTAATCTAATCTAATCTAATCTAATCTAATCTAATCTAATCTAATCTTTATAAAAAAGTTTAGTGTTTTAAAGTGGATGAAAAAAAAGTATTTTTCCCTTTAAGGTTAAAGAATCTGCAAGAATACAGTGAGTTTTGTTAATATAAATGGTGATAGTTTATAAAGATTATTAAGTGCAAATAGAAAGACATATTTCCACAGCAAAGAAGATAAAGCAGAAATGGTTAAATTGATTGTTTTATTCAAAGAGGAGAATATATTTGTTTTTTTTATTTGGATATCACTTCTGGATTTTGTGCTTGTGATGAAAAAAAAAATGAAACGTTGACTTTGGTTTTGCCGATTAGATTTGTTGTTATAGAAATGGTTAGTTATATAGTAATATGTAAAAGTAAAAAGTTGAGGCTGGAATGTTGTTATCTTATACTGTGCTAAAAAGAGTCGCAAGTCAACGCTTTTTTTTTCTTTCTTTCCTTGTACCTCATATTTTCTTCCCCCATCTCTTTTTCCTTCCCTTAATTTCCTATTTTTCTTTTTCTTTGTATTTTAAATATTGATAAAACAATAAAAGTCATTAAATGAGAAAGTCTCCTCACCCTAGCCAAGCCACTCTCTATGCCAACTCTCTCTGTTTTATCTTTCCTGAGACTTTTTCATCTTAAATCCTCCATTTATTGTTCCTTTAGATCCTGTCATCTCACTGATCTTAAAGGGATTAAAAATAATGTTGATGATTTTGTTTAGTTCTGGAAGTTCCATTGTTGCTTACTATTTTCTTTAAGTTTTAGGGTGTAATTTTTGAATTTCATTCAGATTCTCAATCTGAACTGGAGAAGGTGACCAGATCTGACTGACCTCAGCCATGGCTTGGTGACTGTCTGAACGAAATCTCTGCCGTTCCTATGGAGCTTTTACTTACAGCTCAGCAGGGGTGGGCTTCAAAAATTTTAGCAACGGGTTCTCTGCCCGGTTGCTGGGTGGGCGTGGCCATGATGGACGTGGCCTAGTTGGCCTCCTGCACCATGGCGGGGGGGCCGTTTTCGCCCTCCCTGGGCTCCGGAGGCTTTCCTCGAACCTCTGGGAGGGCAAAAATGGCCTCCCCTGGGCTCCGGAGGTCCTCCGGAAGCTGGAAATGGGCCTGTTTCCGGCCTTCCGGAGCCTCCAAGAGGCCCATTTTTTGCCCCCCCCAGCCTCCGTGCGGGCCCTGCACTTACCTGGCATGCAAAACGGGCCACATGAAGACTCCTGGGAGGGGCGGGATGGGAGGGGCCAGTCAGGAGTGGGATTTGGTGGTTCCCCGAACAGCGCAGAATCTTCACTAGAGGATCGCCCAAACCCGGGCGAACCCGGAGCAGCCCACCCCTGCAGCTCAGCTATTAAAAACGTTCCTGAGAGGTATTCCAATGTGCTACTGATTGTTCTTTTCATTTCTTACAACCATTCCATTGCAAGGCGCTTTCTCCATTCCCATCAGAAGAACCAGAGAGAAGCTTGAGTGTTGGTACTTCAGAACGAATTTCTCAATAAACACCCATCATCTCACCTTACTACCGTCCAATGTTTTTATTAGCAGCATTTAAGCGTGTAGACCAGTGGCACGAATCCTAAATGATCAGAATGGGTCTCTTTGGAGCCACAATGATATTAAAAGCAAAGGGAGTTAAAATGCAGTTAGGAAAATAGAGTGGGTTAATTAAGAACGAACATGATTGTGATGATCCTTCCCTGGATTAAAACTTTAGGGTGCTTTGGTTTGTTTCCCCTTCTTCCGGCCTTGTGCTGGAGCCTCCTTTGTCTAGGAAAAGAAAAGACAAGACATGAACATCGAGCCAGGCCAAGCAACTTGCTCCCCTTCTGCAACCTTTCTGTGGGGACCTGACCCTCTGCTGACAACCATGTCACCCAAAATGTAGCATCAACATGACTGAGGCAAACCATCCACAGTAAATATCTGGAAAGCAAATCCAAGATCTGTCCCAGGAAACATACAGTATCCATTATGCAAATGTAGCACATTTGAATATATTTGTGAGGTATGTTTCTGTCTCATCGACTTTGTAAAGAGCCACAGAGCTATGCCCAATAATGTGGGCCTTGCTCAGAACCAGATAGAGACATTGCCTGTAGGTTCCCATGCCTGTCTTAATAGTAATAGCAATAGTAATAGCTTTTAGACTTATATACTGCTTTATAGCACTCTCTGAATGGTTTATAAATGTCAGCGTATTGCCCCCAACAATCTGGGCCCTCATTTAACTGACCTCGGAAGGATGGAAGGCTGAGTCAACTTTGAGCCGGTCAGGATTGAATTCCTGGCAGTGGGCAGAGTTAGCTTGCAAGACTGCATTCTAACCGCTGTGCCACCACGGCTCCTTTACAGTGCTTATGGTGTTCCTGCTCTCATTAAGGAGAATATTTGTAGCTCAGGATTAAAATGGGGGGGGGGCCTTGGTGCTCCCTGAGCTTGGTTGTTTTCTTGCAGACGTTTCATTATCCAAACCAGGTAACATTAACACTACTAACTGTCTAGCACTGATAATGTTACCTAGTTTGGGTAATGAAATGTCTGCAAGAAAACAACCAAGCTCAGGGAACATCAAACACCCCTTGTTTCTGCTCCGCCTGGTAGGAAGTCCAACTGCGATAATCTAGGAGTCATGGATTCAGGAGGGCAGAGGAGGAGGCATCTCCTCATCTTCTGATGCTTAGATGTTCACTTACGCCAACAGGAAAGTGGTCAGTAAGAGTGAGAGTTCAGAACCTTTGCAAGGGGAAACGTTTTCCACTCTCCTCCCTCTAGAACAGAGGTCTTCAAACTTAGCAACTGTAAGACTTGTGGAGCTGGCTGGAGAATTCTGGGAGTTGAAGTCCACAAGTCTTAAAGTTGCCAAGTTTGGGGACCCCTGCTCTAGAAGTTACACTATACCTTGGTGCAATGCCATGATTCCTGGGATGGGGTGCCAAAGAAGCCGCTCTTTGTAAAGTTTCAAAGCATTTCAACCCCTGGGACAATTCAAGAGAATCATCAGTCGGCTTATCCTCCTGTCAGGATGCCTATCTGGTTTGCTAAGTGGACCCTTGCTTCAAGCAAGCTTAGCATAGTATTAATTGTGAGATTCCCTCTGTCTGTAAGGCACTCTTATTACAGATTTATTCCTTCCAAAGCTGACAAAACAATCTCAGTCACAGAGGGTCCAGATTAGGGGTGCTGCTTGTGTGATAAGGACATATTCTGTAGGCTGCCGACAAACTGAAATCAGTATGTGTGAATCTTGAAAATCCCTTCTGCAGGTTACCAGTAAGGTGTGGTCCCAAGGAAGTGCCAAGTGAATGAGACCAAAATACTGCATTTCTGAGGAGTTTTAGAGATCTCAAGGAACAAAATGGACATCTGGAGCCTTGATGCCGAAGGCCTAAGAAACCATCTCCAACTGGTTCTTGGTCATGTTTCATACCCTAGAGAATGTACTTGACATGTCACCTCCGAAGAGTACCCTGCTTTGTTTATTAGCATCAGCACAATCTTCAAACCTACGTTTCTGTAACAGCAGGCCTGTGGTAAAAGAACATTTACCTTTGGACGTGAGTGAATGCGACAGACGAAAGGAGCCCTGGTGGCACAGAGGTTAGAATGCAGTATTGCGGCAAACTCTGCTCACTGCCAGGCGTTCGATCCTGACGGGCTCAAGGTTGACTCAGCCTTCCCTCTTTCCGAGATGGGTAAAATGAGGATCCAGATTATTGGGGGCAATATGCTGACATTGTAAACTGCCCAGAGAGTGCTGTAAAGCACTATGAAGCGGTAGATAAGTATAAGTGCTATTGCTAAAGGCAGGATGGCAAGGTTCATAACAGAGGTGGGATCGGAACTCACATCTCCCCATTCAAAGCTTAGCATTGGCAAGCCACGGTTGAAAGGAGATGCGTGGATCTCAAAACACTACTCTACTTACGAAGACTGTTGGCTTGGGTGCAAATGTATTTCCATCCTCGTGAGGGAAATGGAACTGAACCGATGGATTCGAGACAGATTTTTCCGGCGAAGTTTTTCTCTGCTTCTGAGGCAAGCTGTCCCCTTGGGGTTGACCACGAAGAGTAAGCAGCATCTGCTTCATCGCGGCTAGTTCCTAAAGAAAGCAAAGCACAGGATCAAATTGCTGGATGTGGAATAGAAATATCCTCCGATATCACATTTGGATATGCAACCACAAACAATAGAATAACAGAGTTTCAAGGGACTTTGGAGGTCTTCTAGTCCAACACCCTGCTCAGGCAGGAAACCCTATACCATTTCAGACAAATGGTTGTCCAATCTCTTCTTAAAAACTTCCAGTGTTGGAGCATTTACAACTTCCGGAGGCAAGGTGTTCCACTGATTAATTGTTCTAACTGTCAGGAAATTTCTCCTTAGTTCTAAGTTGCTTCTCTCCTTGATTAGTTTCCACCCATTGCTTCTTGTCCTACCCTCAGGTGCTTGGGGGCTGGCTGGCGATTGGGGGATTTTTTCAAGGAAGATTTTCATCCTTGAAAAAGCAAAATAATTTGTACCTTGGGTCTCCAATATCAGCTCTGGGGGAAAAAAAAGTTTTTTCTTCCCAGAACTTCCCCCCAAATAAGTTAATCAAACCCTTTAAGATGCAAGAACTCTAGTGGGGGCATGATGGCCAATGTCCCCCCCCTTTTTTTTCTTGATATGGGTCCACTTCACATCAGCCTGGGAGGCCAGGAGGTATTTTCAGCACTGTTGCCTAAACTAAGTGTAAAAGTCTGAAGACTGCAAGCCAAGATCTATCTCTGTTGCGGCAAAATATAAATGAAGAACATATATTTTTTAAAAACTTCAATATGACTATCACATGATTTGCATCACGCTACAGTTTTAATAAAGAACAAGTCCCAGAAGGAGGAAACAACAATTCTTCGTCTATTTCTGCTTAGAAGCAGTTCCAGGCTGGAAGGCGATCAGAATTCTCTTGCTTTCCTATAGCGGTGTGAAATTAATATTTCTGCAGGAATCTCCTGGGCTACTTTCCCAATCCTGCAGCGCTCAGAGCTGCGTGCGTCCTTCTCATTGCTCCCCCGTTTAATGTTGCAGCTATATTTGCATAATCCAACCACGGGCACCGACATGTCAAAGCAGTTCAGCTGCAGAGCAGCTGTTTCCACGAGGGCTGCATAACTGATGCCGACATGTTGCTGGAAGTTGTAAACTCGGCAAAGAGGTTGCCAAAGCAATGCATAGACGGGATTTTCTGGATGGAAATAACTTGGGAGCCTTTTACGCCAAGCACATGCTTCGTCCTTAACAGACCGTCATCGCGGTCCAAGCGTACCTACTATTTGTAAGCCAGGGAAATCGGAGACCCTTTCAAATACCTTTCGGACTGGGATGCGAGCAATGCTTCCCCGCTGGCCAAATATGTCATGAAAATAATTTTTGCTGAATCCTCTGTTGATCAAAGATGTGGTGACACTGCTCCCCCCCTGCTCCCTCCTGCCCCCGCCCCCCTAAACAGCTCTCCAAAACAACATCAAGCAATTCATGCAGATAAAGCGTTGTGTTACAGAGATGTTATTTGGCCCTCCTATCTCTCCTGGAGGGAGGCCAGCCCCCAAGGCAGAGACGAAAACAATGGCCTATCAGAAAATCAGGGCAAACTTTCCAGCTTCTTTGCAAACCAGTAGAGTCTTGCGTGATGAGAGATGTCAAGAATCTGATGATAGAGGAAAGGTTTTCCCTTTCTGTTTTAAGTTCTTTTTATTAAAATATTGAGAGACTGTCATCCGGTCTCGCATCAAACTTTTTCAGAATGTAGTGCCTATGTCTAAGTGTTCCAGCGGTGTAGGGTTTCCTGCCTAAGCAGGGGGTTGGACTAGAAGACCTCCAAGGTCCCTTCCAACTCTGTTATTCTATTCTATTCTAGCCTATGTTTAAGGGTTAATTTTGATGCTAATAAGAGTTGGGTGAATCGTTTGAACTGGGTGTTTGTCGTTAGCACCTTGTTACTCACAGTGAAGGTGATGGATTGGGACATAAAATGAATGAAGAAAGAAAACAAGCCCACTGGTGACATGCACACACATCGCACATACAAAGAACATGAAGGTTCTTCAGATGAAAAAGTGATCTCCTGTCAGAAATAATACTGTGTAAAGCAAAGCACCATCTCCACTATAAAGAGCCAAGCAGCCCAACTCTGAGATTAATCAACATCTGTGTGGGTTAAGAAACCGTATTCAAGTCCTAAAATCAAACAAGCAAGCAAGCTTCTCAATTAAGTTTAATTTAGCTAGTTCAAACAGTGTTTTTAAAATTCTCCCTTGTTAACTAACAACTTCTCCTTTCATTCAGAAGGAGAACGAAGTAACTGAGTAGCTTTTTTCTGCAATTTAAATGCTAAATACTAAATTTAAATACTAAAATAAATACTGCAATTTGATAGCAGATCTGTGTCTCCTTTAATTTTGCAGAGAGATTTACTTGATTACCCTAACCTTTCTGGACAAAATCTGCATGAATGATCAGATTAAGTTCTAAGATTCTACAGATCCTAACGGGCTTCACTGAAGCCTCGCCTGGTGTAAGTCTTGTGACCAGGAAATCATTATTGCTCAGGTTTGAACTATATATTATTGATAAAATGCTGCAATGGGTTTAACTGAGACCTTTAGTTGAAAAAAAGGATTTGTCGCTTGATTATTTCTGAGGCTAGGCTTAGGAATCTATCTTTTTCACTTCATGAAGAAAAAGAGAGAGGACACAAAAGACGAAGGAGAAAGATCTGATCCACAACTGTAAAGTAGCTTTGACTGAATGGAACAAACATGGCAGCCTAAGAAAGCCAGTTCAAAAATCCAGATACAGCCATGGCACAAAACTTCTCTTATTTGAAAAGTAGCTCAGATTATCTATGGTTGACAAGTTCACTTGGGAGAAATCTGCCTTTCAGTCATTACTATAAATCAGTGGTGAAATCCAATTTTTTTAGTACCGGTTCTGTGGGCGTGGCTTGGTGGGCGTGGCTTGGTGGGCGTGGCAGGGGAAGGATACTGCAAAATCTCCATTCCCACCCATCTGGGGCCAGCCAGAGGTGATATTTGCCGGTTCTCCAAACTACTCAAAACTTCCGCTACCGGTTCTCCAGAACCTGTCAGAACCTGCTGGATTTCACCCCTGGTTTATTGTATCAGATGGCGGCCAGCACTTTGACCTAGGCATAGAAAGACATTAGAAGCTCAGGAAACAATTGCAATAATTGAATCATCAAGTGGTGACATGCTCCCAAAGACCTGCCAGAAGTCTTCCCCCCCCCCCTTCTAGAGGCTTTTCCACAGCAATCCAGGAAGACGGTAGAGCAGGAGTCATCCAACTATGATGTGTGTGTCACCACAGCCACATCTGACATCTTCAGCAATGAATATAGCTTGAAAATCAAATTAAAAGGGTCAAAACGCTCTTGCTTTCGGTCACTGACTCTAAAGCCAGTATCAAATCTGCCTCCTGGAGCTCCAAGCAATGCTAGGTGGAGATGATGGAGGTTGCAGAGTCACACATATCTGGGGCATCTGTCTGAAAAGGTTCCCAGGAGCCAGACTGCGATAACACTAGGTTCTTTAATTCAGGGGTGAAATGTGAAAATTTTCCCTACCGGTTCTGTGGGTGTGGCTTATTTTGTGGGCGTGGCTTGGTGGTCAGGTTGGTGTGGCTTCAGGTGGGCATGGCCATGTGGTCATGTGACTGGGTGGGCGTGGCCACATGGTCATGTGACTGGGTGGGCGTGGCCAATTTAGCAGTCCATTTTGCCAGGGAGCAGGGGGTTGGACTAGATGACCTCTGAGGTCCCTTCTAGCCTTTGCTGTGCTGTTTCAAAGCATCCTCTGAAGCTGTGTCTAGTGCCAGCTAGGTTTGTGGTCCATCGTCCCTCCCTCCCTCCCTCCTTTCTTTTTCTTTCTTTTGTGGGAAGCAACCCCCCCCCCAAATAAAATATTACTCATAATAAAAAAAAAAAAGAAAAACAAGGAAAAATCAAGATACTAACGAAGAACCTGCCTGAAGCTCATTCCACATTCCTGCCCGATACAGATAATGAGATAATGACCGTATAGAAAGTGGAAGCATGACGTTTGGCTCCATTCACACAAGCAGGCAAACAGATCCCTAGAAAACCCATTCAAGACGGGATATTTTGAAATTTCCCCATGGCAAGATTGGGCAGCTAACAAAGCACAGTAGTAGAATCAGAATAAGCAGCCCCACGCTCAAGACCCGACACAGGACGAAAGTCATTTAGCCACAATGGGAATCACCCAAACCCTTTTAGAAAC
>QLTV01000577.1:1221144-1245086 GCA_003457575.1 Thermophis baileyi
GTGGACTTCAACTACCAGAATTAATCAGCCAGCCATGTGGCTAAGTTTGGAGACTGCTGATTTAAAGCGACAGCATTTGTTTTTCTTCTTTGCCAAGCGATCTCCCGGCTGGAAAGTGGGTCCTGATTTTTTCCTTCTAACACCTCTCTCTCTCTTTCTCTTTCTTTCTCCCTTCCCTTCCCCCTCCCTCCCCCCTCTCTCTTTCTTTCTTTCTTTCTTTCAGGGGAACCGGCAGGGAAAATAGGCTTTAAAAAGTTTTAAAAAAACCCAGGAAGTGATGATGTTGGGCAGGTGGGTGGAGCCTCACGCTGCCATCCCGGTTCTCCGAACCAGCTGCTGCAACCGTTACCTACTCGCCCGAACCGGGAAGATTTCACCCCTGCTTTAATTGTCCTCTTGGAAAGGGCGACACAAAAGCAATAGAATGATATCCAACTAACAGTGGCAAGGTCCTTCAAGAAGCCACGGCTGATGGGACTGACAGTTGCTGAGAGTTGCTACAGAATAGAATAGAATAGAATAGAATAGAATAGAATAGAATAGAATAGAATAGAATAACAGAGTTGGAAGGGACCTTGGAGGTCTTCTAGTCCAACCCCCTGCTCAAACATGAGAACCTATACCACTTCAGACAAATGGTTATCCAACATCTTCTTAAAAACTTCCAGTGTTGGAGCATTCACAACTTCTGGAGGCAAGTTTTCCAATGACAACTCTTCAGCCATCCTGTGATTATTCTGTGTTGCAAAATGTTTGGTTTTGGTTAAACTATTTAAGTTTAGAGACTGTCAGCCCAGGAATGGGGGAAAAAAAAAAGAAGAAGAAATGTATTGAGTGCATTCAGTTCCAGGAGCAATGCATCAGTTGGATCAAGCCTCAGAGCCCAATGTAGCTGAAAAAAATAATTAAGATATGGAAGAAACAAAAATTATGGATTTATGAAACAGCTTCAACAGTAAAAATGGTTGTGATCTTCTTTCCTTCCTCTCCCTCCCCTCCCTCCCTCCTGCCCCTCTCCCCTTCCATTTCTTCCTTTCTCCCTCCATTCTATTGCCCCTCTCTCTCCTTCCTCCCTTTCCCTCTTCTTCTGCTCCTCTCCCCTTCCTCCCTTCCTCCCTCCCTCTCTCCCTTCTACTGCCCCTCCCTCCCTCCTACTTCCTCCTCCCCTCCCTCCCTCTTTCTCTCCCTTCTACTGCCCCTCTCTCTTTCCTTCCTTCCTTCCTCTCCCTCCTTACTTACCTATCTACCCACCTACCTACCAGTGGTGGGTTGCTGCCGGTTCGGATCAGTTCTTTAGAACCGGTAGCTCTGACTCCAAGCTGAGAGAGAACCGGTTCTCTGTATCCGTGAAAGTGGGCCCGCCTGCCCACCCCTGGGTTATACTGACCTTTATCTCTGCTTCCGAAGCCCAGATGATCAGGGGCGGCAGATTGAATTGCCGCTCCGCAGCTGTTTTCCGTGCTCCTTGCCTAGTTTGCAACGCGGAAGTTCTATTTCCTCTGAACTGTGCACGCACGTGCGCGCAGCGAAGCGCCCACTCAGCGAACCGGTTGTAAAGCCGGTAGCAACCCACCACTGCTACCTACCTATCTACCAATGGTCTCCTCAGAATTTTGTATTACAGCATTATTTTTGGAAGTTAAGCACTCCTTGGACTACACATTTTATAGGCAAAATTAAGGGCCTTGTTCTGAAAGCAGGGATCCTATTGTAGCATTTTCAGAAAGAGTAGACCATCTTGGACTGTTCACATAGGCACTTTTTAATTTATGGGATGCTTTAATATTTTTTCAGTGCTGTGAGACACTAAACCAAAAGACATATAACTAATTTCTTAAAGCAATGGAGGCTTATCAGGACAAACTGCCAGAGGGCGAAATGCTTTTACAAATGAAAAGACCAGACCTGGTCCCTAGGGACAATATACCTACAACAATAGGACTGAAAGAGTCACAGTAATAAACAAATCATTAAACAAATCAATAAATAAATCCAAGGAGTAGGATGATCTTTCCAGCCTTTTTGATAAAACACACATCTCAAACAGACAAATAAATGCAGCTTGGCTTTCTTCAAAAATGCCGTTCTTATAATGTAATTTCCAGTTCAATCATGCAAGCCAAACAACACAACAAAATTTGCCCATATTTCATAGAGTTTTCCCCTTATAAATCAAAATGTGAGGTGCTTGCTTGCCATGCTTTTCTATAAATTTGCATTACAATAAACCCCGATTATGATTGTAGCATATGCAAATTGAGTTTCCTGAAAACAGAATTATATTCAGCGTTGTGTTTATTTTATATAATACAATAAATGCAAATGTGTGTGTGTGTGTGGGGGGTGTTTTTTGAGGAGGGGGATATTTTGAAGGAACCGGGGAAATTATTCAAACCTGTCACTTTCCATCCACAAAATGCGTGCAAGAATGAATCTTATTTGTTGAGGGTTCCAGGTGTTAAAAAATTCTATTGTTTTCTATACAGTATTTATGTTCAACACTAACCAACATTCTACAGATAAGAAACAATGAAACAGGAAAGAATCCTGATAAAGCAAGACAGTGGAAAACCTAAATGGCTTCGCAATCACCTAGTAGTGTAATTGTGGCTTGCTGCAGGTGAGAAAAGCCCCCTGGGGCTCACTTATGGTCCAAAAAAAAAAATAAAAAAAATCTCCCTGCAGCCTTGCAGGATAGGAGTTGTCCTTACAGAACATTAATTGTAACCAGAAACATGGAAAGTTCACATACCGAAGAAAAAAAATGATAACTACATTGTGGCCTGGCTGAACGTTTAAAAGAACTAAGCTAAGCATTATTCATCGGCAATTTTGTTTTCACAGGCCTGAAACAGGTTTTAATACATATGCAAAAAGATGACTTGCTTAAGAGACACACATACAGAAAGAGAAGAGGGAGGGGAGGGGAGGGGAGGGGAGGAACCTATTTAACTCAGAAGCCCTTTCTCCAATCTTTTCTTCTTTTCCATAGAAATAAATGTTCGGTCTGAGCCAAAGCCAATCATAATACTGTAATCGTTTAAGAGGAGATGCAAGGAAGCTTAGGGATGGCATGAAGGCAGAACATGGCATACCCAGGAGGCGAAAAGAAAGACAGAGAAGTCGCCCAAGTCGAGGGTCAACAGGCAACCTGGAATTGGAGAGAGGAAGTCAGATAGGCTGAAAATGAGCTGCGGTTGATGGAAAATCCCAAGAGATACACAAAAAGAGCTTCTTTGAAGATGTTTAAAAGAAAAGGAAGATAAAAGACCCAGGGAAGATGGCCATCTGCCAGACATTCATCAGTTAAAGACAAAATGGGATTCCAAGGAAATAGTGAATAATAGGACAATGGGGATGGGTGGATCTACAGACTGATAAGCATATAGTCAAGGAATATCTCTATCTAAATTAGTTCAAAATCGTGGGGTCCTTGGTGCTCTCTGAGCTTGGTGGGTTTCTTGGTTTCATTATCAAACTAGGTAACATCATCAGTGCAAAATCTCATGTGACCTGATCTCCATCCTCAGTGACTTAAGGGACTTGAGGGCTGGCCTAACCACTACGCATTTTGTTTGAGAAACTTTGGAGAGCAATTTCTGTATCTTCTTCCAAAAGAGGAAAAATAAAGATTAGGATATTACAGACCATCCATCCATCATGGGAAGGTTCTAGAGTAAATCAGAAAGCTATTGATATCCAAGCACCCTGAACACAACATGGATTTTTCAAGAACAAATTTTATCTTTTAGCTTTTTCTGATTGGCTGATTGACTTCTGGAAATGTAAACATATAAAAATGCTGAAAATGTATATATATAAAAAAAGGATTTCAAAGAAGCATTTATACGGTATTCCACGATACTCTAGCAGTTAAGACCCAACTGCACTGAAGATTGTACTCAGGTCACATTTCTCAATGAAGTCTTACACGGCAGGAATAAATTAATATGTTGGGTGTCACAAGATTAAATTCTCTCCATGATTTGCATTAATTTGCACGAGGAAGTAGAGAGAATGCTTATCTAATCTGCAGATGACTGGTGAATACGGCACAGTAGCAAACAGAAGACAGAAATAAAAGTCAAAATGATCCTGATAAAAGTGGAGAAATTGGATTGAGAATAAGAGAATGAAATTTAACAAAGATCAACGCAAGATGATATATACAGAATTTAAGGAAAAGACTTTGGATGCCTGACCGGGCAAGAGTATTTGTGAAAAAGTTTGCGAAACAGTCACTGATGACTGAAGAGGGAAAAAAGGCAAGCATGTTTCTGGAGGCATCCAGGCAGAGGTGGTATCCAGCCGGTTCTGTCCGGTTCGCCCGAACCGGTAGTGGAAATAATGGGTGGCCCCGCCCACCCGCCCTGGCTCTATGCTATCCTATTTGTGCACATTTTTGAGGCCGGGCGCATGCGCGGAAGGCTTGCATGAGAGTAACGAGCATGTGCGGGTGGCCATGCGCATGTGCAGAGGTGGCGCATGTGAGCAAAGCGTGAGCACGCGTGCGCTCACATTTGCGAACTGGTAGGGAAGGTAAGTAAAAACCATCCCTGCATCCAGGGGTACATGTTCCAAAACAAGGGAAACCCCTACGCCAACTTGTTTTGTACTGGTCTGACTTTACATTTAGTCCGATATCGATTCTGGTCACCGCAGTTTAAGAACGATTCAGACAAAGTGGGATAAGATTAAGAACAGAAATGCTTAGGCAGATTATTTAGCCTTTGGAAAAGCTGTCCGGAAGACGCCAGAGCATCATCCTTCAACATCTAGAAGGAGAACACAGTGAAGAGCTTAATGAAGAGGAAATATTTGCCCGGATAGTTATCCAAGGCAGACAGACAGATAGATCTCTTGCATTTCATATGTAGATGTATTTAAACTGAATTGTAATCCGTTCTGGCCAAACAAAGTAGAAGGAATCTGCCAAGTCATTGGGGCCAAGGGATGATTTCCTGCCTAGCCAGGTGAGTTTAACAATGGGACAGCTCTTATGGGCAGAAGGCTTTAAAGGATTTAAAGCAGGGGTCCCCAAACCTGGCAACTTTAAGACTTGTGGACTTCAACTCCTAGAATTCTCCAGCCAGCTGGCTGGAGAATTCTGGGAGTTGAAGTTCACAAGTCTTAAAGTTGCCAAGTTTGGGGACCTCTGGTTTAAAGCCTGAATCAGAAGATAAAGCTTAAAAAATGGTTTAATTTATATTTTTGTGCAAAGACGTGTTTATCCACACCACACATTGTTTTTGCTGTTCCAACTCTTGAGCTGGTCTTCCCCCAGGGAATCTCAACTACCCCAGATTTTTTTGGGGGGGAAGGGGGATGGTGTCAATAAAACCAAGACTGTCCATTCCAGAATCTGTAGAGATTCTCAGTCATCCAGGTCATGGTTGTCCCAAAGGTGCTTTTTCAGGAGGCAACTGGACTTCCTTGTTTTTTCTTTTTAAGACATTTCGCTTCTCATCTAAGAAGCTTCTTCAGCTCTGACAGGATAGTGGGGAATGGAAGGATTTATATTCCTTGCATATTTATATTCCTTGCAGACAGCTGGTAATCTGCCATCCCAGAGTTCCCCCCAAAAGTTGCTCCTGCTCTCGTAGCTCTTAGATCCAACCTGTCTCCCTCTCTGAAGCCCCCCCCCCAACAGAGATTCTCTTGGTCTAGTTACTACTTCTTCTTGAGGCTGGCAAAGAACTGGAGTAACAACGGGGAACAAGCCCCAGGGAGGTGGAAGGAACACAGGGGAAAGACTGCTAAAATCTGAACTTCTCCATCTGCAACTGCCCGGGCAACCCAATGAAAGAGTTAGGGGCAAGATCTATCATGAGCAGTTCCCTCATCCATCAATGTAAATTATATTAAGAATATCAAAAGCATGACCTGCCACTTTGCTCCTCCTGTGCGATGGAGCACACATCTGGGATTGAGGTCAAGTTGACCCAAATCAGTTCCAGTTTTTTGAGGTTGCTTTTGTTTGTTTTGCGATTATGACAGGGCATCAACGTAAAAAGTTAAAAGATTGGCTTTTGGCAGTTCAAGGGTTCAGCCATCTGGAGTGCCTTAATCCCTTTGAAAAATCCATGGACATACATGCATCTTTTTTTTTTTTTTTAGTTTTAGCTTTTTCAGGTACACGTAGAAATAAAAAAGGCATATTTAAGGGTTAAATTAAAAATTCACAACCTAACTGGTATCGATAAAATTCAGCCCCATCACACGGAACACACAGAATAACAGAGTTGGGAAGGACCTTGGAGGTCTTCTAGTCCATTTAAGCAGGAGACTCTATACAATTTCAGACAAATGGTTGCCCAATCTCTTCCTAAAAACTTCCAGTGATGGAGAACCCACAACTTCTGAATGCAAGCCGTTCCACTGGTTAATTGTTCTCACTGTCAGGAAATTTCTCCTTAGTTCTAGGCTGCTTTTCTCCTTGACTAGTTTCCATCCATTGTTTCTTGCCTTGACTTCTGGTGCTTTGGAAAATAGGTTGACCTCCTCTTCTTTGTGGCAGCCCCTCAGATATTGCAACACTGCTATCAATTCACTTCAATTGCAGTCTGACTTTAATGCCATTATAATGAAACCCTGAAAAGCAATGAATGAAGCTGGAGACCAATTGTTCACCATCAGGGCACCTTTCACCTTTTCGAGCATGGTCAGTGTTGAGAATTCTGGGAGTGGACCTCCCCATTTCTGAAGGTCCCCAACCTGAGACTTTCACGGACCAGTGAAAAGGGCGGCCGGCAGAGACAGGCCTGAGCAGTGGGGGATTTTCACAAGCACCTGGGCTGATCTCACTTCCTGCTCCAGAGTTCCTTCTACCATTCGGCGTGTAAAAAACTGCTTAAGGAAACAGTTTTTGTGGGTGTGGTGTGGGAGAGGTAAAGTAGTGATAAATGGCAGCCTCAAAGCCCTTTCTACAAATGCAGCCGTGTAGCTTCCAGTCGCAGACAGCAGAAAACCCCTTTAGGTGGTTCGGAAGGGAAAAACAGGGAGACTTGCAGGGATGGTTTTCACTTACCTTCCCTACCGGTTCGCAAATGTGAGCGCATGCACCACTTCTGCACATGCGCCAGGCCACCCGCACATGTACTTTACTTGCACGCGAGCCTTCCATGCATGCGCCCGGCCTCAAAAACGTGCACAAATAGGATAGCATAGAGCCGGGGCGGGTAGGCGGGGCCACCCGCGATTTCCACTACCGGTTCGGGGGAACCAGACCGAACCGGCTGAATACCACCTCTGGAAACTTGTCTTAACCCTTGCAAGCGCTCTCAGAAGTAAAAGAACTGCATTAATATAGGAAACAGATTTGGAGAACATCTCCTATGTCAAATTAATAATCAATCATTACAGTAATTTTCTCTTCCTAATACATGTCCTAAACAAGTAGATGTGGTAAAGTATTTTTCAGGGGGAAAAAAATCCATTCAGTAAATGAGGCATATGAAAATCAACGTTAGTAATGATTCAGAGGCTATATTTGGAAAACACTTGTAGAAGATACAAATACCCACAGGTGTTTACCTGCACAGAAAATTCCAAAATCTTACATTTATTTTATTAACACGAAGTTAGCTAGCTTTGAAACATTTTGGCTTGAGAAGCAATTATTTGGCAGAAATGAGTGAGTTTTCTGTTAATGTTGTGTGCCGCCGTATATTAAGGGCATAATACGGAGATATTATCTGTCTATGTTATACTTTAGTGCATATATTATATCATAGTGCATATGTAACAACATAATTATTCATTGCGCATCCAAGACAAGGGCATTCGATAAATGGATTGGGAGACAGATAAACGGAAATTAAGGTACAAAGAGTTCTTGCCATGAAATTCTTTGGAATTTAACCGAGCTTTTCACTTTAGCGTCTGAAAATTGCCAACAATTAAAGCTAGAACATGCCTGGAAAATAGGTTAAAGAGCAACAAAACATTGTAAAGGAAGAAATAAACTCTATGTTTTTTAACTGTTGAAAATATTGCACTACAATGTCAAATTCCAACTTTGTAGCATAGATGGAACTCATCCCTCCAAGTTTCATCACTCAGAAATGATCAAGAAAGAGGAGAAATTGTGGTGAGGGGAACAAGGCATCAGAGAAGGGAGTGGGAATCCTGTGGACCTTCCAATGTTCTCACACCACAGCTCCTAACATGCCTCACCAATGATGGTAAGGATGCCTGGAACAGCTGAAATTGGTATTAAGCAGTCAGAGACACATGGCTCCTTCCTCATCTCCTCTACTTCCATCCCCTCCTCCAGAAAGTCGGCAAGAGCCTGCTGGCTTTGTGTGCTTCCCTTGACGTGATGAGAAGCCTTTTTCCTACTTGGAGAACCTCCAGGTGCTGATATTCAAAAAAGGAAGCAAGTGATGTCACACGAGCTAAGGCTCCCCTGCTCTTTGCTCCTTCTGCTCCTCATCCAAGACCCTTGGGTTCTATCTGGACATGCAGGGGTGGGAAGGAGCACTATCCATGGAGACTGGTGACCTCAAGTGGTAACCTGGTCATGGGATGGTGCTGGGATTAAGGAGGGGCTGAAGCTGATGGTAGGCTGGTGGCAATGAGATGCACTGAGAAGTCGAATTTACAGTGGAGGGGAAGGTTGGGGTAGAAGTTAACAGTGGCCATTTGAGATAGGAAAGATAGCAACAGCAGTAGCACTTAAGACTTATATACCGCTCCATGGTGCTTTAAACGGCACTCTCTAAGCGGTTTACAGAGTCAGCCTATTGCCCCCAACAATCTGGGTTCTGATTTTACCAACATTGGAAGGATGGAAGGCTGAGTCAACCTTGAGCCGGTCACAATCGAACTTCTGGCAGTGGGCAGAGTCAGCGTGCAATACTGCATTCTAACCACTCTGCCACCATGGCTCCTAGGTGTGCAAGAAGAGCTCTCCTAGGCACTTATAAAAATTATTTTTGAAAAGCTACAAAGCTGAAAACAAAACATATGATGACTAGCACAAAGAGGGTGGTGAGGGGGAAACACTATACGGTAACAACTGGGATAAAACAAAACAATTACCTCACGGTGATTTAGAAGTCTTTCCAAATCTGCTGCCATTTGGTTCTTGACCCTCAGCAAAGCCTTCTTCTCTTCATTTAACTGACTGGTGGGCAGAAGAAGATGACTTAGGAAATGTAGTTAATACCGTATTCTAGTTGCAATGCGAGTTTTAACATAAATTGCTGAGAATTAAGCACACGTAGATCCTTTCTGAAAAGGCAAACATGACTGCTTTCTTTGGGCTACCATCCGTATAGATCAGGGGTGTCAAAGTTGATTTCACTGAGGGCTGCATCAGGGTTGTGTTTGACCTCGGGGGTGGGCGGGTGCGTGGGCGGGATGGGCGTGGCCAGTTTGATGTCACTTAAGGCTCCATTTTTGGCCCTGACGGCCTCCTTCAGCCCTCTGCCAGTGAAAACGGAGCTCAGGGAGGCCACACTCCGTTTTCTCTGGCAGAGGGCTGTAGGCTGTCGTGGCTGAAAACCGAGCCCGGGCGGGTCACGCGCAGCCCTCCCCACCTCCATTTTTGCTGGCAGAGGCACCGCGGGCCAGATCTAAGCATCCTGCAGGCCGGATCTGGCCCGTGGGCCATGAGTTTGACACCCTTGGTATAGATAGTAGCACCCAAAGCAAAGACAAACCAAGTGACAAAGATTTTGTATGTGTTCGATACATTGGCTTTAACAGTTCATGCCTTGTCATGTTTTCCAAACGAGAGAGGAGAACCAGTTGAGCCAATGACTTTTCATTTGACTTTATACAGACCAGGCAGGCTGCGTTTCAATCACGGCCCTATTCCAGGTATGCTTTTGGCCCTTCCGATTCAAAGAGGTGGCAAAAAAAAAAAAAAAAAAAAAAACTAGATAGGATTCATATTTGAATTATGAAGCTTTAAGAGACTTCCAAGAACATCGGAAATCCTCCATATTTAATGAAGAATACAGGTTGACACTAAAATAAGAGGTGACCCCACATTTCAAGACTGGAGGAATGGTTCATAACACAAGTAGTTTTCTCCTGTCTTCAAATCTCAGAAGTTATAATGGGAAAGCAGCCAGGCAGCAGGGATCATCCATTAGTGATAGCTAAGTCAAAAATCAGGTGAGCAAGATAAAAACAACAACAACAACAACAACAACAACAACAACAACAACACTTCTGGCCACTTTTTCTGAATTGAAAATTAGGGAACTTTGGCACCTCAATCAGCAACCTTCAATTCAACCTTCTAGGCAGCTATAGGAACAGAACTTGATGGAATCAAAGAGACACTTAGGCCTCCCCTTCTAACACCTAAGATAACAGGATGGAATTGTCTACGATGGCGAAAGGGAAGTCTTGTTGGAGAAAGAGATCAGACAAACGATTAGCAAAGTTTAAGCTAAGCCACATAAGTGGGACAGGAGAACCATGTTAATTAAGTAATCGAAAGAGATTTACTGGCTGCACAAGAGCTGACGATTAGACCAGGGAGTCAAAAAGATAACCTAGAAGAACAACGGAGTTGGAAGGGAACTTGGAGGTCTTGTAGTCCAACCCCCTAGTCAAGCAAGAGACCCAGTTCCATTTCAGACAAACGGTTGTCCAACCTCTTCTTAAAAACCTCCAGTGTTGGAGCACCCAGGACTTCTGAAGGCAAGCTGTTCTACTGGTTAATTGTTCCAACTGTTATTTCTTCATTAGTTTCTATCCATTGCTTCTTCAGGTGCTTTGGTGAATAAGTCAACCCTCTCTTTTCTGTGGTAGCTCCCTAAATATTGGGACATTGCTGTTAAGAAGGCAATGACTTCTGCACCATTAAGAAAGACAGTCCAAATAGTTATGGCTATGGAATTAGCAGGAGAAGCCCTCAATTTTTAATAGACCAAAGTCTCAGAAACTTAGCCTGGTGGCTCCATGGATGACTCAGTGCTTTAGCTGCTCTTCTCTAACAGGGTGCTAGACTCGAGATGCCAAGGGAAATTCAACGCCAAATTTGGAATCTTTACCTGATGTCCTTTCCATGCTGAGCAATCTGTTCTTTCTGTGCAAGGATCTGGGAATCTCTCTGCTGCACGGACCCAATGAGGTACTTGTAGGGCTGCTGCACTTGGTTCAACAGAGAATTTGCTTTGTCTCGCTGAAAGAAAAGAAAAGAAAAGAAAAAGACATACATTGAAATCACGAAAGGAAGCTCCATACACGTTTGTTTTGTCTCTTTCCCACAATGCAATCCTGATAGCATATATCCGTGATGGCGAACCTACGGCACGCGTGCCACAGGTGGCACGTGGAGCCATATCTGAGGGCACACAAGGCGTTGCCCTAGGTCAACTCCAGTGCGCATGATTTTCGGCCTTCCGGAGGGCGGGGGGAGGCCATTTTCGCCTTCCCCAGGCTTCAGGAAAGCCTCCGGAGCCTGTGGATGGCGAAAAATGGGCCTACCGGAAGTTCGGAAACAAACTTCCGGTAGGCCCGTTGGGCTGTTTGTCGTCCTCCCCAGGAGGAAAGCCTCCAGAAGCCTGGGGAGGGCGAAAAACGGCACAACGGGCCTACCGGAAGTCCGGAGGCTTCAGTGAGGTCTGCACGCATGCACCGGGGTGTGTGTATGTGCAGCGCGGGGCGGTTGTGCGTGCATGCACGGGGGGAGAGCATTGCATTATGGGTGTGGGCACACACGTGCGCGCTATCTCGCGCACGCACGCCCTTTTGGCACCCGAGCAAAAAAAGGTTCGCCATCACTGGCATATATAAAGATCACTTGAAAAAAATGGAGCTAAGCACCCTTTCTCTATATTATTTACAAAGGATTGTAAATGTCTGGGTTTATTTCCCCCCCAGTTTATTTGCAGGGCAGCAGGACTTATGTATATCTATATCACATGACTTCAAAGAAATCGCAAGGAGAGGCATATTTGGGACAAGTGATCCCCAACCCAGAATTTTTAAACTCAAGCGCTGCTTTCAAAGAAAGAAAGAAAGAAAGAATGAGAGAGAGAGAGAGAGAGAGACTGTTGAACTGTATTCTTTCCAGAGCAAAGAGCCCAGGCAAATGTTATACTTTTACTGTTTAGAGGGCAGCTGAGGACAATGTCTTTTGATAGTTCACAAGGAGTCAGGGAGAGGCCTTCCTTCATGACTTTCTGAAAATCCATTCACACTGGCCAGGGGCTGACCTGGATTCTCCGTATCTCTAAAGGGATATAATCAAGGTTTATCTTGGGAAACTCAAGTTGGGATTGCTTTAGCCAGCGCTGTATGTAGGGAGAGGTCAGGGGTGGGAACAGCCAAATGGTTCTCTGTCTCTCCCTGGAACTGAAAATGGTGAACCTCCTTGGCTATGGATTTCCTCCATTTTCAAATATCCATGACTGAGGAGCATATCAGAAGACAATTATGAAGGCGTCCAACTTGCCAGTGGACTCTGGATGGACCTTCTGAGAACCAGCCCAGATCCTAATTGAGTTAGAAGGTAGAGCCCGTCAGAAAAAAAAACACAAAGGGAGGAGTTGGCATGGGATGGGAGGTACGGCCCAGGGTTGTGTGTGTGATGGCTTTAATCCAGGACTGGAGAGAGGTTGTTTTATTTTGTGTGTGTATGTGTGTTATTGTTGGTAGGTGCCCAAGGTTATATTGTCTGAGATGGGCAGAGATATTAAATAAATAAATAGGTCTTGCATAAAAAAAAAACCTTTAAGAAAACTAAACCCGTTTTGCTAGTTTTTCCCTATTCAGAGGAGAGAGGCTTATCTGTCTAGTCTCTGTTTTGTTTAGTCTGCAGAATAATCTGTCTTTTCATCTCTGCTATTAGAGCAACACGCATTGCGTTGAAAAGGATTAGCATGGGAGTATTGTCCACAATTGTCCACACACACACACACACACGCACACACACACATACACACACATATATGTATATATTATTTTACAAATAACTCAAGGCGGTGAACATATACAACACACCTTCTTCCTCCTATTTTCCTCACAATAAGAAACCTGTGAGGCGGGTTGGGCTGAGAGAGAGAGTGGCTGGCCCAAAGTCACTCAGCTAGCTTCTATGGCTAAGGCGGGACTTGAACCCACGGCCTCCTGCTTTCTAGCCTGGTGCCTTAACCACTAGACCAAACTCCCTCTCTTTTCATCCATATAATTATGCTTTCTTATAATTCACACACACACACATACACACACACACACGTGTGTATGTGTGTGTGTGTGTGTGTGTGTGTATATATATATATATATATATATATAGAAATTCGAGCAACTTCTTCCTTCTGGCGCTCCAAATCTCTTGCAAGCAATGTATTTTGCTTCTCTAGCTGTAGCAATCTTCTTGCCAAATGCACACTGTGCCAAGACAAAAAAAATAAAATTAAAAATAATAATAATAATAGAATTTTAAACCAGACATCTTTTGAAGTAGAATTTCTACTTTCTTTTCCTTAGCATACATTAATACACATATAAGCTTACAAGCTACCATGGGCTTGTAAGTTTGATTAAAGTTATGTTGGAGCTGCTATTGATGCTACACATCCCTTCTTTCTTACTTTCCATCTGTAACAAGACAAATGCTAGTTTTGCAAAATGTATGATTTCTCCTGTTCTCAGGGGAGTAGCTTGTAGAAACAGACAGATTCAAAGACTTCTTTTGTAGCTAATGATTTTGATGGGTTTTTCTTTTTTTAAAAACGGTATTAGGATGTTTTTAGTTTTTTGGAAATCCCTGCCCAAAGAAAGAAATAACAGATTTTTGACATCTTTTATACACACAGTTTGGCAAAATATATTATTTGCAGTATACCTTTCATACACTATAGTATACAACATATGAACCATGCATTCTTCCTGAATGCATAAATGTACATAATTTGTCGATGCAGTTAATTATCTTGGGACTATCTAACTGAATTTGGTTTCCTGGATTCTCCTACAATATGTTTTGGATTCTATTTTTTTCCTTCCTTCCTTCCTTCCTTCCTTCCTTCCTTCCTTCCTTCCTTCCTTCCTTCCTTCCTTCCTTCCTTCCTTCCTTCCTCCATAACTTCCCTCCCTCCCTCCCTCCCTCCCCAATACAAATTTACAATGCATTACATTTCTTAACAGACCAAATGCAGGCAGAACAAAGCCGGTGGGCACATTTAAGTTCTGAGAACATCACAAATAACCCTAAAGCCTTGCTCACTGATATGGGCTTGCCATGGCAATAACAAAGTTCCCACATTCCAGAAGTCATCTGTCTAAAGGCTGGACTTAATTTTAAGATTTCTGAGAAAATGCCTAGTAGTACCTATGCAGAGGTTGAATTATATGTGGTAGCGCAGTGGTTAGAATGCAGTATTGCAGGCTAACTCTGCTCACATTGTCAGGAGTTCGATTCCCTCCTTCCTGACTGTCTCAAGGTTGACTCAGCCTTCCATCCTTCCGAGGTGGGTAAAATGAGGACCCAGATTGTTGGGGGCAATAGGCTGACTCTGTAAACTGCTTAGAGAGAGCTGCAAAGCACTGTGAAGCAGTATGTAAGTCTAAGTGCTATTGCTACCCTGTTTCCCCCCAAATAAGACATCCCCTGATAATAAGTCCAATCGGGCTTTTGAGTGCATGGCAATAAGGCCAAGCGCTTATTTCAGGGTTCAAAAAAATATAAGACAGGGTCTTATTTTCAGGGAAACACGGTGTATCATTTTCTAACACTACGGTTTGAAGCCCAAAGCCAAAACATGGCGTTTTAACTGGATTAGACGAATATTCCCATCATTCTCACACCGTAATTAAATTGCTATTTTTCTAGTAGCAACTGGCTCTAGAAGCTGCATTTTAGATAGCTATCGGGATGCATTCAAGCATCATAAAATTATGTTTAAGTAGGCATTGCAGAAACAACCCCCCCCCCCCAATCTTTCTTTTCCTTATCTAAGTTCAATACGTTGTAACATCACTGGAGGAAATTTATGAAGCAATTTAATTTTTTTTGGTAAAAAACAAAACAAAACACCTTAAAGCAAAACATTCAACGATGCAACCTTCACTCAGGGAGGTGAGGGCTTTAAGGAAGGAAATGATAAGGGAGTATCCAAAACCAGGTAATCTTGGTAAGAAAGTACAATCTTTTTGATTTTATCAGGCTTGGAGCCTGGATTTCAGCGCACAGGCGAATTTTGGTACGAGATGGCTCTCCTCTCCTCTCCTCTTCTCTCTTTTCTTTTCTCTTCTCTTCTCTCCTCTCTCCAATTTTCTCTTCTCTTCTCTTTTCTCTTCTCTCCTCTTTTCTCTTCTCTCCTCTCCTCTTTTCTCTTCTCTCCTCTCCTCTTTTCTCTCCTCTCCTCTTCTCTTCTGAAGACTCTTTGCAAGCTCCAGAGGAAAAGATCTCCCAGTAAAAGCATCTTCTCCTTCCTTCACACTGGAACCCAGCCTGAGCTGGGAAAATCCCTCTGGGAGGAAGACGGAAAGGAGAAGTGGGGGGGGGGCTCAGCCCAGGAGAAACTGGATGGGGCTTGACTCCCCCACAAATTCAGAAAAAGACCTTGACAAATCTGGGGTCAGTTTTACATTTTTATTTTATAAGACCGCTGGTCCTTCTAGAACAGGATTCCCAATCTTGGCGACTTTAAGACTTATGGACTTCAACCCCCCAAAAGTTCCCTACCTGGGGAATTCTGGGAATTGAAGTCCACTTGTCTTAAAATTGCCAAGGTTGGGAAACCCTAGGTCTAGATGTCAAGGTTCATTTTCATTTTCACAAATGTATTAACGGCAATAAAAAAAGGAAAACCTGTAACAAGACCCAAAAAAATATATTATCCAATAATGCTGTTTTTAAAAGTAATTGACTTATGAAGCTGTCTTTCTAACAGGATTGTAAAATCACAGTTCTGTCTTTCGTGGGATACCCGGGGTTTTCTTTTGAATTTATTCAGTGTGAAGTTCACCAAAGCCCTCCACAAAAGATAACCCAAAGGGTTCCTGAGAAAAACCAGGGCAGGTTTTCCAACATTTTTCCTGCGCTGATTCAGACACTGTAAAATCCATTTTAAGTGCAAGCGGATAAGAAGAGGGCAGTTTTTTTTTCTTTTTTAAAAAAATTCTTTAGCTGAAAGTTACACACAAAACAACCAAAACGCACAGCCAAAAGAATTCCTGCTGTTTTCAGACCGAATTTCATGAAATGAACTCATTATATGCTCAGCTTCAGTCAAGCAGGGGTAAATGGTTTTCTGTTTCTAATACGTCGCCTGGAATGGGTACAAGGCTGGAGTATGTACAGGAAAGGGAGCATTTATGCCACTTTGGGATCTGTTTACTTGTCCTCGCAGCAAGAAAGGCCCAATACATGTAAGCCACAGGCTTGCACTGCAGCACATCCTAAAAATGAAATGTTCTGTGTCAAACATGAAAGAAAAAAAATAGACAACTAACCGTAGACAAACAAGAGGGGAAGTTTGTTACTGGTTTTAGTTTCCCTGGACAAGTAGAGCTTTCAACAGTTTGAAAAATATGATTTGTTAGATGGGGACAGATAGGGTTTTATTATTCAGCACACTAAATCTAGAAGAGAGAGAGAAAGAGAAAGAGGGAGAGAGAAAGAGAGAGAGAGGGAGGGAGGGAGGGAGGGAGAAAAGAAAGTCTTTGGGGCTATTCAGAGAGGAGGGGGGAGGGGGAGGGAGGGAGGGAGGGGGAGGGGGAGGGAGAGGGAGAGGGAGAGGGAGAGGGAGAGGGAGAGAGAGAGAGAGAGCCGGACACATCCAGCCAAATAAATCAGCTTGCCATATGTCAGATTTATTTCCCATCAAACTTAATTAATGAGGATGACAGGATTGCTTATACTCTTGGGGAATTAAAAGCAAAGATGTCTTTTTTTTTCCCAAAGTTAATCCTAAATTAGGTCTAACTGGAATCCTACTTGATAAGATAATGCGAGGGAGGTTCAGTCTTGCTGGGTGGGAGGTGGGAGAAAAGGCTGTTGGGAGGAGAGCGTATCTTACAGCTAAAAGCAACAATTACAAACCAGTTATCGAATTCACCGCAGGACAGGAGAGGGTACGTTTTCAAATGGAAAACTTGGGGGAATCTGGACTGTGAGCTAACGCCTCCGTGTCCCTCTTAGTTGATGAGAAATATTTTGTTAGCTTGCTAGTTAGTCTCTAGAGCAGAGATCTTTCTTTATCAAGAATAGTGTGAACACCCTAAGATAAAACTGGCTTGCAACTGGGTTTCTGGCATTGTGGCCAAGCCCTGAGTGTGATCCTGACCACTCACAGGGAAAGTGGCATATACCATTGATGGGAAGGAGACTAAAGTCTTCAGTCCTATTAAATAAAGTGTTGTATAGAAGCCTGGGTTGACCCAAGCTATAATAGTTAGGGAAAGTCTAAAACTAAGAGACTGAACAGGCAGGGATAGCCAACACCCCAGAAGATAGGCTCAAGATCCAGATGGATCTCGAAAGATTTGAACACTGGGCTCTATCTAGCAAAATGAAAGAGAAAAGTCAAATTTTACACCTAGGCAAGAAAAAACTAAATGTACAGGTACAGATTAGATGAAAGTTGGCTCAATAGCAATAACTGTGAAAGGGATCTTGGAGTCCTAGTGGACAATATGAGCCAGCACTGTGCAGCAGCCACCAAAAAAGCCAATGCAATCCTAGGCTGCATTAACAGAAGGATAGAATCAAGATCGTGTGAAGTGTTAATACCGCTTTATAATGCCTTAGTAAGACCACACTTAGAATACTGCCAATTTTGGCCACCATATTATAAAAAGATGTTGAGACTCTGGAAAAAGACTCTGGAATTGGGTATGTCTAGTCTAGTGAAAAGAAGGACTAGAGTGAAATGAGAACAGTGTTCCAATATTTGAAGAGCTGCTACAAAGAAGAGGGGTTCAGTCTATTTTCCAAAGCACCTGAAGGCAAAACAAGAAACAATGGATGGAAACTAATCAAGGAAAGAAGCAACCTAGAACTAAGGAGAAATTTCCTAACAGTGAGAACAATTAACAGTGGAACAGCTTGCCTTCAGAAGTTGTGGGTGCTCCATCACTGGAGGCTTTTAAGAAAAGACTGGACAGGCACTTGTCTGGAATGGTATAGGGTCTCCTGCTTGAGCTGAGGGTTGGACCAGATGACCTCCAAGGTCCCTTTCAACTCTGTTATTCTGTTATTCTGTCTCTGGGCCTATCTGGTTACCCTAATGGTGTATGCAAGATGATAACTTGGAGTACAGGAGTCAGTGGTAAAAGATGTAATTTAAAGAATGAAATGGAAGAAAAACAGGCCCATCGTATGTCTGTAAAATAACAGAAAGGTGGAACACAAAGCACATCTGAATGAAGGCGGATTGATCTTCTGTGGCACAGCCGATAAATACATGCAGGGAAATGAATGTTTAGGTTGAATGGTGAATTAAAAAAAAAAAGTATGCCAGAAAATATAAACTGGGTGGTGATAGGATATTTATTTATTTTTTAAGAAGCAACTGGGCTATTTGGAGACCCACAAATAAATCAGGTTGATGACTGGTAGTGTGTATTTAGAAGAATGTCTGTTTGTTTTCAATCTTTAGTTGATGCATAAGTCTATTTATGCAGACATGTTGCAAGCTAAAAAGTGAGACAGATTGGACTGTTTATGATGAAAGGCTGAGATAATTTGTGAAAGACCTAGGATGAGGAGAGGATGTGAGTGCGAGACGCACAACCATTCGTTAGCGTTAAGCCCAATCTATCGTGCCCTATTATTTATAATGCACCTGCTGAATTATTATTTTTAATGAAGGTTTTAAACTAAGGTACCAATTTTTGCAATCAATATTTTCTTACATTAACCAGTCATGGCAGTAACATTTGGGGGGGGACCCCCCCTGCATACTGACGCTTAACCCATATAGTTGAAACATCAAGAATTCCAGATGAGGAATTGGGAATGAGAACTGAGAATTTGGGATGAAAAATAGTTTGTGAAGTGCTCGGGATGGCTTCACTCTGCTGCAGTGGAAGACTCCCACTAGCCAGGATAGCTGTGGGAAGCGTGGAAAATTACCACGGATGGCCCTGAATTCTCACCGATGCAAAGAGACCTCGGAGAGAGAAAGAGAGTTTAGGAACCATCGTACCAAAGGACCCATATCTGATTCAAAAATACAGTCCGCCTGAAACTCCTTCTGTGGAGTAGGAACTTCTGAAGAAGAAGGCTTCACGGGGGAAGCAGGCCCTCTAAAATCACTGCCACATTTTGCAGACTTTTGCAAGTTGTAGCAAAGCCAGGAGGCGAGGAAATGCGTTAAATATCTCACCGATCCTGCTCCAAATTGTAAGAGATCAGCAGGATTTTGTGCACGTTAATTTATCCAATTCAGCTTTAGGTTCCCAGGATTCTTCCCAAAAGGCAGCTGGGTTAGCTTTCACTGCCAACAACTTTTATACAAACGAATCGTCGTAGAATTTTCGTAGACTAGACAATCCAGTGCCCAGATCTTCCTAGCAATTAGCAGAAGTCAGCATGGCTAAGTATTAGTCAGGCTAATCTTATCTCCTCTGTTGATCAGCCACCTTCCTTAATAGATCCTTAATGCTGCAGACAAACTACATTATGTCTTCAGCAAAGCATTTGACAAAGTGCCCTATGACATGCTTATTAGCAAGCCAATTAAGTGTGGGTTGGAGGCATGCAAGCGCGCGCACACACAACTGGCTTTTTAAGCCAGTTGTGTGTGTGCTCATCCAGGGCTCCTCATGAAACCAGAGATGGACATCCAGGCTGCCACAAAACTCACTTATGGCCTACTGGCTCTTCCATATATATATATTTTTAATCAATATCTTGGATGAAGAGGTGGAAAGAAGAATTATGAGATTTAAGAAGACACCAAGTCTAGATAAGACAGCTAATGCCTCAGAAGATAGAAGGGAAAACAACAACAACAACCAAATGAGGTAAGAGAAATGGGTTGAAATTAACAGAACAATATTTAACTTCTGTGTTAAATTGTCTGCAGCCTTCCTTTGGCTCTCACATCTAACAACCACATCTTTAATTTTGATTGAGCAGGGAGATGGCTTTGGGACTGATGAATTATTGAAGTAGGTGTGGCAGAATATGGAACACAATTTCAGGTGCGGATGACAACATGTTTCCTGCACTACAGGGGTGGGTTCCAACTTACCTCGCTGCCGGTTCGCTCCCTCCCGTGCTGCGTGAGCGCGCCTCATGGGCGCGCATGCTTTGCGCGTGCACACATGCGCAGTAACAAAAAATCCTCCCCAAAAAAACCCCAAAGCCGAAAAAAAGATGGCGACCGCATGCACAGTGCCGGAAGTCGGCATGCTCAGAAGGGGAAAAAAATAAATAAAAAAAATTCAAAAAAATAAAAAAAATAAAAAAAAATTCAAAAAAAAAATGGCGGCCCCCACGGACCGGCACTGTCAGATCCGGTTTGGTGACGTCATCGTGACATCACCAGCGGGTCGCTACCAGTTCGGGCGAACCGGTCCGAACCGGGAGGAACCCACCCCTGCTGCACTACTGCTGAACTACCATCTGGAAATGTAGATTTTTTTCACACTGGGTTGGTTTTCCATTGGTGGAGACAAGACCACAAAGGGGGAGGGGGGGGAAAGAATGTTGCTAGTATAGAAACTCAAATCGGACATACTTTCCACCAAATGTATAAAAAGATTTATGTTTCAGTATTTCTGACAGCCTAGAAATATCGAAGAATAAAGGAGCGATAAATATTTCTGGCTTTTGCTGAAAATGGTCTCATATGGATGGCATTGGGTGATATTCTCTCTAGCTTCTCTTAATTTCTCTTACGTACCTACTCTGTCCTTTTGTTTCTTCCAACCTCGTTATGCCAAAGCTACACCTCGCTAAGCCAGGATGACTTTGAAAGACAAAGTGTAGATCTGTAACTTTGGTTTCTTACCTTGTTGGAAGTTTTAATTCGAAGGGCGCAGATATTGAGTTCATCTGGTTTTAAATGTCGAGATAACTTGACTTTGGATGGTCAGGATGCACCTTGATTTCAAGGGGGTGGGCATACTCTCCCTCCCTTGTTAAAGATCCTCCAATTCCCTTGGGGTTTTTTTTTTTGGGGGGGGGAAACTGGTGTGGAAGCTGACATCATTTTTACCTTTGCTTCAACCGTCTTTTGGCTGTTGTAGGCACATTGGCACCGTAGCCATAGGAAAACAGAACTCTTTCTGCCTCATCCTCATTCTCAACTAGAAAAATACAAAACAGGCCATCAGAAAACCACTTTTAAGAAGACGAACCCCAGCATCTCTGAGTAACGTGACAGGGCTGTGTAGATCAATGGGATTTCATTTAAGATCAGTGGAACTGATGATCAATTTGCTTGGTTTTATTTTTTTTAAACGAGACTCTAAACCAGGGGTCCCCAAACTTGGCAACTTTAAGACTTGTGGTCTTCAACTCCCAGAATTCTCCAGCCAGCTCCACAAGTCTTACAGTTGCTAAGTTTGAAGACCTCTGCTCTAAACAGTGGCTAAAAAGTGCATTTAAAGAAGATCAAGAGGTCAAAACAGGAAAAGGAAGTTAGCAAAAGGAGGAAGAACAAATACAATGTTGAATCAAACTTTTACCAGTGGCAGCCTATTAATTCACAATCAATGGGAAGTCACGGCAGTATGACTGATTGTTCTCTCTTTAGCTCTTAATTATTTCCTTGAGGCATTTTTATAAGCCATCCATCATCCATCCTTCATGGATTTCAGGATGGCTTGGAATAAGCGAGAAAAGGCATAAAATCTAAGTTCCTCCTTGCCCATTTCCTTTTGTACTGACTTCACTTGGCCTGGTTCACCTTCCTTAGGAATCCGTCAAACTGCAATCCCAACTTTGGCGCAAGCAGCTGACACGCTGAACAGTCACACATGGACTTCCATGCCAGTGAAAAGAAAAACAAAATGTTGTGCCTCTTCCTCTTCCCTTATTGACTTAGGAACCCACACGCACACCCATGGAGACAGACATATACACACACACTCCTAACCACAAACGTGTTATGTGACCCAGAGGGCTAGAGCAGGCTGGGAAAGGATCTAATTCTCTTTGTTCTTTCAGGATGGAGAGATGGTTTAGGTGCCATGCAGGTCTCAATTACTTCTCCTTTGGCAGCAGCCTCTTTCTTTGAAATAACTTCCTGAAGAGAGGAGTCTGCAACTAGCAAAGTGTGTTCTTCAAAGGCAGTGAGCATGAGAGAAATCTGGCTTTCCCCCAATATATTTACTTATTAAATTTATTGACGGCCCATCTTACCACAGGGTAACTCTGAGTGGCTAAATAAAAAAAGAACAGAATAATAGAGTTGGAAAGGACCTTGGAGGTCTTCTAGTCTAACTTCCTGCTCAAGCAGGAGACCCTAGATCAGGGGTGTCAAACTCGATTTCACTGAGGGCCGCATCAGGGTTGTGTTTGACCTCAGGAGGCCAGGGTGGGTGTAGCCAGCTTAACGTCACTCATGTCGGGGGTGCCTGTGGCGGCCCGAGCGCTCCGCCAGCGAAAACAGGCTCCCGAGCTCCATTTTTGGCTATGATGGCCTCCTGCAACCCTCTGCCAGTGAAAATGGAGCTCAGGAGGAGCCACCTGCGGCCCTTCCGAGCTCCGTTTTCACTGGCAGAGGCACCACGGGTCAGTCCTTCACTGTTTCCAGGGCAGCCCTGTGGGCTACATCTAAGCACCCCACGAGCCGGATCCAGCCCCTGGGCCTTGAGTTTGACACCACTGCCCTAGATCATTTCACAGAAGTGCTGTCCAGTCTCTTCTTAAAAACCTCCATTGATGGAGCACCTACAACATTTGAAGGCAAGTCATTTCACTGGGTTGATTGTTCTCACTGTCAGAAAATCTCTTAATTCTGGGTTGCTTGCTTCTCTCCTTGATTAGTTTCAATCCATATTTTTTTTTTTGTCCTGCCTTCAGGTGCTTTGGAAAATAGATTGATGCCCCCCTCTTCTTTCTGGCAGCCCCTCAAATATGGAAACACTGCTATCCTATCACTCCTAATCCTTCTTTTCACTAGACTAGACATACCGAATTCCTGCAACCCTTCTTGATATGTTTTACATGTTTTCATTTGTATGTTTTATAGGTTTTCATGTAAAGTGTGAACTACCAAGAAGGATCTAGGAAAAGAGCAAAAGCTGATGGAATCAGTCCTGATTCAAAGGCACATCGGAAGGATAGGGTGACTTTGTTTCTCACTCTTACAGGTGAGAAGTCAAAGCCAAGCTGTCCCAGAAAATTCACCTGAATGAATTGTAATGCAATTGTTAAACATCTTGGGCTTCTTGCCCTTACATCGCTTCTGGCCTCTTTTGGTCAAAGGCTGCTTTGCTTTCCAGACAAAATAAGGGTTTCCTCCCACTCCCACAACTGGAGAGACATAGAGATGCAAGTTGCTTCCCTTTGAAAAGTTGTGTGCATGAATGTGTGTGTGTGTGTGTCTGTGTGTGTCTGTGTGAGAGATGCAAATTGCTTCCCTTTGAAAAGTTGTGTGCATGAATGTGTGTGTGTGTGTGTGTCTGTGTGAGAGATGCAAATTGCTTCTCTTTGAAAAGTTGTGTGCGTGTGAATGTGTCTCTGTATGCGTGTGTGTGAGAGAGACAGAGAGGAGAGAAAGAGAGAGAGAGAAAGAGAGAAAGAGAGAAAGGAAGATAGAGAAAGAAAGAGAGAAGAAGGAAGGAAGGAAGGAAGGAAGAAAGAAAGAAAGCGAGAGAGCACGGAGGAGAGAAAGAGAGAGAGAGAAAGAGAGAAAGAGAGAAAGGAAGATAGAGAAAGAAAGAGAGAAAAAAGAAAGCGTGAAAGAGAAAGAGAGAGAAAGAAAAACAAAGAGAGAAAGAGAAAGTAAGAGATGCAAGTTGCTTCCCTTTGAAAAGTTGTGAGTGTGTGCGTGTGAGAGAGAGAGGAGAGAGAG
>QLTV01000577.1:1254627-1265911 GCA_003457575.1 Thermophis baileyi
AGATAGAAATAGATCTCTTCAAAAAACCAGAATGAGAGAGAGAAGAGAGAGAGAGGGGGGGGAGAGAGAGAGGGAAGAGAGAGGAGAGAGAGAGAGGGGGGGAGAGAGAGAGGGAAGAGAGAGAGAGGGGGGAGAGAGAGAGGGAAGAGAGCGAGAGAGAGAGGAGAGCGAGAGGGAAGAGAGAGAGAGAGAGAGAGAGAGAGAGAACACAATAATTTTAGGAGATATTCAAAAGGCGATAGATATTCAAGCTGCTAATTAAGATGTAATAAAATACATATTTATGTTAATTCATTGTATACAGCTGCATGTTGAATGGGTACTCAACATTCCTGGATTTATAACGATACCAATCTCATTAACGGCCATTAGATTGTAAATATATTCCAAGACAGAATCATAAAGGATAATTCGGAAGGACTTACGTTCTGCCGTTTGCATTATTATCTCATCGAGTTCTTTTTCGAGTTTTTCGTATGTGTCAAGCCTTGCTTGGTACTCAGAATTTTGTGCCTGAAGTTCCGAGATCTTTTTCTCACTCAGTCCTTGAAGACTGTAAAATTCTTTCGTTAATACCTAAGAATTTTTTTTTAAAAAGGAAGTTAGTTAAGAGAGCAATAAATCATTGAGGAAATAAAGAAATGCACACTCAATTCAAATATTTGCAAGCTTAGGTCAAGTCCTTTTTAACTTTAAAGTTGGATTAAGTGTCTCAGGCTGTGTTAAAAAGCATGATTCCAAAGGGTCTCACTTTTTATCCCACCACTCCCTCTTCCCCGCAATTATTTTCTTAGGGGCTGCAAAAGTAAAATTTGCAAGAAATAGGAAAATGATTGTCCTGGGTATGGGTGCTGGGTCCAAATGAGCCATGAAAACTACTGTATCTTACAAAGATCTAGGTAGGCCAAGAGGCAAAAGATTTGATCCAGAAAGATTAACGGCTTTATAAATTGAATTAGCACCCAAGTGGAGAAATGGAGAGATGTAAACAAGTTTTCCGAGATGGAGGCCTGTTTAACCATGCCAGGGAAAAGTGAAATTTAATAAGGGGATGAAATATACTGTTTGGTGTTCAAATGAAGTACGGGTAGTCCTTGACTTATGACCACAATTGAGGCCAAATGACCCAAAGGTGTTTTTTTCAAGAAGCAACTGGACTTTCTCGTTTTTCTTTGAAGACGTTTCGCTTCTCATCCAAGAAGCTTCAGTTCTGACTGCTCTTCCCCACCATCCACTCAGAGCTGAAGAAGCTTCTTGGATGAGAAGCGAAACATCTTCAAAGAAAAACCAGAAAGTCCAGTTGCCTCTTGAAAAAAGCACTTTTGGGACAACCATGACCTGGATGACGGAGAATCTCCATAGACAATTGAGCCCAAAATTTCTCTTGGTAAGCTGCTATGTGAATTTCCCCACACCCAATTTTACAGGCTTTCTTGCCGTTGTTAAGCGAATCACTGCAGCAGTAAAGTTAGTAACAGGCAGTTGTTAAATGAACCTGGCTATCCCCCGTTGACTTCGCTTGTCGGACGGTCGCAAAATGTGATCATCACAGCCTTGCGACACTGCATCCATCCATAAATGAATCGGTTGCCATGCATCCAAATTTTTGTTCACGTGACCAAGGGGCATGCTGTGTAAGTGTGAAAAACGGGTCATAAGTCACTTTTTTCAATGCTTGTTGTAACTTTGAATGGTCACTAAATGAACTATTGTAACTCAAGGACTACCTGAATCTATGGGGGATGGCGGCTCTTAAGAGCTGCCACCTGCCGCAATATGATTGTTTTTGAGTTCTGACAAAAAGAGGGTTCAAACTTTTGCACTGGTCAGATTTACTTTTTTAAAAAAAATCAGAAAGTATTCTGCTTCACTTTGTCCCATGTAAAGGGTGTGTCCCTGTATGTTCACTTAGAACAGGGGTGTCAAACTCAAGGCTCACGGGCCAGCCCATGTTGCTTTGGCCTGGTCTACCCAATGCGAAGAGGTCTACCCAATGGGAAGAGGAAACATTGGGCCAGCGTGGCTTCAGCCCGGTCTACCCAGTGCAAAGAGGAAACATCGCGCCAGCAGTTTGGGGAGTGGCCTCAAGCTGGCCACACCCACCATTGACCACGCCCACTCCAGCCCCCTCCCCCCCCGAGGTCAACCACAGCCCTGATGCGGCTCCCAATGAAATTGAGTTTGACACCTCTGACTTAGAAATTCAGTAAAATGCATGCAGCTGTAACTTCTTTAAGCTAAGGACTACAAGCATAATTTTAAGAATCTCCATTAGATTTTTTTTTCATCTATTAGTAATACAAGTAGTCCTGGACTTACAGTTCGTTTAGTCACCGTTCGATGATACAGCGGCACTGAAAAAAGGGACTTATGACCGTTTTTCACACTTATGTCCATTGCAGCATCCCCATGGCCACGTGATTTGCATTCAGATGCTTGACAATTGGTTCCTAGTTATGACGCTTGCAGTGTCTGGAGATCTTTTGCGATCTACGGACAGGCAAAGTCCACGGGGAAGCCTGATTCACTTAATGACCGTGTCACTAACTTAACAACTGCTGCGATTCACTTAACAAATGTGGCAAGAAAAATCGTTAAAATGGGGCAAAACTCACTTAACAAATGTCTCACTTAGCAACATAAATTCTGGGCTCAATTGTGGTCGTAAGACGAGGACTACCTGTAGCCCTTGACTTACGGTTCTGTTTATGACCGTTCGATGTTACGGCGGCACTGAAAAAAGGGGTTTATGACCGTTTTTTACACTTGCAACCGTTGCAACATCCCCATGGTCACGTAATCGAAATTCGGACGCTTGGCAACTGATTCGTATTTATGACGGTTGCGGTGTCCTGGGATCGCGTGATCCCCTTTTTGCGACCTTCTGGCAAGCCAAGTCAATGGGGGAAGCCAGATTCACTTAACAACGAAAATGTTACTAAGTGAACAACTGCAGTGATTCACTTAACAACTGTGGCAAGAAAGCTTGTAAGATGGAGCAAAAGTCACTTAACAAATGTCTCACTTAGCCACATAAATTTTGGGCTCATTTGTGGTTGTAAGTCAAGGATTACCCGTAATTATTAACTTATTTAGGAATCTTCTCCCTACGTGCCAGAAGAAAAAGCACAGCCTTGGTTCCGTCTACCTAATCTTGTTCTTAAGTGACCTGGGCGAGAGTCTACCAAAAACCGCTTTCTTACATACTTCTAGTTTCCGCTGATACTTTTCACACTCCAGCTGACACTGAGAGAGGTTCCTGGAGGTCTCTTCCTGGATTAGCTGCACTCGTTCGCTCTCAAAAGATTTGAGTTTGCTCTGGTGGTGAAGTTCGGCCACTTTGTTTTCAGTGCTGAGCTGCAGCTGCCGGTACCTAAAGCCAAAGCAAAGCAAAAATGTGGCGACGGCAAAACCAAAACCAAAAGGTCTGTAGAGATTCTCAGTCATCCAGGTCATGGTTGTCCCAAAGGTGCTTTTTCAGGAAAAAGAAAAGGTGCTTTTTCTTCAAAAAAAAAAAAAAATATCATAAACAAAAAAAAAAAAAAAAATATTTATAAAAAAAAAAAAAAAAAAAGATCCTGAAAAAGCACCTTTGGGAACAACCATGACCTGGATGACTGAGAATCTCTACATATTTTAGCTATACAATTTGGGACGAACACCCTTTGAGTGGTTTGGGAGTAGGAATGGATTTCCAGAGGAGACAAAAAAATATTGCAGACTACAGGAACCAGGAGCACCACTCAGGTGACCATGAGGACACAGATAAACCTCCAAGTGCTTCAACAACCCTCTAAAAGGATGCAAATGACCAGCGGTCTGCAACAAATATAAATCCTTCCATTCCCCACTGTCCTGTCAGAGCTGAAGAAGCTTCTTGGATGAGAAACGAAAGGTCTTCAAAAGAAAAAACAAGAAAGTCCAGATGGCAACTGAAAAAAGTACCTTTGGGACAACCATGACCTGGATCACTGGAATCTCTACAGACTTTTAGCTATACAATTTGGGATGAACACCCTTTGAATGGTGTTGGAGTAGGAATGGATTTCCAGAGGAGAAAAAAAATATATTGCAGACTTCAGGAACCAAGAGAACTACTCAGGGCACCCTGAGGACCTAGAGAAACCTCCAAGTGCTTCAATGACCCTCTAAAAGGATGCAAATGACCAGCTGTCTGCAAGGAGTATAAATCCTTCCATTCCCCACTGTTGAAATTGGGGAAACAAAACAGACCAGCTGTCTGCAAGGAGTATAAATCCTTCCATTCCCCACCATCCTGTCAGAGCTGAAGAAGATTCTTGGATAACAAGCGAAACGTCTTCAAAGAAAAAATCAAGAAAAGTCCAGTTGCCTCCTGAAAAAGCACCTTTGGGACAAAACCAAAAGGCCAAGCCATTTCTTCCCTGCCGTTATGCCATTTTCCAGCTCAGAGAGAGAGAGACTGGCAAAATTCAACAGACCCGTTTATGCTTTGAAATACAGCTATCAAGGAGCACGGTGGCTTGCGTGGTTAGGATGCTGGGTTGGAGGTTAGCAAGCCCGCGTTCGAAACCTGAGTGCTGTCATGAGGCGGGGTTGAGCTCCCGTCCTTCACTCCAGCTGGGGACAAGAAAGGAGCCCCCAAGTACACATCCTCTTCACGACCTGTTTTCCTTGTTACCTTCTGGGAGGGGGCTTCGTGGTATCCGAAGCAGAACATCCAGATTCAGTCACAGTTTTCTTCCATATAGCATCAACCTTGTGAACTCTCAAGTTTACTCTTTCCACTATGTATTCAAGACGGACAGTGATTAATATCTATATGTATTTATATGTTAAGGCAGGGGTGAAATCCAGCAGGTTCTGGAGAACCGGTAGCAGAAATTTTGAGTAGTTCGGAGAACCGGTAGTGGAAATTTTGAGTAGTTCGGAGAATCGGTAGCGGAAGTTTTGAGTAGTTCGGAGAACCGGCAAATACCACCTCTGGCTGGCCCCAGAGTGGGGTGGGAATGGAGATTTTGCAATATCCTCCCCCCTGGAGTAGGGAGGGAATGGGGATTTTGCAGTAACCTTCCCCTGCCACGCCCAAGCCACGCCCACCAAGCCACGCCCACAGAACCAGTAGTAAAAAAATTGGATTTCACCACTGTGTTAAGGTGTAGGTATATAGATATGTATGTATGTAGCATGTCTATATCTGTGTTATGTATGTGTACACTTTTGAGAGCAGGTAACAGAATTTCATTTTTAATGTATGCCGGTGTGCCCACAGAAAAAAAATGACAATAAAGGTTACCTTATCTCTTCTCTTATCTCATCTCATCTTATCTTATGGGTGTCATACGATGAACGGTCGCAAATACTCGGCATGGCTAGTCTAGTGAAGAGAAGGACCAGGGGAGACATGATAGCAGTGTTCGAATATTTGAGGGGCTGCCACAGAGAGGAGGGGGTCAAGCTATTTTCCAAGGCACCTGAAGGCCAGACAAGGAATAATGGATGGAAACTGATCAAGGAGAGATTCAACCTGGAAAGAAGGAGAAATTTTCTGACAGTGAGAGCAATGAACTACCGTAATGGAACAGAAGTTGCCTTCAGAAGTTGCCTTCAGAAGTTGTGGGAGCTTCATCACTGGAGGCTTTCAAGAAGAGACTGGACTGCCATCCGTCAGAAATGGTGTAGGGTCTCCTGCTTGGGCGGGGGATTGGACTAGATGACCTACAAGTTCCCTTCCAACTCTGTTAAATTGTTAATCTGTGTCCCCCAGGCAACCGTGATGTCACTGGCTAAGCCTTTCAACCCAGAAGCATCTTGGTGCTTCTAACACAAGTGCTACATTATACAGCTATCCAGGTTTCTGAATATTTCTGAACAAAGTCGCAAATGACTGTGGTACCTTGGTGAAGGGCTATAATAAGACATAATGAGCATCATTCTCATCAGACAAGCAGAGAACAATGTATTATACTTCTTCAAAGAGCGAAAATAATATATACCTCTATCTATATGGAACAGCTTGCCTTCAGAAGTTGTGGGAGCTTCATCACTGGAAGCTTTCAAGAAGAGACTGGAATGTCATCTGTCAAAAATGGTGTAGGGTCTAGTCCAAATGGTGTTGGACTAGATGACCTACAAGGTCCCTTCCAACTCTGTTAATCTGTAATCTAATCCTTGACTTACATCTGTACAGGTAGTTCTTCTTCTCTCACCCTTCCCCCCCCCCCCGACCTCCAGCAACCGTTCCCAGATGAGAGCCAACACTTAATGTCTGCAGTTTTCTGTTAAGCAGTATTTCTGCCGGTCAAAACAATGAAAGTGATTCAAATTCTTGCTAAATATTCGATTTGCTTTCTGTCTGATAATGAAGCAAACGCAGTATTCTGCATTTGGCTTCAGTGAAGTCTCTCTCTCTCTCTCTCTCTCTCTCTCTCTCTCCTGTCCTCTCTCTCTCTCCTCTCTCTCTCTCTCTCTCTCTCTCACTCTCTCTCTCTCCTCTCTCTCCTCTCTCTCTCTCTCTCTCTCTCTCTCTCTCTCTCTCTCTTTTTGAGCTATGCAAGGCTTACAGCTCTGTTTAAAGCTGTTTATCCCGACGGAGATTTTATCTCTCCTCTGTAGCAATATTTTATTCACGGCAATCACTGCTACCTTGAAAAAAATAATAATAGTCCTTTCTGATGCATTCGGCTGAATTTAGCAAGCAATATTTAAAACCGAAAGAGCAAACAAAATAGAAACGAACTCATTTGCATCAAAATGGCAACAGAGGAATGTAATTTGAAATCTTATTAATGGAGTCACTCCTAATCTAGTAGTACTGCAGGTCCCACCGAAAAAGACATGCAAATAATTTAGATTGTGCAGAACTGCAGTCATAAACTAAAAGAATATTGTGGTCTATTAAAATACAAATAGAACATTTGTTAAAATCAGCAAAATAAAATAAAAACGATTCTTTATTCATGGTTAACCTTTGGCAGGAGCACAGAATGTGTGTGTCATCTTTTTCTTAAGAAATGTCTTGTTTTCTGGAGAACAAATGGATGGGGGTTTAAAATGGGCCAAATATGGTTTTCGTGGAGTAGGATTGCTGTTGCTTAAAGGAATGAATTAGTAGTGCATTAAGACACAAATGTGGCATCTTTAACTTATTTCCACTCCTGACCCAGGATTGAAGTTAGGTCGAAAAAGAAAGGCCAACCGGTAAGATGAAAGATCCAGGGCATTACAAACATACCAGCTAAATATTACATAGCAAGTTTAATAGCAAGTTTCTCTCTAAAATGTAATAATTTAATAGTGGGTTTCTCTCTAAAATGTAATATTCCGACATACAGGTAGTCCTTGACTTACGACCGCAACGGAGTCCAAAATTTCCATTGCTAAATGCTAAGCAAGATAGGTGTTAAATGATTTTTTTTGTCCCATTTTACGACCTTTCTTGCCACAGCTGTTAAGGAAATCCCTGGAGTTGTTAAGGTAGTAACACGGTTGTTGGGCTTATCCGATATGGAAAAAGCCACTAAAAAAATGGAAACTTGTCAAAATGAAGAAAGCTGAATGTCTCGTGCCCAAATTAAGCACCTCCTTATCATGATTTTCACTGGAACAACCTTTGGTGAGCTTTGGCTGGGAAACTTAATTGCCGAACGAAGGCAAATTCTGTATTTTTCAGCCTCCGCTCAGCAATTCTACTAAAGCTCTGCAGGAATCCCAAATATGCATTTCAAGAAATTCAGTTCGGCTCTCCCATTATTCTAAATAATGGAATGCAACAGTGAGCAATAAAATGGACAGAGGATATCTCAGCAATTAGTCATGTATTAAGACCAAAGCAAATAAAACACCAATGCTACTTTAAGAGAGCTATAAGTGGATATATAACTCCGTATATGTTTATGGGCTTCATAACATATATTTAAGTGTTATAGCTCGCTGTATTTCAGAGGCTGTGAATAGAAATAAGAGTTTAAAAAAATAAAATAAAAAAGGTTTTGTAACTATTTAGACAAAAGCCATCATGATCTTTATCTTCCCACTACAGCAGCCCAATTCTGTATATCGTATATTCCTTCCTTAAAGACATTTATGGTTTCCTTGTGTAAGCTTTCACTTTCTCTCTGATGCCTCAGCTCATAACTCCCTTCACTCTCAAAGAAGAATAGAATAGAATAGAATAGAATAGAATAGAATAGAATAGAATAACAGAATTGAAAGGGATCTTGGAGGTCTTCTAGTCCAACCCCTTGCTTAGGCAGAAAATGGGTGGCTCATGGCTGGTCAACATCCAAACCATATGTATGCCTAAGACTTGGAAAGGCTCCATCCCGTTTCAAGAGCAACTTGCCTTTTCGTCCTAGTTCGAGATATGCCGGGTATCACGATAGAACTGCTATTCAAGGAATGCCAATTAAAATCAAATTAGACCAGAGAGCCAGTTTGGTCTCTCGGTTAAAGCACCAACCTAGAAACCGTGAGTTTAGGCCGGTCAGTCTCTCTCAGACCAACCCAGCGCATAGGATTATTTGTTGTGGGGAAAATTGAAGGAGGAAGGACTATTAGGTATGTTTTCTGCCTTGAGTTATTTATTTTTAAAAAAATAGATGGGGTTAAAAAAAATCTTTAAAAAATTGCAATTCCTAATGTGCCCGAGGAACTCCTTACACAGTCCTTGGTAACTCTGGCCTTTATTCAATTCTGTGAATGAATTTGAGGAAGAATCCTTGATTTCACTTGACAAGAAGGTGGGGGGAGATGGTCAAGTCTGAGTGCACCTATGTCACAGGCTGGAGTTCAAGCAGAAAGAGGAAGATCATCAAAACGCCTCCCATCGACTGTCCCTCCCTCTCAGTTGTCCAGTACAGAAAGTGTTCACAGATGAAGACAGAGAAGGGAGAAAAGGAAAGGAAAGGAAAGGAAAGGAAAGGAGAGGAGAGGAGAGGAGAGGAGAGGAGAGGAGAGGAGAGGGAAGGGAAGGAAAGGGGAGGAAAGGAAAGGAGAGGAGAGGAGAGGAGAGGGAAGGGAAGGGAAGGAAAGGAGAAAGGAAAGGAAAATAGGAAAGGAAAGGAAAGGAAAGGAATGGAAAGGAAAGGAAAGGAAAGGAAATAAAGGAAAGGAAATAAAGGAAAGGAAGAGGAAAATGGAAGGGAAGGGAAGGGAAGAGAGGGAGAGGAAAGGACAGAAAACGAGAGAACAAGAAGAGAAAGGTACACAGATGACTTACTATCTGGAAACAAATACTGTGGGCGGCAAAACACCCTAAGAATAGAGGTGTGTGTTTGTGTGTGTGTGTGTGTGTGTGTGTGAGAGAGAGAGAGAGAGAGAGAGAGAGAGAAAGAGAAAGAGAAAGAGAAAGAGAAAGAGAGAAAGAAAGGAAAGGAAAGAAGGAAAGGAAAGGAAAGGAAAGAAGGAAAGGAAAGGAAAGGAAAGGAAAGGAAAGGAAAGGAAAGAGGAAGGAAAGAAGGAAGGGAGAAAGGGAGGAGGAAGGAAGAGAGGGAGGAAAGAAAGAAGGGAGGAAAGGAGGAAGGAGGAAGGAAGGAAGGAAGGGCAAATAGGCAGGTTTTATAGGAAAGAAGGGAGGGAGGGAGGGAGGGAGGGAGGGAGGAAGGATATGGTCCACCTGAAGATGGAAGGTTCTGCATGGTCTCACTTGTTCATTTCATAGTTTGGATAGATACATCTCTTTTCCTGGAATCTACATCTTCTCACAGTATCGGGGACCTTAGCCAGATCAGAAGCATCAGGGAGAACAAAAGTAGCTGATGGCTTCATAAAAAGTGACATAACAGACAGGCTCCCGCTACTGAAGTCAACTTGGCTCGCAAACTATGGCTGTTCAGGAAGCTGGTATATAAGGTCTTGTCTATTCCAGAAAAGATGTGGAATAGTCGGATACATTTGATACAACAGCTATAAAGCAGACTGTAAGCTTTGCGGGCTGTAGCAAACTTCTAAATTGCAAAGAAAGAAAGAAAGAAAGAAAGAAAGAAAGAAAGAAAGAAAGAAAGAAAGAAAGAAAGAAAGAAAGAAAGAAAGAAAGAAAGAAAGAAAGAAAGAAAGAAAGAAATACACACACACACAAGTTGCATCTATCCTTATAATTTAAAAGTTAATCATTGTTGATGAAAGTCTGACCAGCAGAAGAACTATTCAGGTTAGTCATCAAAGTCTCACGTTTCATAGTCTTTTATCTGACAGAATAGAATTGTTGCTGAGACTTTAAATTCAGGGCTACACAAGGTGCTTACTCGACAGAATGACACTGCTGGACACCCCACATGCCTCTGTAACACGATCCCACCCAACTGTGACCCAGGATTGATCTAGCAATCTTCTCATCTGCAGAAGTCTGGCTCAATCTGACATGCACCAAACCTCTTTGTGCATCTTTTCTACTGGAGTTACTTCTTCATCGAAGCCCTTTGCTCAGAGATGAGATCAAGACCAACTTTGGGTAGCCTTGTAGGAACCTATCCTGGCTTAGGACTCTAAAAGTAAGCTGGGAAGATAGTGAAAAGACAAACAAATCAGCCAGCCTCAACTATTTGTATAACTTGTATCTAAGAGATGCTCCTCTTGCCATTCCAGTAAACAGGAATCTGATTCAGCTCTGAAATATTACTGAATCCAAGGAAAGATTCAACTGTGTTTAAGTGGTAGCTGTGATTTACTCCTGTAATAAGTGGGCAGAAAACCTGATGAACTTCCGATGTCTGGACCACAATTCCCTTAAAGGGTTATATGGAATGGCTCAAATATCTAGAGGTCACTCTGCAGCCTATTTTTGATCATAGTTTTGAGATTTTGGGTGCTGATAATATCTGAAGCATGGGAACGCACTTGGTAGAGGACTGAAAGTCATTTAGAAAGTAAATAGAAAGTACTTTTCGTGAAAACCCATTAAACTCACATGAACCGAGTATCAGTAATCAGAAGTGATATTCCCTGGCAATCCCTAATAAAAAGCCAATCGTTGCTTAAAAATGTTGATGGCACCCAGATGTTGAGAGCACACTGCAGGCAAAACAACAAGAACATCTGGATCGTAACTGAATCGACATCAATCAATGGAACAATATACCGAATTCTCAAACCTAAACGGAACGTACAGCACATTTTAGGTGCATAAATCCAACCTTGTAGTTAAAGCCAGCGAAATCTGGCCACGTTCGTTTCATAAAAAATAAAAAATAGTTGTCCTTAATCCTCATCCAATTTTTAAAAGTTTAGCTGCATCTTTTTGAACTGGGTGTGGATTGGAAGGAGATATATATCTATATCTATATCTATATCTATATCTATATCTATA
>QLTV01000577.1:1278258-1296067 GCA_003457575.1 Thermophis baileyi
GGACGATGGAAGGAAGGAAGGAAGGGAGGGAGGGAATGGGAAGGGAGGGAATGAGAGGGAGGAAGGAAGGAAGGAAGGAAGGAAGGGGAGGAGGGGGAGAGGAGAAAAGAAGGAAGGAAGGAAGGAAGGAAGGAATGAAGGAAGGGAGGAAGGGAGGGAGGAAGGGAGGAAGGAAGGAAGGCATAGTGGTTAGAATACAGTATTGCAGGCTGACTCTGCCCACAACCAGGAGTTCGATCCTGACCGGCTCAAGGTTGACTCAGCTTTCCATCCTTCCGAGGTCGGTAAAATAAGGACCCAGATTGTTGGGGGCAATAGGCTGACTCTCTAAACCGCTTAGAGGGGGCTGTAAAGCACTGTAAAGCGGAATATAAGTTTAAGTGCTGTTGCTATTTCTCCTGATTGATCTGTGAGCCAAACACTGTAGACGTATAGTAGTTATTTAGTGACCATTCAGTGTTCCCACAGCCCTGAAAAAAGTGACTTATGACTGCTTTTTTCACACTTACAACTGTTACAGCATCCTCCATGGTCACGCAATCAAAATTTGGACACTTGGCAAAACTGGCATGTATTTACGACAGGGTCGTATGATCGCCTTTTGCAACCTTCTGACAAGCAACATCAACGGGGAAGCCAGATTCGCTTAACGACCGTCTATGCTAACTTAACAGCTTTAGGGATCCACTTAACAACTGTGGACACTTTGGGCTCAGTTTTGATCGTAAATCGAAGACTACCTACATTGCCATGGATCTGATTTTTTTTTTTAAAGGAATCCTTACAGTTATAAACATTATTTGTATAAAGTAGGGGTGTCAAACTCAAGGCCCATGGGCCGCATCCGGCCCTCATGGTGCTTAAATCTGGCTCGCGGGGCAGCCATGGAAATGGCCTCTGACAGCAAAAATGGAGCCCGGGGGGCCCTGCGCAGCCCCCCGAGCTCCATTTTCAGCCTGGACTGCCTCCTGAAGCCCTCTGCCAGCGAAAATGGAGCTTTCAGGAATCTGTCTAGGCCGAAAACGGGGCCCGGGCTCCAGGGGTTGGATTCAAAAATTTTAGCAACCAGTTCTCTGCCCGGTTGCTGGGTGGGCGTGGCCATGGTGGACGTGGCCTACTCGGCCTCCTGCACCACAGCGGGGGGGGGGGGGGGGGGGTGCTCGCCCCCGCCCGGAGGCCCTCCGGAAACCGGAAATGGGCCCGTTTCCACCCTTAACCTCCAGGAGGGCGAAAATGACCTCCCCCGGGCTCCGGAGGCTGGAACTGGGCCCGTTTCCGGACTTCCAGGAGGCCCGTTTTTTGCCCTCCCAGAGCCTCCGCACGGGCCCTGCACTTACCTGGCATCCAAAATGAGCCGCGTGGAGACTCCTGGGAGGGGAGGGGTGGGCGGGGCCAGCCAGTCCTTGCAACTACCAGTTTGGCGAACCAGATGTAAAATTAGCATCCGGTTCGCCCGAACCAGCTGAATCCCACCCCTGCCGGGCCCCGTTTTCACTGGCAGAGGGCTAGCAAAACAAATTAAAAGCAAAACAAAACTAAAGAAGAAATGTTTCCCCTTTTGCCTTTGAGCATCCAAGAAGGGACAGAAAGGAGAAAGGGAAAGACAAAGGAAAAGAAGGAAAGATGGGAAGAGAGCAAGGAAGAAAAAAGAAAGTGGGGAAGGAAGAAGAAAGGAGAATGAAGAGGGAAGGAAAAAGAAGAAAAGGAAGGAAGGAAGGAAGGAAGGAAGGAAGGAAGGAAGGAAGGAAGGAAGGAAGAAAAGAATTAAGGAAGGAAGGAAGGAAGGAAGGAAGGAAGGAAGGAAGGAAGGAAGGAAGAAAAGAATTAAGTAAGTAAGTAAGTAAGTAAGTAAGTAAGTAAGTAAGTAAGTAAGTAAGGAAGGAAGGAAGGAAGGAAGGAAGGAAGGAAGGAAGGAAGGAAGGAAGGGAAGTCCTGCCTTAGCACTTGGCTACCAGCAGACGGCAAGCCTCATCTGGAGGACAAGGGTTTGGCGCTCTCCCTGGTCTTGCCTTCCTCCGCTGGAGACAATGGGTCCCCCCAGCCCTGCCTGGGCCACCACAGGTGCCCCCGACATGAGTGACATCAAACTGGCCACCCACCCGAGGAAGGAAGCAAGGGAGGAAGGAAGGAAGGAAGGAAGGAAGGAAGGGAAGTCCTGCCTTAGCACTTGGCTACCAGCAGACGGCAAGCCTCATCTGGAGGACAAGGGTTTGGCGCTCTCCCTGGTCTTGCCTTCCTCCGCTGGAGACAATGAGTCCCCCCTGCCCACCGGGCCACCACAGGTGCCCCCGACATGAGTGATGTCAAGCTGGCCATGCCCCACCCCCCTGCCACACACACCCCCTGAGGTCGAACACAACCCTGATTTGGCCTTCAATGAAATTGAGTTTGACACCCCTGGTATAAAGGCTAAACGAAACCAAGTGTTTCTGAAGTTGAGGTAAATGTAAATGTACCACCTAGGATCAGACTGCTTCACAACAGCTCTTCTAGGGAAGAACCTGAAGCTTTCATTTCCTCCTGTGATGCCGGACAATGATTTTGGCCTCAAGCCTAAGGAAGCAGGAGTTATTGCCTATCTCTATACTGCATCTTTTTAAAGGTTTCTGGGACAGGTTCCCCATTTTGACCGCGTATGCCATGTACTAGGATACTTGTTAGTGTTACATAGAGTCCTTGTTCCTCAGTATGTGCCAGATTACTCATGGGCTCCATTACATAACATATTCCAGTCAATGGCTGCAATCCAAGAGGAAAAACCTGGCTGCTTGGTCTGAAAATATATAAATATATAAATACCATATTTTTCGGAGTATAAGACGCACCGGAGTATAAGACGCACCTTAGTTTTTGGGGAGGAAAATAAGAAAAAAGCTGATTGGCAGGTGGATCGTGCTCCCGGAATACCCCCAATCAGCTGTTCTCAGAGGTGAATTTTAGCAACAGGTTCATTGGTTGTGAGCTCTGCGCCTTGCTTTTTTTTCTGCCTCTGAAACCTCCATTTCAGAGGCTTTTTTTCTGAAGTTCCGTTTGAGAGGTTTTTTTTTTCTGAAGCTCCGTTTGAGAGGCTTTTTTTCTGAAGCTCCAGAGGCTTTTTTTCTGAAGCTCCATTTCAGAGGCTTTTTTTCTGAAGCACCGTTTCAGAGGCTTTTTTCAGCAAGCTCCGTTTTAGAGGCTTTTTTTCTGAAGCTCCTTTGAGAGGCCTTTTTTTTTAAGGTTCGTTTAGGTAACTTTTTCTTTGAAGATGTTTCACTTCTCATCTGAGAAGCTTCTTCAGCTCTGACTGGAGGGTGGGGAATGGAAGGATTTATACTCCTTGCAGACAGCTGGTTATTTGTATCCTTTTAGAGGGTCGTTGAAGCACTTGAAGGTTTATCTGTGTCCTCAGGGTCACCTGAGTCGTGCTCCTGGTTCCTGTAGTCTGCAATTTTTTCTCTCGAAATCCATTCCTACTCCCACACCATTCAAAAGTTGTTCATCCCAAATTTTATAGCTAAAAGTCTGTAGAGATTCTCAGTCATCCAGGTCATGGTTGTCCCAAAGGTGCTTTTTCAGGAGGCAACTGGACTTTCTTGTTTTCTTCTTTGAAGACATTTCGCTTCTCATCCAAGAAGCAGCTCTGACAGGATAGTGGGGAATGGAAGGATTTATATTCCTTGCAGACAGCTGGTCATTTGCATCGGGACTTTTCTCCCTTCGCTAAATCGGGCGGGGGCATGGCCAGCACGTGACTCATCTGGTCCGCAGGCCGCGAGTTTGACAGCCCTGCTTTAGAGGGTCATTGAAGCACTTGAGGTTTATCTGTGTCCTCAGGGTCACCTAAGTGGTGCTCAACCAATGGAATGGCTTGCCTTCAGAAGTTGTGGGTGCTCCATCACTGGAGGCTTTCAAAAAGAGACTGGACAGCCATTTGTCCAGAATGGTATACGGTCTCCTGCTCAAACAGGAGATTGGACTAGAAGACCTCCAAAATCCCTTTCAACTCTATTATTCTATGTTCTATGTTCATTCAGGGAGTTTCTCTGGTTGAAAACAGCCAAGAATCTGAGATTCCAGATTCCAACAACCACATCATACTTCTTCTTCTTTTTTTTGACCACACATGGTTTTCAACACACTTCTTCTCTAGCCAGCATTGATAAGCCACCTTAGGAAATGATTTCTGCGACTGCGTACAAGTGCACACCCAGAGAGCAATGTTTCCGACTGATGTAAGGTATTAATTCCTCCATAACTGAAAGCAGACTCATGAACCCTGGAGTCTGAAACAGCCAGGGTTATTATTTTATACTCAACACAAACTTTATTTGTATTTAACAGACAAAGAAAGTCACTTACCAATCACCGGTTGGGAATAAAGTTATAATAATTGTACTTGACTAGAAAATTGGGTGTTAGTTACACTCTTCATCACAAGATTTGCCAGAGGCATTCTCCACCATTCAAGCCAGGCAGCATTCCACCGACTTTGTATAAACAAATATGTCCAAGGATTTCAAATCCTACCAACACTGGTAACCAGGGTTTGTGCACAATACAATGTGCTTTTTGTCTTGGGGATCCCTTTCGAGCATCACAAACATGACCTCATGCAGACAAATGTTATTTATTAATGTCAATGCATTCGTTACATTATTTCCTTGGTTCAGGATGACTTAAAAACAATTTTACTTGCTTGCTCCCCTTGGTTTCTGCTGCCTCCAGTGACAGCAGAAGTATTTTTAACACCGGCATTTTGCTCTGTTAAATAGAAAGGGAAATTGTTTCCCTAAATATTAGAGCTTGCTAGAAAAAGAAAGTTGAAACGTTAACTGGACTGTGTCAAATTTCTCAGTAAAGCCTGGGTTTTTTGGTTTTTTTTTTTACTAAAACTGCGACAGAATTTCAACTGGAAAACATACCACCGAAGTGTAATATGTATCAAATAGACCAAAACATGGCACTTCCCAAAGTTTGCCAAGTCAAGGAAGATATAAATACAGAAAGGTTTCTTTCAATCAACAAACAAATGAAATGTTTACTCAAGCGAGAAGCACAAACTTACATTTGTTTCGCCTGCCTAATAACAAATTATCTGAGGACTAAAATCATCAGGAACAGCCACAAACACAATTATTTAAATACACCAGAAGCCGGCACCAGTAGAGGCAGGGGACTGATCACAGTTAAGGGAGAAGAGAAACTTCAGAAAAGTTGAATAATTTATTTGCATCTGTTTTCGGAAGCGGTAAACAAATCCCTATCCTTGACTAGAGATAAACAGAATAATGATAATAATTAAAAAAAAAAAAAAACAGATACAAGCAACAACTGACAAGAGAATATTAAAAAAAATGCATCAATAGCTAACTTGGCAAAATATCTGTTTGTTTTTTTTTAAAGAAAAGCTCAAAGGTGAAACAGTTGACATAGCTAAATACCATGTTTCCCCAAAAATAAGACATCCCCTGATAATAAGCCCAACTGGGCTTTTGAGCGCATGCGCTAAAATAAGCCGCCCCTGAAAATCAACACCCCCTGAAAATAAGCCCTCCCCGAAAATATTTAAACGCATGCGCAGCTGGTCCCTGCCATTTCCTCTGGTTAGGGTTAGGGAGACAGAGCTGGAAATCAGGTAAGACGGCAAGAGGAGCCCCGTCTTGCTCCATGCGCCCCAAAATAATAAGGCCTCCCTGAAAATAAGGCCAAGCGCTTATTTCGGGGTTCAAAAAAATATAAGGCATGGTCTGATTTTCGGGGAAACACAATAGATAGATAGATAGATAGATAGATAGATAGATAGATAGATAGATAGATAGATAGATAGATAGATAGATAGATAGATAGATAGATAGATAAACAGATAGATAAATAGATAAATAGATAAATAAACAAACAAACAAACAGATAATAAATAGATAGATAATAAATAAATAGATAAATAAATAGATAGATAAATAAATAGATAAATAAATAAATAAATAGATAATAAATAAATAAATAGATAAATAAATAAATAGATAGATAAGAAATAAATAAATAGATAAATAAATAGATAGATAAATAGATAAATAAATAGATAGATAAATAGATAAATAAATAGATAGATAAATAAATAAATAAACAGACAGATAAATAAATAAGCAGTTACCAGATCAATGTAACTCCATTTTGTGAGATGAGGAGAAATGCAGGAAAGTACAAACCCATTTGGCTTACATTTATTCCACGCGTTAGGTTGGTGGTAAGTATGATAGCATATCAAATGATAAGGCCTGTGAAATAAACACTATTCTGAAGGACCATTTAGGTGGCACTGGGAAACTGGTTCACAGGTGTCTCACAAGTAAACCTGATCAGTTAAGATAGAATCCCAAGAGTTATTTCAATCTTTTGGGTACGGCATCGCCTCATGTTGATTCTACCGGGCCGGTGACTTCAACCAACAACAACAACAACATCACAATACAATACAATGTGCTGCAGCTGTTGAAAGAGCCTGTGCAGCCTTGGCTAGATCTGAAGATGTCAAGGTGATGGCAGGTGTTATTTGCAATCTATAGTGCCCTGATTGGAGTATAGTACCGGGTGCTATTTTGGGTACCAAGATGGAAGAAGATACAAGGAGGATATTGCAGTCCTGGAATCAGCACAGATGAAGCTATCGAAGATGGGGAAGGGCTTGAATTCTAAATCCTATGGAGAACGGTGGAAGATCCAGGTCAGTTTAACTTTGAAGGGCCCCCTGTAGAAGTCTCCAGGATACAGTGCCCAAGGAGAAGGTGAGAAGAAATGGTGGAAGCTTTACAGAGGGGGAGGGGGGAGAGAGAGAGGGAAAGGGAAAGGGGTGAGAGAGAGGAGGGAAGAGAGAGGACAGAGAGAGGGAAGGGGTGAGAGAGAGAGAGAAGGGGGAGAGGGGAGAGAGAGAGAAAGGAAGAGGGAGAGGGGGAGAGGGAGAGGGAGAGAGGGAGGGAGGGGGGGGAGAGAGAGAGAACCTGAAATTATGAGGCAGTCCCTGACCATTACAGCCTTCTGGAGTCATGGGGGCTTCATCACTGGACATTTTCAAACAAATAAATGATTTGTCCAGCCTCATCTGAGAATTGCTGGGCAGGGGTTTGGACTGAAGAAACCTCCACGATTCTTTTGATCCTGCACTGTTTATTGCTCTATTCTCAAAAGAAAGCCAAACATTTAAAATATGATCTCTTGGAAAAAGGTAAAAAGGTTTTTTTTTTTTAAAGTGTATAAAATTACCGTAGATTCAACATGTCCATAGCACATTCAAACAAAACAGAAGATTTCCATGTGGCTTTATATTCCCACCCAGAGTTACCAGCCTCTCATAAAAGTTGCTTCACTTTTGTGTTGCCACTGATAATCTCATGAAAACCTCATGACATGCATGAAAACGATTAACCAACCCCCTCACCCCTTGCCAACTCCTTTCTCAAGGGAAAAGGTCTTGCTTCATAGCGGGCCCGTTGTTGCATTTCCAAAGCTTGGCCGTGGATCCGTTTTTTACCGCCGCTTTTCAAGGGAATAATGACACCATAACTTTCTCGTTCGGGGAGAGAAGAGGGGGCACCAAGAACAGAGACCTGGGGGGGACTGAATGATGTGAGGAGAGGGAGAGAGTGGGCAGCGAACAACTGGGAGGCCGGGCGCAATCCTGGAAAATCCACAGCTGCAATGCCCATCCAGGACCTTCCTTGGGGGTGGAGCTTAGAACCTCTATGGTTCCAGCAAGGGAAGATGGAAGTTGCAGTTCAATAAATAACCAGCTTAGTTTGTTTGTTCCACCACCATGTATTCATTTATTAGAAATTTTAGCTCTCATCCCTAACAGCAGTCTGTCCTAGTTGTGTCTTTGCAACAGTTCACAATAAGCAGCACTAAGATAGACGCATTCTTGGAAAGCCCCAGCCTTCCGTTTATTTGCACAAACCTTCCTCTTTTTCAAAAACTATGCTCAAGGAACGGGGAAGGTACTTACTGTTCCAATAGCTGCTCGTATTTGCTCAATGCATCTTTTTCAGCTATCACAGCTCTTTCCTTTTCACTCACAGCATTATCTCTTGCTTCTCTCAGGTTTCTGAAATTAAAAAAACAAAACAAAAAGGATTGCACAATAAACATTCCTTTTATTCTGAAGTATTTGCTCAAAAGCTATGGTGCGAGTTTTGTGTTTCTGGTTCCAACATGCCATAATTTGATCTTGAAAGAGAGTTTGTTTTTCCTTCCACCTCTCTTCCCCCCCCCGCCCCCCAGCCTCTTAGTTTCATGTTTTTGGTCTACATCCAGAACACGCTTCTCAAAATATACCTACCAATTCAGTCTTTCTCTGACAATACACATGCACATCGAAAAGGAGGGGAAAAAGGGAGAAAAACCAACATTTATTTGCCCAACTAGAGAAACTTCGGTGTTTTGAATAATCAAGCATCAAACTTTGTGCTGAGTCTGGTCTATTATCTGCATGCTGAAGTCACAGAGAGAGGTTGGCTGGGTTGAGTGAGGTTGGACCAAGGCTGCCTCCCATTTCCTGGCTGAAAGTGGCCTTGAATTGGCACTCCCTAGTCTTAGTCCAACCTCTTAGTGGGTTTTTCCCCCCTAAATGTTGTAGAATGGGCAACTTACAGCGACAGAACAGACCCTGCTAAAAAGCCCCATTTCTGATTTGAAGGACCATAGGCAAGCCTGTTCTTCTGTTCACTAATGCGGGGCCTTCCCAAGGCTGTTGGTGAGGTTGGCTCCAGCCACAGCCACCCAGATGACAGGAGCAAAGGCCAAGAAATCTAATTCAGCAGAAGAATGCAGGCATTATCCTGCTCTGGGTAAGGTGCTGTTGCCCTGAGTGATGTTGACACACAGGTAAATTGGAGGCGGCTGATGCAGACGGAAAAAAAATGCCCCGACCGATCGAGCTTGGCAACCTGAAGGAAGGTAAGCAAGAGGACAGTGGATTTCTAAAGGCGTCCAAATCCCCTTTGTGCTAAAAATATCTCTTTCCCAGCCATCGCCCTTGCGGCCACAACCTCCTCCTCTTCCTCCTCCTCCTTACTGCGTAGTTTGAGACTTCAGGTAAATTCCCTGGACTGTGTTTTGTGGAAGAAAATTGATAACATGAAATTTGTGACACCCAGTTTCTACTCAAATTTAAAGAATTAAAGAATTCACTACAGTTTGGTTAACAGAGATCCCACATTCAAAATTTCATTCCTCTTGATCAATTAAAAACTAGCAACTTTAAAGCCAAATTGGAGACTTCCTTTAGTTACAAGCTTCTATATTTGACAGCCTTAGGCTCAAAATCACATTATTATTTTTTTGACAAGAATCCTTTCCCCTGCTGGATCCTTCCCATTCACCATTTCATGTCATTTGGCATTGGAGTGGGCATACATCAAATGTTTTAATCTTTCCATGGTCTTAATTCAGACTTCAAACCTGGAACAGCCTCACTCTTCCAACACTGGCGAATGTGAAGAGCTCTGAAAACCTAAATATTGCCTTCTTTGGGCAGAAACCTACTGTATTTTTACACCCATTTGTAGAGTTGCCCTTCTAGCTGTAGCCTTTTGCAGGTGAACAGATGCTTGAGGTCTAGTTACAAACACCAACTAAATCTGACCAACCTGTTTCCTAACCTTATTTGGAACAGGGACCTCTTATTTTATTTATCTTGGTATTTGTTGTGGCCTGTCGGCCCCTCCAGCAGCCGAATCAGAGGAGGAGGAGGCGTGGGAGTCAGGGTCAGCATCAAGGCAACCTGAGAGCTCCGAGGGGGAAGAGGGAATGGAGCTGGCAGAGAGAGAGAGAGACAGAGGCGGAGCCTGGGCCATCCGTCAGCCCTCAGATGGAGAGTCAACAGCCCCCAGGTCTGGAGGTGGCTGATGAGGAAGAGGAGGAACAGCTGGGTCCAGTGCCTGACACGCGGATGCGCAGAAGGCAGAGGAGAGCAGTGGAAATCTGTGGGCCAATCCTTGGGACGGAAGAGCCACCGCTGCTAGAGAAGCCCCACCCTAACTCTGGGGATAAAAGGCAGGGGGTGGAGATGAATAGATGTGGCAGACAACTATTCATCTCACTTGCCAGACAGACTTGTTAGCCTGCGTTGAGAGAGAAACTTTTTGCTGGGGCTGCTGGCGCTCCTAATAAAGGAATCATTGATTTAAATATAGAGAGTTTGTCGTGTTTGGGGAGCTAGGGCTAGGCTGTTCCACTATTGATGTCCAGCCTTCCTATCTGCCAACTAATACAGGTAGTCCTCATCTTACAACCACAATTGAACCCAACATTTCTATTGTTAAGCGAGACGTTTGTTAAGTGAGTTTGGCCCCATTTTGCGACCTTTCTTGCCACAGTTATTAAACGAATCACCGCGGTTGTTAAGTTAGCAACAAGCTTGTTAAGTGACTCTGACTTTGCTTGTCAGAAGGTCGGCAAAGGGGATCACGTGACTGGGGGACACTGCAACCGTCATAAATATGAGTCAGTTGTCAGGCGTCTGAGTTTTGATCACATGAGTGTGGGGGATGCTGCAATGGTCGTAAGAGTGAAAAACGGTCGTAAGTCACTTTATTTTTTCAGTGCCGTTGTAACTTTGAGCAGTCACTAAATGAACTTTTGTAAGACGAGGATTACCTGTAGTAGGACAATTAATACCGCAAATGAAACCAGTGGTGGCAGACTTTGGAAAGAAGGAAGGAAAAAAGCAATTTGAAAAAAAAAAAAATTCCATGAGTATCAAAAATAAAATTCTTCAAAGCACCTGAAAGGCAGGACAAGAAACAATAGATGGAAACTAACCAAGGAGAGAAGCAACCTACAACTGAGAAGAAATTTCCTGACAGCGAGAACAATCAGTCAGTGGAACGACATACCTCCAGAAGTTGTGAGTGCTGCAACCCTGGAAGAGATGGGGCAACTGTTTGCCTGACATGCTATAGGGTTTCCTGCCTGAGCAGGGGGTTGGACTAGAAGGCCCTAAAGAGGAAGCTGTGGCCTAGAGGTGGAGCTCTTGCCTCACAATCAGGAGGTTGTGAGTTCGATCCTAGGTAGAGGCAGATGTAGGGTCTCCTGCTTGGGCAGGGGGTTGGACTAGATGAACTGCAAGGTCCCTTCCAACTCTGTTAACCTGTCCCTTCCAACTCGGTTATTCTGTTCTTTTCTAAAAACTGGGAAAGGTTTCCCCTGTCATTTCTGTAGGTCTTCCCCTCACTGCAAATAGCACAAGGGATGAAATGCATAACTAGAAATGCGTAGTTGGTGCCATTTCAGTGGTGTAGATGTAGATTTCCTCGTTTCAAGGTCCATCTTAATATTGATTCTTGATCAATTTGGAGTTTACTTATACCTCAAGTTACATCAGTGTTGGCTTAAGACAGGGCCCGGCAACCAAAACGTGAATCAGACCAGAAAATCGTAATGCAGTGGTTCTCAACTTTTTTAATGCCGCGACCCCCTCCCTGCTGCCGTGACCCCTGCCCCGCGCACGATGAGGTGACAAAGGGGGCGTGGCACCAGGGGTGAAATGTTCCCAGTTCGGCCGTGCCTGCGGGTCGCCGGACAGCCGGTAGCCACGGAAGCGAGAGACTTCGCCCACCCGCCCGGATGCCACCTGAGCCCAAAGGCGTTTTAGTTATCCTTCGAGAAAGCGCAACCCTCACTCTGCTTAAGGATAGAGAAGGAAGGAAGCTCCTTGCCCCTCAAGGCAAGGTTGATGAGCTATAATTATTTTTATTGAGAAACGGGCTGCCATCACACGTTAGGCATTACACAGCTAAGCTGGCTAAGCTTCCTCCAAAACCATCCTCAGATGATGATAACAAGCCATGTGGATCTTCTCTCAGTATCTTCTCAGGAAACAGCCAGCTCAATTTCTCTCCTTTTGGCTATTTTTCTCTGTCTCTTCAGAAGCAGCTCTACGTAATTGAGGTCTCCTCAATAATGACTAACAACAATAACAGCAGCAACAACAATAAACAGAGGCATAGAATCAAAATCATGTGAAGGAGTATTAGTACCGCTTTATAAAGCCTTAGTAAGGCCACACCTGGAACACTGCATCCGGTTTTGGTCACCACATTACAAAAAAGATGTTGAGACTCTGGAAAAAGTGCAAAGAGGAGCAACTAAGATGATTAAAGGCCTGGAGACTAAAACAGATGAAGAACTGTTGCAGGATTTGGGTTTGGCTAGTCTAGAGAAAAGAAGGACTAGAGGTGACATGATAGCAGTATTCCAATGTTTGAGGGGCTGCCACAAAGAAGAAGGGGTCAACCTATTTTCCAAAGCACCAGAGGGCAAGACGAGAAACAATGGATGGAAACTAATCAAGGAGAGAAGCAACCTGGAATTGAGGAGAAACTTCCTAACAGTGAGGACAATTAACCAGTGGAACAGCTTGCCTCCAGAAGTTGTGAGTGCCCCATCACTGGAGGTTTTTAAGAAGAGACTGGACATTCACTTGTCTGGGGGTTGGACTAGAAGACCTCCAAGGTCCCTTCCAGCTCTATTCTGATTGAATTGAATTGAACTGACCTTCTATGGAATCAGCCCATGTCATCCCCGGTCAGTGGCTTTTCAGTTGACGGGCGATGATTTGGCAAGTTAGACGATTAAGCAAGATGGGTCAAACTGCGTCTAAATGAGAGCTTCTCTCTTCACGCCTCATATTCACGCTGCATGGGATATTAAAGTCCTGTGATCTCATGGTTGGACTGTCCCAAATCACATTTCAAAGCTATCACAGGCTTATCGCAAACATTTAACCAACGACGAGCTCCATGTCAGAGGTAGGTCTATAGAAGCAAAATGTATTTTTGCTGGAATTGCCGTTGGTTACAAGAGACATTCCAGGTGGTCCTCGACTTACAACTACAATTGAGCCCTAAATTTCTGTTGCTAAGCAAGAGAGTCGTTAAGTGAGGTTTGCCCCATTTTACGACTTTTCCTGCCACAGTCGATACGTGAATCTCTGCAGTTGTTAAATTAGGAACACGGCTGTTAAATGAATCTGGCCTCCCCGTTGACCTATGACCACAAAATGAGTCAAAAATTTCTGTGGCTAAGCGAGACAGTTGTTAAGTGAGTTTGGCCCCATTTTACGATCTTTCTTGCCATGGTTCTTAAGCAAATCACTGCAGTTGTTAAGTTAGTAACACCGTTGTTAAGTGAATCTAGGTTCCCCATTGACTTTGCTTGTCCGAAGGCCACAAAAGGGGATCACATGACCCCAAGGCACTGCAACCGTCATAAACGTGAGTCAGTTGCTAAAGCGTCTCCAGTTTTGGCACTCGGTGCCGAAAAGGTTAGCTGTCACTGGTATAGGGTTTCCTGCCTGAGCAGGGGGATGGACTAGAAGACCTCCAAGGTCCCTTCCAACTCTGTTATTCTGTTCGTTCTGTAGTTGATCTGACAGTTCTGGAGAGTTGGAGGGCAGAAGGAAGATCACATGCTGGGGAAGACAGCAAGAGAAACTTAGAAGTTACGGATGCAAGTGTTGTAACACGGTGCAAGTTTAAAACACACAAAGGATGAAGGGATACAGACCAGAAAGCACGTAAGCTCGAGGACAAAAACACAGGGGAAGCGTGAATGATTCACTGACTCACCACACCCCTTCTGTCCCAACAAGGATAAAAATAAAGCATTGTTTTTAAGATTCTGAAACGTTCTTTTAAATCATCCACATTCAAGATTTGGCAGCCAAGTCATCACATCATTGCGAGATGAGGAGGAACAGGATGTCTGCCAAACATTTCCAGAACAATATTCTTAGCCATACTGCCTGCAAACATTTTTATATCTGTCAAAGCTCCCTAAAGAAACAGACCTTAAGCTTGTTTTATGTAATGCAATACAAGTCGGAACACGGGAAGCCAAAAATTTGTTAATCTCCATGATGCAATTAGTGGTTGGCATAATTTTGCTGACTGGTGAAGGCGGAGGAGAAGAGAAAGGTAAATAAGGGCTAAATGCTTTTGCCTATTTTAGTTCTTCACCTGCCTGAAATAATTTTAAATCTGACATTTCTGTCGTGTTCGCGCACATCCAGCCGATGCACAAAGCTGTGTTTTATGCACTGATCTCTGCACAATTTTTTAGGTTTGCATTTTAATAACTCGTGACCCGATCAGCGGGATTCGTTATTATGCCAGGCTTTCTAAACAAGTTCTATATTCTGGCTTTTTAAAGGCCTCCTTTACTGTGAAAAACAAAACGTTTGGAAAAGGATTTCTAGAAAATAACAACTAAATAATTGTGGTTTGGTAGCCATGGAATTCTACCACAAGTATCTGAGATGTGAGTGAAGAATTCTTTATCTCTAATTTCAATTTGTCTATGAAAAACTATGTTTGGAGAAAAGGAGAGGGGTGTGTGGGATTTGGAAGGATCTCAAGCTAGACTGGGCTGGTTTGAAGAGTCTGATAATTTGTCAGAATCATAGCAGACACGAAGTTCTCACAACCACTCAAAAGGGAAACTCCAAAACCGGATCTGTCTCTGTCTGGAGTTCTCCATATAAAAGACGAAAATATTTAGTTACTCTCTCTCTTTCTATTTGCTTTTAGTCACGTGCTTTTGAGCAAGGAGGAACATGGAACTTATTAAGGCCCGTTTTAGATTTTCACTGCATTTTATGACAATAGACCTGTAGCAAGGAGAGGTGGCAGCGACAGCAAATCGGACTTTAGGGCTATAAATGCAACGGAGAGATGTCTCCAACGGTGTTTGTTCTATGGTGGTAGCTCTTCCACCAATGCTCCAAGGTTGCATGTGGAACGCCAAAGAGCCGTGGTGGCGCAGTGGTTAGAATGCAATATTGCAGGCTAATTCTGCCGAATGCCAGCAGTTCGATTCTGACCGGCTCAAGGTTGACTCAGCCTTCCACCCTTCCGAAGTCAGTAAAATGAGGATCCAGATTGTTGGGGGCAATATGCTGACTCTGTGAACCGCTTAGAGAGGGCTGTAAAGCACTGTGAAGTGGTATATAAGTCTAAGTGCTATTGCTATTCCTCAGTATGATACATAGAAGCTCAGAGCCGGAAGGGGTCACAGCTACCTCTTTTTCCGTCTGAGTAAGTTAAAGCAAGACTTCTTGCTTTGAAAAGAAGGCCGAGGAGGAGCATTTTGAAATCTTTACAAAGCAAGGAAAGGTTGGTGGTTAGACGAAGTATCCAACATGTGTGTACATGTGTAAGAGCGTGCAAAAGCAGTTAAATAGTGTACTCTTAAATTGCCCAAATTCAAAATGTGCAATTCCAATTGAGAGTGTGTACCATGTCTACACTTTCAGAGAGTTTCTCAATAAATTACCCACTGGAACGGTTACGGTTAATCAAGGGAACAAACTCCAAACACTTTTTATTGCCATTCCGTGCAGCTCTCTCCCGCTCTCTCTTATTTTCTTACGGAAGTAGTTCCTCTCTGCAGCAGTTTCAAGAGCTGAGTCCTTCACTGGAAATCTCTATTGCTTTATAATCACAATCACTGTGAAGACGCCCATATTGAAATGAGCTAAAGTATCGTGGCCAGTTTAACAATACCATAAAACCAATCACAAAAAAAATCAATCTGGATAAAAATCAAAGTAACAATTGAAATCCACTTGCTGCCGTCATGGCAGGCAGCCTTCTCTTCTGGGGAAAAGTGTGGCGGAACCATCACTTTGATGCTCTTCCATATGCTGGTGCAAATGTTGGAGGCTGGCCTGGAGCCTTGCACAACTCCTAAGGCACATTAAGGCTGACTAGAGTGGGCTTTGCCAAGCATACATTTCACCCAAGGAGAAGGTATGTAACGATTCAGTCCTCTCTCGAGACTTATTTGAGGGAATAGTCCCCCGTTTATGCTTAGCCTTCTTTTCTGAACCTAACTGCAACGACCAAGGTGAGACCTTAACAACTCAAAATAAACTGATGCTTACCCGTGTTGCCCCGAAAATAAGACCCAGTCTTATATTTTTGTGGCTCCAAAATAAGCACTAGGGCTTATTTTTGGGGGATGTCTTATTTTTTTCCCCATGTACGGGGAAAGGCCCACTTCTGCTTGCTCGTGGCCGCAACGGGACAGGAGGTCATGTGGCATGCCAGTGCTGCCACTGCAAGGCAGGGGGAGTGGAGCTGCCCCACACCAGCTTACCTCAGGGTCCCCACAGCCAGGCCACCCATGCCCCGACACCTGCCTTGGCTTGGGGCCATGGCTCCGGCACCCCGCTTGGCTCCGTTGCAGCCGCGAGCAAGCAGAAGAAGTGGGCCAGTGGCCACACGGGCTCCTGTTGGACATGGCTGCTAGTGCTGCCGCAGCGAGGCAGGGGTCGGGGCATGGATGGCCTGGCTGCGGGGGCCCCTGAAGTAACCCAGTGCGGGGCACGTGGGGCAGCTTCACCCCCACCTGCCTCGCCTCATCTCGTGTCGGCGGCACCGCGAGCAACCAGACAGAATGGGCGGCCACTCAGCTGTGCAGACTCTTAAGTAGGGTTTATTTTGGGGGTAGGGCTTATATTAAGCGCACACGTAAAAATCATGCTAGGGCTTATTTTCGAGGTAGGTCTTATTTTCAGGGAAACAGGGTATGAACCATCCTTCTGGTAAGTAGGCTTAAAATGCAGCGCTTGTCTTTTTGGTAGCCACAATGCACAGGCATACTCAGCTGGTGAGTTATTACTCCATGATGTTCTTCACACATAGTACAGCCGAGCCAGGTTCCCAGACTAGTATTTCTTTTTTAGATTTAAAGATTCTATGGCGTCCATTTCTCCAAGATGGTTATCGGTTTCATTTCTTGTGCGAGGGATTAGCTAGCCGTAATCATGTATCCTTAGCAAATGTACAGGTAGTCCTCGACTTATGACTACAATGGAGCCCAAAATTTTTGTTACTAAGTGAGACAGTTGTTAAAGGTCCCATTTCACGACCTTTCTTGCCTCAGTTGTTAAGCGAATTGCTGTAGTTGTTAAGTCAGTAACACGTCGTTAAGGGAATCTGGCTTCCCTGTTGATTTTGCACGTCAGAAGGTTGCAAAAGGGGATCACGTGACCCCGGGACGCTGCAACCCGACGTATATATGAGTCGGTTGCCAAGCGTCTGACTTTGGATCACGTGACCATGGGGATGCTACAGTGCTTGTGTGAAAAAAATGGTCATAAGTCACTTTTTTCAGTGCCGTTGTTAACTTCGAATGGTCCTTAAAGGAATGGTTGTAAATTGAAGTCTATATATATTAAGTATATCCTCTTTCTCCTCATGAAGCCGTCAATATCAGTTGAAAGACCCATCTACCTGACTCCCCCTCCCATGAGGCTACACAAATGAGAGTACTAGTCTGAAGACAGACATAAAACCCCAGAAGAAGCTTCTTGGATGAGAAGCGAAATGTCTTCCAGGAAAAACAAAGGAAGTCCAGTTGCCTTTTGAAAAAGCACCTTTGGACCATGGACGAATGGTTCCAAGTTGGCAGAAGTGGCTAAACGGATTATTTTGATTAAAGAAAAGAATATAAGTACCTTGGTTTCCACACAGAGACCGCTTCTGAACTTTGCGCTTGAGGTGGACAAAAAAATGAAACTGTGATTTTGGATTTTACTGATTAGATTGATAGATGCTTATAGAAATGGCTAGTTTATATTGCTATGAAAAAGCAAAAAGTTGTGGTTTGACATTAATGCCTTACTTTACTGCAACAGGGGGAGTCGGAAGTCAACATGGTTTTTTTTCTTTTTCCCAACCTTTCCTCACTTCTCTTCCCCCCCCCTTTCCCCCCACTGCTTTCCTATTTACTTTTGTATTTTGTATCTTATCTTATACTGTAGAATAGAATAACA
>QLTV01000577.1:1307222-1317653 GCA_003457575.1 Thermophis baileyi
TCTGTTTTATAGGATTAGAACCTGGGCCACTTGCCTTGTTAGGCAAATGCTTTAACCTCTGAGCCACAGGATCTTCTCCTTATCAGCTTGTTCCAGGGAAAAGGATATATCTATGCTTTTTTTTTTCCTGTTAAATCACCTGGTATACCCAAATATGGGAGGGAGCATACTGCTTCCTTTTGCCTTTCGGCCCCCCCATTTCAGGGGCCATCCAGGCAGTTACTTACAACGACAGGCCGTTTCTATGTGTGACATATTTTTACTGATAAATAAATATATATAAAATATATATATAAAAGCAAAAACCACTCATGCATTAATCACGAAATTTCCAGAACCGTAAAGCCTACAAGCTTGAAATTTGCCACGTATGTTCCTCTTGGCTTCTAGGTGCTCACTAAGAAAGGATTTTTCAAAATGACCATCAGAGGGGGTCGTGCGCACATGCACGGGATATGGGATTAGGATGAAAAAAATACCCAGGCAGCGCCGGGTCATCAGCTAGTTAAAAATATAATCAAATCAAGCTGAACGACCTTGCCAGCTACAAGTAGTCCTCCACTTACAACAGCTCATTTAGTGACGGTTCGAAGTTACAACGGCACTGAAAAAAGTCACCTGACTGTTTTTCACATTTATGACCATTGCAGCACGCCCAGGGTCACGTGATTTACATTCGGATGCTTGGCAACTGGTTCACATTTATGACAGTGTCCCGGGGGTCACGTGATCCCCTTCTGAGACCTTCTGACAAGCAAAGTCCATGGGGGAAGCCAGATTCACTTAACAACTGAGTTACTAACTGAACAACTGCAGTGATTCACTTAACAGCGGTGGCAAGAAAAGTTGTAGAATGGGGCAACACTCGCTTAACAAATTTCTCACTTAGCAACATGAATTTTGGACTCAATTGTGGTTGTACGTTGAGGACTACCTATATTAGACAGAATTTGGGGACATTTTGAGAGAGTCCATTTTAAGAGAGATTAGCTAGGACAGGGGTGTCAAACTCGATTTCATTGAGGGCTGCATCAGGGTTGTGTTTGACCTCGGAGGGCTGGAGTGGGCATGGCCAGGATGGGCGTGGCCAACTCGACGTCAGTCACGTTGGGGGCACCTGTGGTGGCCAAGTGCTAAGGCAGGACTTCCCTCAGACCCTCCCTCACTCTTGTTATAATCTCCTTCCTTCCTTCCTTCCTGCCTGCCTGCCTTCCCTTCTTTTTCCTTCCCTCTTCATTCTCCTTTCTTCTTCCTTCCCCTTTCCTTATTTTTCCTTCCTTGCTCTCTTCCCATCTTCCCTTTTTTTTCTTTGTCTTTCCTCTTTCCCTTTCTCCTTTCCTGTCTCTTCTTACTCAAATGCAAAAGCGGAAACATTCCTCCTTTTCTTTTGTTTTTAGTTTGTTTTGCTAGCCCTCTGCCAGCAAAAACGGAGCCTGGGGGGGGGGAGGGTCATGTGCGGCACCCCCGGGCCCCGGTTTCGGCTGTGACGGCCTCCTGCAGCTCTCTGCCAGCGATAATGGAGCTCCTGTTTTCGCTGACAGAGGGTTGCAGGAGGCCGTCACGGCCGAAAATGGGGCCCGGGAGGTCGCGTGTAGCCCTCCTGAGCTCAGTTTTCACTGGCAGAGGCACCGCGGGCCGGTCCTTTGCTGTTTCCAGGGCGGCCCTGTGGGCCAGATCTAAACACCCTGCAGGCCGGATCCGGATCCACGGGCCTTGAGTTTGACACCCTTGAGCTAGGAGGTAGCTAAGGTAAGGATTCCGTGGCAATCTGAAACCAAATTCAGGTTGGCTTTCACTGCATCTTTATCCTTGCCCATCATTCAGGAGAGTTAAAAAGGATGGCACTTGAACCCTAAATGATTCCCAATGGGAGCCTTTTACTTTACACTTCGTCCTCTTGAAAATGCATCTTCTTACGTGCTCTCCAAATCACCCTGTCTGTACGCCAACGGGAGAGACGTGAACCTTCCCCGAGGCCCACTGACTGTTATATCTATCTTTGTTCAGCCAAGAGAGCCTACTAAGGAAATCTGTACTGTACTGCCAAGTGTCTTTATACAGTAGATCAAGCTGTATCAGAAGGGCAAGACAAACTTTTAGCATTCAGCAATAAGGAAGGAACCCGGTTTCTTCCTAAAGTGGTCTAGGATTCGACTTCTGATTCAAATTCTGGCCTCTGCTTGTTAAAACCCTCTTAGTAAGCACCGAGAGCAATTATTAAAAACTGCACATAAGCTCTTCCCAAAGCAGCAGCCGTCCTAAGTACGTTATCAGCAAAATAAATGCAGCAAAAGGCATGAAACATCTAGCAGGTATTTATAATAATTATAGCTATTTCAAGTTCGTTAAGAATTAAATGCCAAGATTTTTTTCCCCCTCACAAGAGTGCCAAAATGTTATATTCCTGTTAGAGAACTGAGTTTTTTTCTGTCAGTTATGGATGGGGCTAAAGATCTGTGACGTCTCCCCCCACCCCAAAAAAAAAAAAAAAAAAAAAAACAAAAAGAGGCCAGCAAAAGAAACCAAGTTAAGTCAAAGTACACTTGAGGTAACTCTCCGCCTTTGCACGGTCTGAATTAAGAGCAATTCCCTGAACATCTTGGGTGAGAGGCACGATGGCGGAAGGCCGTCCTTTGGCTAAAAACCAAAATAGTTTAAATGCTTGGTGGACCGGGAGGTGAAGCTCAACTTCACCTACGGATCTTCTTTAATCTCTGGAGTCAAGAAGATCCTCTCTCCAGACTCTGGAGACCGTGCAACCAATGAGATACTGACCCCAAGTGGTCAAAAAAAAAAAAAAAGACAAAGGAATCCATGGAGGAATTTCAAAGCGCTTCGTTTACTGGGGCTTCCCACCAGAGGTGGGTTCCTCCCGGTTTGGAACGGTTCTATAGAACCGGTAGTAACTTGGTGGCCTGGGTCGCTAGAACTGGCAGCGACCCAGGCCTGCCACGCCCCCCGAACCGGTTCTTGTGGCGGCGCCATCTTGTTTTTTTAAGCACTGCGCATGAGCGAAGCGCGCCTGCGCATCGCGTCACTGAGCGAACTGGCAACGAAGAAAAGCAGAACCCACCCCTACTCCCCACCTATGAAATTCGAACTCTCAGCTACTGTTTCAAGAAGGCAGCTTCTACGTTAGCTGGGGATGAAGAAAAAGCTCACTTTCCCAAGTTTGCCTTTTCTTCCTTGGGTCAACGAATGAAAAGGAGGAAGCTGTGAGCAATAGCAATAGCACTTAGACTTATATACTGCTTTACAGTTCTTTACAGCCCTCTCTAAGCGGTTTACAGAGTCAGCATATTGCCCCCAACAATCTGGGTCCTCATTTTACCCACCTCGGAAGGATGGAAGGCTGAGTCAACCTTGAGCTTGGTGTGATTTGAACTGCCAAATTGCAGGCAGCTGGCAGTCAGCAGAAGTAGCCTGCAGTACTGCACTCTAACCACTGCGCCACCAAGGCTCTTGAAAGTTGCTTCTTGGTTTGAACTGGACATGACGTTGGAGCGTGAGACAAACATAGAGAAGCTGGCAATCAAACAAACAACAACAACAAAACACCATCACAGCCACTGTCTTTTCTTTTTTCTTTTAACCACACCCTGTCGCCATCCCTGGTAAGGAATGGGACAACTTGCCACGGCCACCTCGCTGCAGGACAACTTGCCATGGCCAACTCACCACAGGACAATTTAACAATTCTATTTAATTACTTAAAACAAATAAATAAATAAATTTAATTTTTGCCATTCACATTTCATTCTGTCCTTTCTTTTGCAACCTTTCTTTAATGATTCCATTCCACTATTTCTTTAATATTAGTGTAACTCTTGTCCTGCGACGAGTTGCCCATGGCGAATTGTCATAGACTCCCCCCGGTAGCAGAAATCCAATAGTTTCAATACTGTAGTGGCCTGTCAGCCGCCGACCTCTCCAGCAGCCGAATCAGAGGAGGAGGAGGAGGCATGGGAGTCAGGGTCAGCATGAAGGCAACCTAAGAGCTCTGAGGGGGAAGAGGGAATGGAACTGGCAGAGAGAGAGAGACAGAGGCGGAGCCTGGGCCATCCGTCAGCCCTCAAATGGAGAGTCAACAGCCCCCAGGTCTGGAGGTGGCTAATGAGGAAGAGGAGGAACAGCTGGGTCCATGGATGCGCAGAAGGCAGAGGAGAGGAAAGCAGTGGAAATCTATGGACTGATCCTTGGGAAGGAAGAGCCACCGCTGCTAGCGAGGCCCCACCCTAACTCTGGGGATAAAAGGCAGGGGGCAGAGAGGAATAGGTGTGGCAAACTATTCATCTTCCGGCTGGACAGACTTGTTAGCCTGTGGTGAGAGATAAACTTTTTGCTGGGGCTGCCAGTACTCCTAACTAAAGGAATCTTTGAGTTAACTTCAGAGGGTTTATCATGTTTGGGGAGCTGGGTCAGAACAAATACATTCCTGGGATTGCACCAAAAAAACGGAGCTCCTCAGGTTAAACGTGGCCCGAGAAATCACATCAATGACCCATTAGGAAAGAAGACATTGGAATATGTGCTGAGCATCGAGAGCCGCAGCAGCTTCCGAACAAGGCCTGGAAGGGAAGAGGGGAATACACACCTCTAACAAGTGTTTCAGCTGAGACTTGTACTCGTTCAGTTCTTCCCAGGCTGCCTCCTTCTTGGCCTGCAGTTCGCCGATCTCGTTTTTTAAAGGATGCACCGCTTCGTAGAATCTAATCTGGAGGCGCAAAAAGCAATTGCAGGGCATTATCTTTCGAAGTAAGTGGAAGAGCGATGAATATTTTATACCTTTTCTATTCTCCAAACTGACTGCACGTCAGGGCTGAGCTGCCAGGCAGGAATTTTGACTTTTAGAATTCTCTGCAAAGCACTTAAAGATAAAGGCAGACCTGTTCCAAGAAGGGGAAACTGTTGTTCTGTCGGGAGCCCTTTCCCCTTGATGGTGCCAGAAGCTGCACCATCTATGGCTCAGCCCCTCTTCTTCCCCACATGCACATCCAGAGGGAGGGAGAGAGGGAGGCTGGAACCCACAGCTCATAAAGGCTTTTTGAAATCAGACCACAGGTTTCCCAGCCCTGCAAATTTGAAGGGGAAAGGAAGTGCTGCCGAGAAGCAACAGTGTAATAGTGAGGCCAAAATAAAAAAGTTGATTATGTTCCGCACGTTACATTGATAGTTTACAGGTAATCTACAGAATGTGTTTGGTGTTCGCAGGCAGTCGTCGACTTACAAACCATGATGGAGCCCAAAATTTCTCTCGCTAAGCGAGACAGTTGTTAAGTGAGTTTTGCCCCATTTTACGACCTTTCTCACCGCAGTTGTTAAACGGATCGCGGCAGTTGTTAAGTTAGTAACACGGTTGTTAAGCGAATCTGGCTTCCTTACTGACTGTGTCAGAAGATTGCAAAAGGGAATCACAGGACCCCGGAGGATACTGCAACTATCATAAATAGGAGCCAGTTGCCAAGCATCTGAATTTTTAATCCCGTGACCATGGGGATGCTGCAACGGTTGTAAGTGTGAAAAATGGTCATACGTCACTTTTATCAGTGCTGTTGCAACTTCGAATGGTCACCGAGTTTGTAAGCTGAGGACTACAGTACCTGTAATTGGCTACTTCATTTGCCCACCTCCAACCCCACTTGACGGATCATGGGCACCATCTGTGAAGTCACCTATCGATAGAAATTAAGGGCAAGAATTCTTGGAACTGGTAAAACAACCTGATGAATTTAGAATGTCCTGTACTCTAAAGAAGAAAAAAAAATCACAGAAAGTTGTAGTCATTTGTTATGACTAAAGAGATGAGAATGAGTTCTTTAGAGAGGAACATAGCAGAAAAGACCAGACAATAAGATTTTCTCAGCCAGGGGACAAAATTAAACAGCATGGACGTGCCCATACCAAAACCAGAAATTTTTAAAATGCAAATATCCCTCTCATAGCTTTATTCCAGAATTTACCAACAATTACAAAGCCTATTCTATTCTATTCTATTCTATTCTATTCTATTCTATTCTATTCTATTCTATTCTATTCTATTCTAATCTAATTCTTAATTCCATTCCATTCCATTCCCACTCCATTCTATTCTAACTCTACTCCACTCCACACCATGCCACGCTATCCCATGCCATTCTGCATTCTATTCTATTCTATTCTTCTATTCTATTCTATTCCAATCTAATTCTTAATTCTATTCCATTCCATTCCATTCCCCACTCCATTCTATTCTAACTGTACTCCACACCAGGCCACGCTATCCCATACCATGCCATTCTGCATTCTATTCTATTCTATTCTATTCTATTCTATTCTATCCTATTCTTTTCTATTCTATACTACTCTGTTCTCTTCTCCTACACTACCCTACCCTACCCTACCCTACTCTACTCCCCTTTCCTTTGCTTGTTCTATTCAAGCACTTACAGACACATATTCAGGAATAGAAAGTTCATCTTCTGAAAGAGATTTGAGTTTGGCGTAATATTCTTCGCTCAATTCAAGGTCACGCAGGCTACGACGTATATCTCCAGAGCGCTCCCGTAACTGGTGATTGTTCTTTTCTAGTTGCCTTTGGCGCAATAAGATGGTTTCCATTTCCTGTTTCATTAGTTCTTGATGTTTTCTAGGAAAAGAGTTGTTTGTTACTTACCTAAAAACGGACTTATCCTATAAGGCAATATTAATACTTCTGAGTTGAACAAAAGTCTACTCCCATTCACAAAACAATTCTTTTAATGATATTTAAATAAGACACAATGTATAAGCTTGAATTATTTATGCTGTTTTACCAAGATAATGAGAAACATACATAGCCTTTTGCTTTTAACTGTAAAAAAAAAAAAAAGCCCGATTCAAAAATTCAGTGCTTTTATTTTGAACAGTTGATTGAATGAGAATGTGGTGCCTGAGTTTCAGACCAACAAGGCTACTAAAATACCTACAGAATAGAAATGTGCAATGTAATCCTATGGATTTTTATTCAGAAGGCCTAGGACAGGGGTGTCAAACTTGTGTCATCATGGTGTCGTCACGTGACGTATCGTGACTTTTTTTCCCTTTCACTAAACTGGGCGTGGCCAGCACGTAACGCATCTGGCCCACGGGCCGCAAGTTTGACTGCCCTGGCCTAGGAACAAAGCCTATTTCTCAGTTGTCAGGACTTGAATGCAGTGCTTACACCCCCTTGGAAACCACTGCCAAGATAATAGCATCACAAGTTCCATTTTCATGAAACATGCTTGCTTTTTCAACGCACTTCCACTGTCCTTCGATATAACCTGGCTACATCTTAATATCAACTCACTGTCTGAAGAGCTAAGAAATGGAATACCTGGACTAGTTCAGAAAAACCCCAAAACATCTTTTGATTCATCCTTCCTTCTCCTCCTCCTCTTCAGACATAGCAATAATCATGTATCCTTCTTTGCCCAAGAAAGCAAAGAAGGATGGATGTTTATTGCCCATAAACGGAAAACCAGAATTTAGAAGTTAACCCTGGTTTCCGAGCCTAGTTGGTTGGGCTGAATCAAGCCACAGCTTTCTGGCCTGGGGCTATGTTTGGTCCAAATGAGAAAACAGAAGGGGCCAAAAATCTTTAGACTAGCAAGGAGGAAGCAAATCAGTTTTCACCCAAGCCAGCGCTCTGAACGTGTTTTTCGTTCAAAGATCTGGAATGCAATTATGGAATATCAAATTGGAGCAGTCCAGTTTGATTAAACCCCTGCTTCTAAATTTGATACCTTCTCTTTCATACCTAGCATCTTCTTGCTGTAACGCCAGCTGGTTATCTAGTCGTAAAGACAGTAGTTGTTTCTCATGGACTGCATCATTAAGTTTCTCTTCTAGTTCTTCAATCTAAAGCAATAAATTTGATAAAGAAAAGAAACCACGATTAAAGTTAGCCCAATTTAGATTTGGACAAGGAAACTGAGAGAAGATACAGATATTACTGTAATTCTTAGCATAAGCATGACAATTCTTAATGTGACAATTCTTAACATTAACGCAATTTCGCTTAACATTCAAACCATCATTAAAAAGGCAGAGCAAAGAATGTTCTTCATGCATCAACTCAGGAAGGTCAGACCGCCCGAGGAGCTACTGATACAATTTTACAGAGGAATTATTGAGTTCGTCATGTGTACTTCTATAACAACCAAACAGCAACCAAACAGGACAGGTACAGACTCCAAAGGATAGTTAAGACTGCAGAAAGAACAATTGCAACCAGCCTGACTTCCATACAAGACCTGTATATTTCCCCCCCCTTCTCTCCCTCCTCCCTTCTTCCCTCTCCCCCTCCCTCTCTCTCTCCCTTCCTCCCTCTCCCCCTCCCTCCCTTCCTCCCTCTCTCTCTCTCCGTCTCTTTCTCCCCCCCTCTCTCTCAGGCTCGAATTCTGACTGATATGGAACCAGATAAATTATATCCCAATCCTAAGTAGCAGTTACCAAAGATTATGTTGAGAAACAACTTTTTCTAGAGCTATTACAGATAACAAGAGCTATCAACAATAGCAAGTTCAGTCCTAAAACACTTGAATATGACAATTAAAAAAAAGAAAAGAAAGCCATCCTCTTACCTTTGTCAAGTACTCCACTTTTAAGTTATCTAACATCAAGTTCTTCTGAGAAAGCTCGATTTTTAGTAACTGGACATTATGCAGCAGTTCTTTCCTCTCTATAAGTTGTCTAGTAATTTTGACGGTACCTTCCCGATCTTCTGACGAGGAGACATCATCGGTGGGAAAGGTCGTTTCTAAACTAATATCTTCTGATTCCAAAGAGCTGGATACATTTACTTTCTTGGGATCCCTAGAGCTTTTCCTTGACATCTTCTAGCAGGATGTAAAAAACGTTCTCTTAAAAATTGTAACAAGCTTAAAAAGTAAGCAAAAAGAAGGTAAATTAAAAAGAGAAAGCAACAGTAAATAAAACGTTTTGTTTAAATACTTTCAATTCACTGTGTAACAGTGTAAACAGGGCAAATATAAAATTCTGTCTAAAACAATAATCTATATCTAGGGCTCCCAAGCTGGCATTTTTGGGGGAAGCTACACACCTATGCCCACATTCATTGGCACCTCACAGTCTCCTTTCTCCACTTGATGCATTTTTAATCAAAGATGGAAGAAACTGGCATCTTGCAGACAGAATGCCAGTCTGTTTCAACCAACTCTTTTTTCCCCTGAGCCTCCGATTAACTCCAAATTTTTCTCAGTACATAGCAGTAACATACACTGTCCAGAATCATTTCTTGAGATGTGAAGCTGTAGAAATAATAAAGATGGGCAGCTGCAACCCAATATGGATTATAAATGTGAGTCAGTTGTCAAAGCATCCCAATGTAAATCACGTGAATGTGGGGGATGCTGCAACAGTCATTAAATGGTCATATGTGACTTTTTTTCAGTTGTAACTTCGGTCACTAAACAAACTATTGTAAGTCAAGGACTATACCTGTATTCTATTCTAACTTGAGGCTGCCTCCAACTATGTCGATACCAGAACAGCACAAGGATTACTACCAGAATTATAAAACTGCAAGGTTCCTTGGACAATAAGCAAACCTGCAATATTCACTGCATTGTAACTTCAAACGGTCACTAAGTGAACCGCTGTAAGTCGAGGACAACCCGTATTGGTCACATTGTTCACGAACGCATTACTGTTACAGCAGCAAAGCAAAGCAATCATTAGAGACACAAATCATGGTTAAGTCTCAGGAACACCTCCCCCCCCCTTTGGCAAGGCTCAGACACAACGGGGAAACCCACGGGGTCAAACTTATGGCACCATTGGCGAATCTAGGTCAGATTTAGGTGATCGGTCAATGCCACCACACGCCCAAAGGCAGAGATGAGCTCAAAGCATCTCTATTGACTAACTTCGGATTTAACGGACTCCTGGAGTCCGTTAAATGAGGATCTCTGGCCACATGGATTGGGGAGACAGCCCGCGGGGGGGAGGAAGGTTTCCCCTTCCTGTCCGGCCGGGCTTACCTGTTTGATTTCTCAGCCGGGACGTCGGACGCTCTCCCTTGTAACCGTCCCGGTCCACGAAAGGCGCCTTACGGAACTTCCCTTCCTCCACTCGCCCCGGCAGAGGACGGCGAAGACCCCCGCTCGGCCGGAGGACAACTGGCAGGCGGACTGCGCAGGCGCGAGAGCTTCCTCCTCTCCCTCCGCGTCGCGGCCATGGCAACGCAACGCTTGCTCGCGCGCGTGCGGCCGGCCCGCCGTCGAGACGGCGGCTAGAGCGGCGGAAGCGGAAGCGGCGCTCTTCTTTCCGGCTGGTGCTCCGGATCGAACGGCGGCGTTCCCGGCGGCGACGGCGGGGCGATGTTGACCTCGCGCACCTTCCTGAAGCGCACGCGCGGCGGCGCCGTCCTCAAGGTGGTCCGCGAGCACTACCTGCGCGACGACGTGGCCT